>CM017559.1:51398270-51748270 GCA_007844125.1 Sinonovacula constricta | reverse complement strand
GTCTAAGCTAAACCAACATTAGACAAATCGCAACAATTCTAGAACTATATATCTTTAAGTGTAAGTAGTAGTTGTAAAATAAGATCTATGTAATAGGATATAGCTTTTAATAACCAAACATAGCTAAAAGTGATTTTCTCCAAAATATGAAACACCTTTAAAGGCCTGTATGTTGACAAAACATCTATATCAAGGTAACTATATGATGCCGTTATTTGATAACGTTTATCAAAATATTAAAATAATATATACAAATATTTGATCAGTTGTGACCGAGTTGCTTTTTTAGCCCTGGTAAAGTAGCGTCTCCCTCTTAAGCTTGCGAAACATGTAGTTATATAAAACAATACTATAGTTTCTAAATACCCTCCATCTTTGTACTTTCAGCGCTTTTATTGTCATGTGGACACCGTGCTTGTACCAGAAACCACCTGTATATTCCTACTTGTAGTCTTCCCCAAGACAGAAGAAGCCATAGTAGGAACTGATGCACAGATATTAACTAGTGAAATAAGCCCAGAATTTGAGCTCAATATTCCAGAAGAAAGCTTTGCTAAGGATACCGTTATCAGACTTAAGGTTGGATACTGTTCTTTCATTTGTTAGTGAATATTTGTAAAAAATAAAATACTTCTTGGAAAAAGATAGCAGATGTTATTACAAATAGTTATACATTCTCACATAATTAATGTCAAAGACAACACCTTAACGGTCTGCAAATATTGCAATATCTGAACTTACAGAACAAGAGTAGATTCATTCCAAAATAATCCAATACATGACCTGCCACACGGACGTTGTCTCTCATCTTTTTGCCGTGATTTGAGATGGTATAAGGAATAACATGTTCAAATGTTATACGTTTTAAGACGGGACATTTCAGAAAATTTTACAAATATCATAAATTTGTACTTTTCATTAAATACAAATACTTATTATACCTACTACTTATCACAGGTGTTTGAGCCTTTTTCTGAATACAACACTTCCGACACTAATGAAGAAGAAGAAAGTGAGGATCAAGTCGAAATCGACGGTAAAGTTCCCGTACACAGTGACGAAAGCGGCATTCATACACCTGAGCAAGTTCCTACAAGTTCCGAAAGCATTGCTGGAAAGTCCGGTAACCTTCTTTCTGATGTTTACGAAGTTGTTATTTTGGGGGATCAACCTACCAAGGGAATAACCATGCAAATCCCTCTGAAGTGTTTTCAAGGCAGTGATATAAACGCTTTGCAAGTTCTCCGAGTCAATCCGGATTTGCTTTATACGGAGCCTGAAGGACGCATTGAGCCACTTTCTGTTGAAATGCGAGTAGATGGAGGCAACGTTCAGTTCAATGTGGAGCACTTTAGCATGTAAGGATGTATATGTATGGTTATTCATTATATTGTAACAATGTTATGTTTGGAAAGCATTTAAACACAAAAGTATCTGACACACACACAAAAAATGACTAAAACAATAGGATTAATCTCTCTTTGGGAAAGACTTAAGTTGCAATAATCTGACAAGTGCCGACGCAAGAACTTAAAATTATAACATAAAACAAAAATAAAATTATAATGTAAAAAGAAAGCTGGATGTAAAATTCGTGTCAGCCGTAAAGTATTATAAAACTACATTAAGAGGTCCTCGATTCGATCCAACAAAAACAAGGAATTTTAATTAATTCGCTTCTTTCTTCCCTGTTCATTGCTAAGCATGTTTATAGCTTATTGTTTTTGAAAACTACGCTTTCTGGCAATAAGTTTATTCTCTTGCCATATAAAGTTGTTGACAGTAAGGATGTGATAGAATACCTCCTTTGAAAATACTGCATAATGTATTTGTCAACTTTTGACTTTTTTATAATTTGTAACATCTTGCTTATTGTAGATATACATTGTCCAGACCAATGCTATCGCCAGAGCAGTTAGATGAAGCATATGCAGAGATAATGAACTCAAAATTTAGGAGTCAAAACGCCCGATTTTTTGTAGTGGCGAGACAGGCGGATGATGATCCGTGGAAATACAGCATAGTATTGGAATGTGGAAAGGCGGAAGGTTCCAAGAAAAGGCTGAGCAGATGGCAGGAGAAGGGATTTACGATACAGAGACCGGAGCATTCACAGAAAGTTCTTCTCTCAGCAAGTTCAGAGTTCAGGATCAGTGTAAAAGTAAGCACTCTTCTTTAAAATCTGTATGTCTTGTTGGTCACGAGTAGGCATCAACGGTCAAACTCTGTTTCGTGGTAAATAAGCCATGAAGTTCATAATTGACGATTGCAAGATTTTCTTGATTTGCAGATTTGAACTTTCGTACTAGTGGCGATGTGCGTCCTTGTGGCGATGTGCGTCTAAACACATTTGCAGCCCCGTCTTTATTGTAAAATATTTGAAAACGGATGAATACCGTCCTATGTTACTTCATGGTACGCTGTTGAAACCTTTCGTAAAAGGATACAGGTCCACAAATATCTAACTGATCTTAATGTAATTATATATGTTATAAACTATACTAAGAATACTACACATCGAGGAACAGGAACAAGGATATTTAGCATCAGGCAATTTTCTGTTTCTATTTCATACTGTAGATTGGAAAACATGAAACAATAAATGTATCAATTAGCGTTCACTTGAAGAAAAATCTGCCTGCAGGGGGATCTTCAATTCGATGCTGACAATGGTGAATCTGGGAGTAGAAAGCTGACGTTTTACACGGGGAGAGCCAGCTACCAACCCTACCAGCTCTGTGTGAAACCAGATGCAAAGGAAGGGAAGGCGTATGTCTTCATATACGATGTCAACAACACAGAAGGTGTGGCAATGTGTAGCGAAAAGTCAGCGGTGGCAATGCTCAACATTGAGGTAAATATTAGCCACTCGTTTACGGAACACTTGTTAAGCAGTATTATCATTTTTCAATGAAACTACGGACTTTGTTGGAAGAGTGGTTTATGAATTTTAAATTTAAACTATATGTGCCTTTGTATAGCGGTAGTTCAAAAAGAAATTCTATTATTTTTCTATTTTATGTGATCGTCTAGTAAATCGCAGATGTGTGTGTGTGTGTGTGTGTGTGTGTGTGTGTGTGTGTGTGTGTGTGTGTGTGTGTGTGTGTGTGTGTGTGTGTGTGTGTGTGTGTGTGTGTGTGTGTGTGTGTGTGTGTGTGTGTGTGTGTGTGTGTGTGTGTGTTTTCCTTTATAGATTAAGGGAATAGATATAAACAAATTAAAACATACATGTAAATATTCTGAAAAAAGAGGAATGTTCATTTCTTATGTCACTGAAAGGTTTCTCCTTTTGCCTAAACAAAATACCATACAGAGGACTTTGATAAATTGCGGAAGAAATTTAGCCAATAATTATGCATATATACCTACTTATACAAGACTGCTAGCCTGCTGGACAGAAAATAAAAAGTGTGTGCAGTGTGTGTAGATCATAAATAAATACAGTGACAATGCCTCTTAGTATGTGTGGCGCACGTGGCCTAGTTGGTAAAGGTTTAAAGTCCTCTTACTACATGGTCTTTTGCCGTGTAGGTTCGCGAAATGTTCGGGCGAAAACTTTTATTTGGTTCGGCTTTTTTCTACTATTATCAGTTATCAGTATAAAACATCAAAAACATTATTTTTGCATGTGACTGTTAACCTGTAATATTAATTTAGTAACATCACATACCTTCATTCATTGACGGTTTATAAACCTTAAATAAAGATATATAAATACTGTTCATTTAAACCATATTAATATTAATGATATGGTTAACATTTCTCTTTTACAATGACGGTTATCTACAAGGTAAGAGAAACAATAGTTTCCGCTTTGGAACGGTCATTCGGTAAAAAAAATCTAATGGGTTTAAATGTCATAATCGGTTAAAGCGTTATTTATAGATCCGTGTGGTTTGTCTTGTTGTCTTATATTGATTTCTTTTCGGACCAGCTGCAATTACCTCCAGAAGACGTACGATGCAAAACATCCCTTTCCAACGTTGTTCCAAAAGATGTTCCTAAGAAACCACAGACAGAGAAAGAAGGTATATTGTTTGGTCGAATTGTCCCATTTCTAGGCGTCCGTGTATGTCCCTAGCAGCATAAAATTACTTTTGATCTACGTAGTCATGTTTACCAAAGACAATCCAGGATGAATAATATATGCATCGTCTGCGTGGACTTGACAATGAACATCAGTCGCAAGTATAATTCTCCAACACGCCCTCTTATGGCAGATAACTCTAACGGATTAACTAACGGCTAGACTAATTTGCTTATATCAGATAACTCTAACGGATTAACTAATGGCTAGACTAATTTGCTTATATCAGATAACTCTAACGGATTAACTAATGGCTAGACTAATTTGTCTACCCTTAACAACTTTATTATCATTCTTAAAAAGAAAAAAGTTGATGAAGACATTTCGTTTACTAACAGATATAAAAATTATGATGACCGTTGTTTTTATGACACTTTAAACTTTTCCTTGTATGTGTTAATGGCGGTTTATTCATAAACTACATATTTACGGTTCTTAATGGCGGTTTATTCATAAACTACATATTTACGGTTCTTAATGGCGGTTTATTCATAAACTACATATTTACGGTTCTTAATGGCGGTTTATTCATAAACTACATATTTACAGTTCTTAATGGCGGTTTATTCATAAACTTCATATTTACGGTTCTTAAGATATTTTTTTCTGAACAGGTTACTGTATCAAAGTTTATTACATTGTTGTATTTATATAAATTAAACCATTACTAAAATCTTAATGATTGTCGCATTTTCCTAATATATTTATTTGAAGTTGTTATTGTTGCTGTTGTTGTTTGTTGTAGTTGTTGTTGTTCCTTAATCGCCACCAAAGTCGGTGTCAAGACTCGGAGTAATATCTTTTCTGTCAGTGTAAAATTTGCTTAACACAAGAATAACCCCGCCTTCAGAGAAGGTTAACCTCCATGCATACTTACCTGTATAACAATGGAAATTTATAAAAATGTAACATCTAACCAACTAGATTTCATTTCAAAGCCATTTTGATTATACAATGTTAAAAACTAAGAATACACATTTTGGTTCTTAATGTTTCTTTCATGTTTTTTTTTTTCAGTGAGATTATTTTCGAAGGGAGAGCAGTACCCAAGTAATATTCTTAAGAAATAAGGTCCTTTCAAAGAAACACACCTCTACACTGAACAGTGTCACATAAGACGAAATATATTCAAAGCAATTCAAAAGCGGTGGTGTGTGCTTAATAACGTCCTCTTATTTGAAAAAAAAAGTATGGTGGTGTTGTAAAGGATAACCATTATACTGTCGTTGCTGTTGTTGTTTATGATGATGAACATGATGATGGTGGAGTTGATGATGATTATAAGCTTTCTGTTCAATGTAACATTTTGTTGTGTTCCAAGTGAAAACCCTTTTAAGTAAAAAGATATCGTCATCTATGATTTCCGTTAAATTCTGTAATGAGACGTCATAAAAATTATATTTTATAGATGTCAGCTACATCCGTTCATATTTGACCACATGACAGATTGGTTATCATGTAAATCAAGTTAAATGGAGTGTGAAAATATGCATAGACAATGTACTAATAAACTCTTTATTCCCAGATTAGAGTAGAGTGGAAAAATCTCCCAACAAACATCACTCCCTCATTCGCCAAAAAAACCAAGATAAACTCGTCGAATAGAAGTAGTTAATTCATCTTTGTACATAGTTTTAAAAGTCTTTTTTTGTTTTGTGTTTTATCCTTTATAAAAACAACTCTGTTTTCAACCATTTAATGGATTTTAAATCGCCACCATTGTGTTAATTTGCTTAGTTATCTACTATCTGGTTACATTTCATCTCAATTCAGGAAAAAAAGATATTATTTAAATACTCACTCTACTAATAACTCACAGACATGCAATATTATAGAGACGTGGTAATTTATGGCAAATATGGGACAATTCTGTACAAATGTGGTTGCTTAGCATTGTGTAATTAGATGGAAACACAGATAGACATCTTCAAATCTAACACGCTGTAGGTTATCCATTGGTGTGGCAGGGACATTGGCATCATCTGAAGTGGACAAGAACTTAAAAGTGATTACTTAAACTGTTAAAAATACAGAACCGTAATATTGTGACACCATTGTTTTTAATGATGATATAACCTTACTATAGCCAACGCAACTTAAATAGGGGCAGTAAATCTCCCGTTCTTGGCTGATGCGTATTGCCGATATTGTAATTAGAAATCAATATTGTACTGGGATGGATCTCGAATTGTTGTTGTTATTATTATTGTTATTATTATTATAATTATTATTATTATTATTATTATTATTATTATTATTATTATTATTATTATTATTATTATTATTATTATCATCATCATCATCATCATCCATCATCCATCATCATCTATCATCACCATCATTCGTTTTTTTCTCCAATCCTTAAATGATTGCTGTTGCTATTTTATGTGTGTTTGAGTTATTATTGTGTTGTTAAGACGTACGTTACACGAAGTTTAGTATTGGCTAGTGTAACATGGTAGTCGATATTCCGTCCTAAAATGCACTTAATTTTTACACCTCTTAATTACTTATAAGCCACGCCCAATTAACTTTTCCTAGCCCTCGTTCGTTCTTGATCTGTTAATCCGTCTAAACTGTAACAGGATAATTAAAACTGTACTTTGCTACGTGTGATGAATGTTGTCCTATTTTTATTACTCCATTTATCCTTGTGTTTAAAGAAAGAATGTAAATTTATTCGTGAAAAAAGTTACGGGTAACCTTTGCACTAAACCTTTCTACTCCTGAAACAGAAACAACCTAAACACATGAATATTCAAGCATGAAAAAGCAAATCAGAATTGAGCTTAAATGCCTGTATAAAAATATTAAATAATTATTTCTAGTAAGCACTACATGGATTGAAACCTTTTGTTTTAAACAAGTTGCGACATTTGTCATTTGTAAGTTATTGAATGACAATTAACTGCCAGATGTTATTATACTAACAGCGACCACTTAAGTTACAAGCAGAAAAAAATGCATGCTATCGTAAAAGTGAAAACAACCATTAGTATGCACTAGTTACAGTAATAACCGGTGTTTTAAGATAATTGGTAAAGTACAAACGTATGTAAATCTATTAAAGATACATTAGACATCAAATTAGTACCCAGTGGGAGGCTGGCCGATTGGTTTTACACTATTTTCATATGCATTGTCATTTCGGTTTATCAGCTTAAAGTTAATGAACACGTGCATAAGTAACACCTGTCAATCCATTTAACAAAAATGTTGTATTGGTTTTGTGGAGAAAGAAAAATAGATCAAAAAGAAAATAATCAAAGGGAAATATTTATGACTTAAACATGCGATGTCAAATATCAAACTATTACAGCACAATACAACTCCTTTTAAATCGATGCAATTGATATCAGATTTTATATAACCAGTTGCTTAGCTGACTATTCAAGCATTTCTTAAGATAAGATAAATACATATAAAAAGTGTGCACAATACATGTACATAATATGAAAAGTCATATGAATGTTAATACCCACAATTAAAAGAGAGTGATAAGAAATCAATATCAACAGGTACATACCGGATTTGTTCAACGCTCATTTCTTCAAAGTCTGTTCTCACATTCTTTTTCCTCAAAAGATAATCAAGAAAGGCAGTCATTGGTACCGAGGTTGCACTTTTTGCTCTTTTTTTAAAATATAAGATATATCCCCCCCCCCCCCCCCCTTCTCCGTGCTCACGTGAAAACATTCTCGAGTAACTTTACAATGACTCGCTTGTGAGCAGCACTCGACCAATCAAAACGCTTTAAATGCAAAGGGTATGAGATATATTTTAATAAAAAGTAAGGAGATTTCCATTAAGCACAATAAACTTTAAATTAAGACTGACCTCATATATAAAGAATGACTAACATGACGACGATTCGAATGCGGCAGTAAGTACACGAATAATTACTCCCTCTCGCCGGCCAAACTATGACCATCTGATGCGGATCTATTAGTCCATATTTGTCAAATACAGGTATGCAAAGACTTAAAATTTCTTCAACCTATTTGGGATAGATGTAGTCAAACCATTCAAGTAACATGTATATTTGGGTTGCCTAACGCTTTCCTTTGTTTCCCAAAGATACCCAATAGCAAAACAATTTGTCTTAACAGGATATGGCATATTTTTATTTCTCTTTTTTTAAAGATACCTTTTATGCAAAGATTAGATATGAAGGATGTATCCACAAAATCACAACCAAATGTTGACTTTGTTAAAGTTTTGCATACACCCGCCCTTTAAAGCTTTCAACACATCAGTTGTGTATTTTTCCAACTTTGTAGATTGTCTATTGCACTTTATTTTTCTGTATACATACGCCCTGTTTCATAAATAAATAGGTGCTTACGCCAAAGAATATGTGAACGTTTATCAAGTGTTAACCGAAGCCATGCAGATGAATCAATCTTTTATGTGCACCAGGAGAGCTCGTATTTCACCAGGCAAAACTAAATTAATTTTATATTGTTAATGAAACATTATACGTGTGCAGCATACAAATATCTTTGACATGGCAAAGATAATTTAAGCGCTTAGGGTATATCACGGTTATTATTCGCAAATTGCATATCAGAACTGATCATCTAAAGTTGATTTTCATATAAGGATGTATTTATTTTTCAAATTAAATATGAAAAATATGTAATAAAGATATACAATTTGTCATTAAATATGCAGTAGTCACATAAGACTTGAGCAGATATATTTTCGTCAAGTTTTTTTTTATTATTGTCAAGAGTTATGAAAACACAGTTGCATTCCCCATTTTCGAAACAATTCAATTCACGTGTATATGGTTTCTAATAAAATAAACAACGTTACAAAACAATATACACGTAAATTGTGGCACACGTGTTTATGTTCATGGCGGGACTGAGATAATTTTGTATAACCAAATGCTTTAAAGATTGCCATATTAAAGTTATTATAAGAAATCGGATATGGGTTCTATCATGAACAAGAAAATGCATTATATCGTGTAGAAAAGCTTTGATAGATTCTGAATTAATGAAGACAATGTTGTATTTAATACAGGTTATTATAAACACCCAGTATATGGTGTGCACAGATGACATTTTCATATATTAGTTCCCGCTCCCGCTCTTGTGTGTTAGCATGCCTTCTAATTCTATTATAAATGTGTCATTAACACATCTCAATCACACTAGTGAACTCACATACTCAGTGGAATCTCTCCCGCTCTGGTGTGTTAGTATGCCTTCTAATTTTTATTATAAATTTTTCAATAATACATCTCAATCTCACCAGTGAGCTCACATACTCAGTGGAATCTCTCATGCCAGTTTCTTTCAACATTTAACCGGGATTTTAAATATCTTCTTTCTTGTCCATGCCGGCATGATGTATACTTTATGCCATTTTTGAAAAATAATGACCTAACAATCTTTGCTTAAATTTACTGATGTAGATATCAAGATCAAATTCTTTGGTTATCCATATATTACCGAAACCATCTAAAACAGCATTTGTTTTTCTTGTGATGTTCTAACAATTTGTATGTGCAAAGTTCAAGTTTTATAGCATGATATAAAATTGTGTTGGTTATTTTCCTTGCTGCTTGGTATTCTCCTAGACTTCATAAGAGACATATAATTAATTTTACTGTAAATGTGCTTATTTCTTAATGTCAACCGCATTTACACATTCTTTGTTCCGCTTAACAGCCTGTATAGTTTACATTTAACAACATGTTTACATTGACTTAACATCAAATACCTTCCCCGTTTGGGAGATAACACAGTGTAATTTAGAAATAAGAGTAGCATCCCTTTATTCACTACATTTGGAAACGAGGAGATTGGAATTTTTAATATAGCAAATGTTGAAAATATTGTGACTACAAACCGAGGCTCAACAATCCTACATATTAACTGAAACACGGCTCTCATCGTCAAAAATTAAATAAAGATATCTTGATCAATATTACTAAACCACCGGACAGCATCGACTAACTGCAGCTGAGCCTTTAATTGACATTTGGTCCAATTTCTGTTTCTGTTTATACCAAATAGCCCATTTATAATTTTGTTATTCCCTTTTCTCCTTTCATGCAAGCTGCTTTCTTGTTCTTTGAATATCTCTTTCAGCTTTGACTCATAGCAAGTTTGTTATCGCCATGCCTGTTTATCAAAAGGTTAGTTGCACTTATTTTTATCTTATGCGTTAATTCATTATTTATTTCATATATGGTTTTGTTTGCCGTCTTTATGTGGACTTTGTCTTTTGGTCCTTGCTTATCTTGACAAACTTATTTCGCATTAGGCATTTTAAATCAAATGTTTTGTTGTGTTCATAAATCGTAATATGTACTCACTTTGAAATTACACATCAAGTTCAACAGCTGATTATTAGCATAACACAAGGATAGAGACTCTTGCTCTTGTCCTTAATTTATGTTAATTCATTTGTTTGCATCATCATTATTCTTAGGTGTGTGATCCTATATCATCGGGATCCATTTTACAGGTTGTGTAGCCACTTTGTTGTTTCCTAGAAATCACTCGTTGTTTCGTAAAAACATTGTATATAGAATATACCTTATTTAATGTCTGCAGACGAGCAACCTTGACAGGGTAGTCCTGTTTTCTTATGCATTAAGTTTAATCTGCGGTATGATTAAATTTCTTTGCTATAGGAGATGTGTCGTTCTAAGAACCCGAAATTATGATTATTTGGTAGAAAATCTGGTTTGATATTTGTATTCTTTACTATGTGTTTAATTTATTGTTAAAGAATACTACCGCATCCCCCCCTCCCTGATATTTATTGAATTTGTATACTTGAACAATACTTGAACTATTTGCTTGTTGTTTATAAACTTACAAATCAAATATTTAGTTACACTAATATATCCTTGGTTGTTATTTAATATTCCTTAATATAAATTAAGCTGAAGTCCAAGCAATAATAAAACATCACCCTGGTGCCGTAACAATGTTACCGATATTGTGCTTTATTTGGACCTGTTATTTTCATTCTTCTCAATATCTACACTCGCTTCATACCTTTTGTCATTTCCCAGGTCATTTTCGTTCTCAAGAGCATGGATATAACACAGTAGTTTCTTGTTGTGATTGTTATGTGTTTCTCCTTAAGTTAAATCTCTTTTTTGGGGTCTTCTTCTTTTACATTTGTTACCATATGTACATTCATGTATAGTCTGAATTGATTTGATTTCTTCAGATTTAGTGATTATGCTTGACTTTGTGTACATGTAAGGGCGATGCATTGCTTGACAGAAGTTACTATTTGTTCATACTTGTCCCAATTTCACTTTTTCCTCTTTTGTGAACGTGTGTCTTGGTTATTTTGTATTAAATGTTAGAGAAAACCTCGTCATAGTTTACTAAAATATTCCTGGAGTGTGCAAGGTTTGTTCCAGTTCGACATCTCTATTGCACGCTGAAAAACGTGCTAGGAAAAGTGCTTCTTGGTAACCAGCGGGATGAGCGATGCTCTTATTAGCTAACAGGCTGACTCACGCTGACATGACAGAAATGCATTGCCCTCGTGACCTAATATGCACCATGTATGAGGTGGTGAGGAACATGTTTTTGTTGGTTATATGTTTTATAATTCTTCTTTTACAGCAAGATGAAACACCTTTACACAAGGCATCGGCCTATGGCCGAGACGAGTCCGTAGAAGCCCTTCTTCTATCCGGGGCTGATGCTAACATCCAGAATAGAGTGAGTTTTATGTCACATAAACCAGTTAACCAGAAATTGACAGAAATTGATAAAAAACAGTGTATTTTGCGTAAGGGCAATCTTTTTCTAATTTTTCAAAAGAAGGTAAAATTGAAAAGATCTCTAAACTAAGACACATTTTTCTATGAGAAGAGTTATGTTTTCCGAAGGCAATTTCAAAACATGCTTATACATGTAGTAGACAAAAGCAAACAAGCAGAGTATCAGACAATGGCATAAATTATTGACAAAAGAACCATGCATGCCGGGAATAACAGTGCAGCTTGTACTTAAATTATTTATTTATATAGAAGTCCACAACGAAGAAATCACAATTGAAATACAACAACAAACGACATTTAGCAATAGTTAGTACTAGATATCGAAATTGACTTCTATTTTTTAGTATAGATGAGTCTTTAGAAGAGTTAATACTTCAAATCCTAAATGCTTGCCATTAAATTATTTTCTCTAACTGCATGTTCTCTGGGAGAACTTGGATGTGACAGCTATGATTATTTTATTAAATATTGGTATCTGCATCAGTGTGGTCATGACTTCATTTCGATTTTGAATTGTTTTACACACTTTACTGTAAAAGTACCTTTCGCATACTTCCCCTTTACATTTAATGCTCTTTCATCATCTGATGGACCAGGGTGGTAACGAGTAGCTTTTGCGATGTAAAAAAACACATATTCTTTGTGGTTCATATTTTGAGAAATAACTAGATTATTGTTACACATGTATACTATTTGTAAAGCAAGCATTTTGGAGATAAAGACTACGATTGTCTGGAACAAACCTCGTTGTTCCTTGGGATATATCACACAGTTTGCTTAATATTTGTGTCCTTTCTTGAGTCTTTCAGAACAGAAAACGCGCCGAAGATGTAGCCAGATCACCAAGTATAAGAGAACTTATTCGAGGATTCAAACTTCTTTCACTTTTCATGGAGTCAGGGCAGGTTACATTGATGTTGTTTTTATTTCGTCATAATAATCAGTAACAAAAAGAATATATTGTAAATAACTAGAGCACACGTCCATAATATTATCATAAATATATACATCTAACATAGTAACCGGTTTTCGTTATGTCAGCTGATTATGAAAATGACAATATAAATACAGACAACTTGGTTAAAACTATTAATTACAATGACAAATGACAAATAATATACAGATTAGGGTGTGTTTCCACGTGAATAAGCTTAGAGCTACCTGTCGATATTGAAGATTAACAGCGAATATTCGTAATTGGATATGTGTAATTTAATACACTTTACTAATTCACTTTAAATTACGTCGGTTGCCATTCATAAGAACGCTTAAGACGAAATTGTGAGTGACGTCTACCACATAAGAGTAAAGGATGGATATAGAGAGTTCAACACCCGAATCACCATTCCTGTTTACAAAGTGGCATCAGAAAAAGAAACCACGAACCTGGTATTTTTGCATGGGAAAAAAAGAGATAGAAAAGTAGTTTCGTGTATGCGGGAGTAAAACAATGTAAGTGGGCTAAGTTTCGGATTTCAATGAAAAACATAGTAAACATTTCATAATAATATTGACCAAACGGCAGACTACATGTATCTCCAGAAAGGAAATGCAATTTGTACAGAATAGTTTAAACAAGGAGTATATGACACAGATGGCTGGTTTAAACAATAGTTATTGACTCTTGATTTGGCCCGACTTTAATCCCATGATTGAAACCATACAAAAGATTATGTTGAATTTTATTTTTTGCTTGTATTTATTACGACATATTATCGCCATATTAGAAACGACCAGCTTATTATGGAATGGAGGTTGACTTCAGACATATGTCTGAGTAGAGCCACCAGCGCACCTTAGGTTTTCTGGAAGACCTTCCCTCAGGAAGTTCTCTTCCCGACCGGGACTCGAATTCACGAGGAGGAGTATGCGACTCCTAACGCTTAGCATAGGACACCCTTGCTGAAATTTAAGTGACACGTTGTGCCGGTCGCCTTGTTTATAACAAATATACATAACACAAGCAGGAATTAAGTAAATAAGAAAACGGTTCTATCAAAATTACCACAGATATTTAAATGTAAACTACCTCTGGACAAAGGCAAACAGGGTAAATGTAAAGGTGACAAAAACAGAGACAAGACATAACACACAAAAATGAAAATCCAGCTGTTACCGCCTTAGAACGGTCAGTGGACAAAAGGACCGACTAATGTGCTAAAACCTGGTTTGTGGAGCACTCCAACCTCGCACTACCTAAAGTTTTTTTTTATCAAACAAACAGTGTAAATAAAATATCCCGTCAAAGTGAGACAACTAATTTGAAGCACCTGCAGCGTGAATTACAACTGATAAATGAACTAATATATAGACAAAATAATTATAGTCGTCATACAATGCCGTCATGACGTCATATGCCAAAAGCATCAAAAGAGAAGTTAAAATAAACACTAAAGAAATCATCGAATTTTAGAAACAGCCCAAACCAACAAAACAAAATGTAGTAGTGTGAGGAGTTTAATAGGTAAGAGATTAAAATAATATATCTTAAAAAAGCGGAGGATTTATCCGCAATTGGTATATTTTTTATAAAATATATGTGCAAACAATGCCGATGTTATACCTACTTTGCAATCTGACGTTAAGGTCATGGAGACTGCTCAAGTTGTCTCACCTATAAAGGGCACGATTGGAGAGATGAAGAGACAGTCAGTAGAGCAATGGACCACCATAGAAGCGGTCAAGTGTTATCCTTCAAAACAAAGCATCTTTTATACCATTTTTTTCCTATGGCACACCTACTGAATTTTATCAACGAAATAAATTCTTTAGTATTTTTAAAAAAAACAAAGCCGATTTAAAACAGTTAAGCCACCCCCCCCCCCCCCATTTATTGCCCCACCCAGCATGTGAGGGCATCTGTTTTCTGATAAGCCAGGCTGCCACAGTCTGTAACCATGTGTCTGTCACACAGGTATTGTTCAAGATCCAAGTGTATGTATGCTATATCTGGGGGTTGAACATAGTCATTCACAGTTTGTAAAGGAAACAGTTGTGAATATACCAATTACGCAATATATATATATATATATATATATATATATATATATATATATATATATATATATATATATATATATATATATATATATATATATATATATATATGAACTAAAAGAATGAAAGAAATTACAAAATGTATAAGAAATAACAAAATCAACCAACAAAGTAAGAAAGAAAACAAATATAGATTTATATATATATAAGATCCAAGTGTATGTATGCTATATCTGGGGGTTGAACATAGTCATTCACAGTTTGTAAAGGAAACAGTTGTGAATATACCAATTACGCAATCCTATATATATATATATATATATATATATATATATATATATATATATATATATATATATATATATATATATATATATATATATATATGAACTAAAAGAATGAAAGAAATTACAAAATGTATAAGAAATAACAAAATCAACAAAGAAAACAAACAAAGATTTATATATATATATATATATATATCCAACAAGTAAGAAAGAAAACAAATAAAGATATATATCTTTATTTGTTTTCTTTCTTACTTTGTTGGTTGATTTTGTTATTTCTTATACATTTTGTAATTTCTTTCATTCTTTTAGTTCTCATATATATTTTAAGTTATATTTTATTTGGATTTGTAAAATGTAACGAAACGTTTCTAACAAAAGCAATTTAAAAAGTCATTCATTGTCAGAATAATGTCCTTCAGACTCATTTTAAGTGATTTTGAATACTAAAACTTGTATCTCTCATGTATTTTCAAAATTAAATATTTAGCTATGAAATAAATACATAATCTTGCAGTTACAAAATTGACACCTAGTAATTAATGCAATAAAGAATTTGTAAGGGATCATATAGTAAACAACCCACATTATCACTAACAATAATGTTTGTGGCTTTGTGCAAAACTAGCCTACTGTCTCACATCCATACTAGCAGGTAATTTAGTTTTGCATTAACCCATCAGAGGTATTACTGTGACAGATTAGTACTATGTTGGCTAAAGACTCCCTGCAGTGATGACCAGCAATTAGCAGGTCTGGTCATAGCATGTGGGGGCCTGGCTCAGTGGGATACCACATTCCTTTCGAGATGCCTTTAAGCATACGATAAAGCGACGTGCCTGCATGGTAAAATTTCACTTTGAATAAAATGGTGTTTCGAACTTTTGAAATTATAAGTTACATATGAAGACAATTCCGAAGAAAAAAAACCGATAAGCCTCTTTAATTGCTTCTTCATGTATGTCACCTGTTTGTGTGTTCCCTCTGCCGTGGGAATTTTGTTAAAAACTTTACATGTACATTTGAATTAAGTTTAAATAGTATTCCAATTTCAATTATAGTATGTTACAATTGCATGATCTGACTTGTGACATTTCTTTCTTTCGGCTGAAATGTTGACTTTATCATTACTCTATGTATTTGATTGACTATATCATGTGATGATATCACGTGGTTCACATTTTTGTACGTCAAACGATTTTTGGGCACTCTAGAACAAATAAAATTTCATTGTGCCATTTTGGTATACACGTGTCACCAGACTGGCATGTTTGCGTTGTTGCACTAAGTTGTAATGCTGTAAAGTATTGCAAAACTGATTGTTTTAGATTATGATGGTGTAGCATACGCTTAGTATTTCCAATAGACACGATGTTGCTAAGCAGTTAGGAAAATATATACTATCATTTAGAACAAGAAAAACGATCACCGTTATTTGATATTTACTTAAAAAGAACCTCATTATTTCAAGACAGATCAGGATTCGCCAAAAGAACACAGAATAATACGCAAAAGAAGTATTAATTAAAAAACTGAGAACAGTTATCATCAGTATTTAAGATTCTTATTAAACATATGTATTATATTATTCTAATAACTCGTGAAACAAACATAATTAATTATTTGCCTGAAGAATTGTATTACTATTATTATACACTATTACTAAGATTAGCGGAGTTTGGATTTAGACACAAAACAATAATAACTGTTTAGAATCACGGACAAATTACATTTATGGTGAAATGTCTACGATAACGTATAACCATTAGCAAACAAGACATATCAATGTGTCAACAACAAGGGCCGCTTTCTGCGTACAGAAGCCTATTAGAGACATATTTCCCATCTAATTAAGAGCATTCCTGTACAGATGACAGCGCGAATTTGATTTGCAGGGTCAATATAAAGGTGACAAAAATACAGAGACGAGACATAACACAAAAAGAAAGACCATCCGTTAACGCCTAAGAACTGTCAGTGGGAAAAATGGCCGAATTGGGGTGCTTAAACCTGGTTTGTGGAGTGTTCCAACCTCGCAATTCCCGAAGGTTTTTCTATCAAACAGTGTAAATAAAACTATCACGTTAAAGTGAGACAACTAACAGTAAGCATCTGCATCGGGAGTTAAAACAGATACAATGAACTTATATACAACTTATATTAAAGATAGCTAGTAATAAAATAAAATATCAACATATGTACAGTATGTACAGAAGATAAAAGTCTCGACAACCTAAAAATTCCAAATGAGAGAGTAGTTTGAAATAAAACAGTCCAAGCGCTGAATAAAATAATAACCATTTAATGACATCATACAATGCCATGACGTCATATGCTAAATGTGTCAAAAGTGAAATGTAAAAGATACAACAGAAATCGTCGAATTTTATAAAACAAAGAATAAGAAGTCAAAAGGCCAGATTCTTCGTAGTTATAAGACAGGCAGATGATGATCCGAGAAAAAACACCAAATGATGGAATGTGGAAAGGCAGACAGCTCCAAGAAACGGCTGAGCAGGTGGCAGGAAAGGGGATTTAAGATACAGTGACCGGAACATTCACTAAAGGTCATTTTCTCACCACGTTCAGAGTTCAAGATCCGTCTAACGGTATGCATATTTCCAAATCTGTGTGTTTATTATGTCACGAACAAGTTACACAGACAAAATCCTTTTAAAAGACCAAGTCTTCATAACTGGCCATTTATCAAATCCCTATGATTTTCAGATTTGGATGTTTGGACTCAATTTGCATTCACACACATTTATGGCCCTGTCACCATCATTGTAAAATCCTGACCACAATCGATGACAATGTCCGAAGTTGGAAAAAGGCTAAATGTCTGCAATTATATAAATAACCCTCATGTAAATCTAGTCCGAATGTCCTGTTATATAATTTTTAATTGTATCTAATTAAACAATAACATGTAAGAATACAACACTGGCAAAATATGCGTATATTACTTTTATGCATTTAAATCTGCGCCTATGGAGTGATCAAACATGCAGAACAGCGTTTAACATATGACAATGCTCAGGTTCTATTACCTTTTTAAGAACAGAAAAGACGGGGAAAAAAAGATATCAATTCATCAAAGACCACTTATGGTAGTAAATAAATGAATGTGCCTTCAGGGGGATCTTCAATTCGATGCTGACAATGGTGAGTCTGAGGGTAGAAAGCTGGCGTTTTACACGGGAAGAGCCAGCTACCAACCCTACCAGCTCTATGTGAAACCAGATGCAGAGAAGTGGAAGGCGTATGTCTCCATATACGATGTCAGCAATACGGAATGGGCTGAAAGCTTAAATGAAACGTCAACGGTGGCTAGGCTCAAAATAAAGGTATAAGTCAGGAAATCGTTCATCCTTTTAATGATCCTATCCAGAACTTTTCTCAAGGAAACTACAGTTTCTTTACAGCTTCTTTTGTTTTAGTGTCTCTCCATGCAATCTTCCGGGGAATATGTAGATAATAGCATCTGGTCCTATTATTTTAATTATAACTTGGCATAATGGCCATAGGTCTATGTAATTTATAAAAATCACCAAACAAATTATGTCAATTAAAAGCAAATATAAAGATGCGGATTAAAACATACGTATTACGGAAAAAGAGGGATTTTTGTATGTCAATAATGTTTTTCTTCAGTTTGGTAAACACGAACGAAAACTAGTAAAAACATGAGCATATGTACTTCTTGCTAGAAAAAAATGTTAGCCTATTATTTGACATTAATGAGGTTTATGCAATTCGGGCAGATAGTAAAATCAATGAGGCATTGATCTATGTACACAGTAACTAAGCCTCTTAAATTCGTTTAATTTACAAGAGTGGCGCCCGTGGCCTAATTGATAAGATCACCGACATACCACCTCTACTCCTTACTCCCTAGCTTTAACCGCGTTGGTTCGCGATATGGCCGGGCGAAAACTCTAAATGTAGGATGATCTTGAAGCTGACATGTGGCCTTGTGTAATTTCTTCCTTGACATTTGTTAGGCGTCTTCCTCCATCACTTATAACTGGACGTTCCGATATTGTCTTTATTAAGATACGTTAGCATATGAGTTGTTACATATAAAATCATAAGGTAGCATTACATGCCCTCTGCAAAACAGTTTGTAAACCTTAACAATATATGTTTAAATAACGGTCCTTTTACGCCATACTAATATATACAACAATGTCAAGGTTTTTCTACAAAACTTTTGCAGGTGAAGATACCACGATTGCTGTCCAATGCGCTCAAACAATCAAGCACAGGTAAATTCAGATGTATACAAATATTTATTTTATTATTCTCGGAAAAGCACGTAGATGTTATTTCTAAACTCATTTAATTACTTAATATATGCAAATAGATGCCCGTGACATAGTTTCTTTACGTCGCTGACATGTAAATCCTCGGCATTTTTTCTCGAAGGCTTGCGTCCCGGTCGCAGCAAAAACTATAATACCGAAAAGCCTCCAAACTGACATGAAGTACGGTGGTTGTTCTATTAAAGTTAGTATGCAAAAGGAGAGCATTGAAGCAAATCATCAAAGGTCGCCGTCGAGGTTCTGTTTGACAATTGTACATTTTTGCAGAAAAAAAACGATCAAGAAACTTACAGTAAAGCACCTGCAACAAATAAATATCTTTATAAATAAAAATTACCAAGAAACATAATTAGAGTAAATGCAAGAAGCGTAACAACATGTACAACACACATACATGTATTCCTTTGCAACTTAACATTTTCTCAAATTAATATCTTTTAAAATGAAACAGTCTAGGCGACGGCGTTTTATTGACTAAGTGCGAGGCATCATATGCATTTATTTATGTTAAACCTTACGATTCGTTAGTGACTACAACAATATTTACTGTATAAAAAGTTTTTATTAAACACAATTTATATATAAACATAACATGGTCTATTGAGAGACACATGTAACTTATAAAATTCCTGCCCTTGACTTGCCCGCGTCTTTGCAACAGCTATTACTGAATCCTTACAAACCAGCAAATATCTTGTTAACAAAATATTTTAGAGCATGTCTAATATCTATAACTTTTGTAGCAAATAGCTCATTTTAAAATCTGTATTCAATTAATTATCTTCACAACCACCGCAAGACAGTCAGAGACTGGAAGGAAATCAATACTTATTTTTTCTTTTGAATTGCTTAATGCAACCCGTTTATTTCATTTTACATATATTTACAAGTTTTACAATACAATTTTATACAATACAATTATATGTTACATATTCTTTTAGAAATTATTCAAATATCGATCCTAAATAATTAGAAGTATAAAGGATTATTGAAAAAAACTGATTCTAGCAATTTCATGAGTAAACTTTACTAGTCTAGATATTCATAAATTTTACAGTTTTACATAGAACTTATTTAGAATGTTACCAATTCTATAATAAAATATTAATTGATCTGCCATATACATAACTGAAACTGTAATGAATTACTGAAAAAAATCTAACAATATCATAGGTTTTACTTGCACAGACATTTCATCTAGTCTTGCTATTTAAATGAGTTCTTAAACACATGGTATTAAATAGGCTTTCTTTAAAGTATGTTTATTCTATTTAAATAGTCGGTATGGTATGAAATCTTTTTTGAGTTTGTTAGTTGTTAAACACTTCCATAATTTTTTAAAATTACATATATTACAATGAGGTTACCTTATACAGGACAAGAGATGATTAAAAAAGCAATATTCAATTAGTAAAAAGCATTCAGACAATCAAGTAAATAAAATTGCATCGTAATAAAGATATCTTAGTATTCTTCTAACAACTCTATTCGTAATATCTTTGAAATAAGACGTGTGCTAGTGCATCAGTTATCAAGTAATTATACTAATTTGCCAAAGACTCAAGATAAAACATGACTATTTGAAATTTTGAAATTAAATACATGTATAATTGACGAAATTGCTGTAATTTTTGTATATTTATACACCATCAGGACAAGAAGAAGGTATCGGATGCATTGAGGGTAAACAATAATTAAATGCCATCATGTCTAATCATTGTTATCGGCAGAAATGTAACTAGCAATTATTCCTATCTTGTTCCCTACTTAGGTTTGCTATTAAATGTGGACATTCAGTGGTATTGTTTACGGCATTGGCATAACAACTTTCAAATGAAAAGTTGGTCCGTTTTATTATTTCTTACTCTTATTCTAGAATAGATAAAAGCGAATTAATGCAACGTGGGTTAGACATATTTCTTTAAAACATTCATTTGACTTCATTTGCCTCAGTTACTTTTCCAGGCGGTCAGTAACTGTGACTGACTTTTTGTTGTTTGTATGGAATGGTGACAGTGTTTTATTTAAGCATAACACATTTTGAATTAAAACCACATGACTTATTTTTTTCTATCTGTGAGAGTGTGTTTTTTATTGTTCGGTCATTGTTAAGTCAGTCCGTTTTATTCTGGATTCTCTGCCACTTCCCTTTAATCAAAGCATTTTAAACTGATATATGTACCAATATACTTTAATTGACAGGCCGCAAAAGCTCAAGTGGTAGAGCGTCGGCTTGTGAAACGGGAGGTCGCGTGTGCAAACCCCGGCCGGGTCAAACCAAAGACTTTAAAGTTGGTAGTAGTGGCTTCCCTTCTAACGCTCGGGGCTAAGGGGACAGCATTACGCCTGACTCGTCGGTACCAGTATAATGGACCGGCCTGGTTCAGTTCCTGGGCACCTCATAAGTGCCCCTGCGCTAAAATGATAAAAATGTTGCTGCAGAGTATCAGCAAAACATGCCGGCAAATCCCATACCTTCCTTATACCTTAACTGTAGCCATTGCTGTCTGCGTAATACGGATAAAACCTGAGCTTATTATGCATTAGTATATATGTAATGGATTTTAAACCAGTTTAAGCATTGTTTAATAAAATAGGTTAAGATGTTCCTTTGCGATATGTTATTTGTAAACGTACATGAAGTTCATAGACTCTGTACGTTTTATGACATCCCATACCGGCCATAAAAATGTTTTTAACGATTAATTTTCTTAAATAAAGTCCAGAACGTCTTTGGAATCTACCTTGAACCTGGAAAATGTAATGGCACTAATAATGACAATGGTCTGGAGCTTGAAATTTCAAACGGTATGCGGAACACGCTTTCAAGTAGGTCAGTAAAACGGTGAACATGGCTTTAACATTGATCTGCAAACATGGAACTAGTTTCATCCGAGAAACATTTAAATATAGCACGAGCTGCCATTCCTCTTAAATATAACCTTTATTCTGATCTTTATGTAAAAGCTGACACAAGAAGATGGGATGCACATACAGGCACACGAATGAACGAACTGTTGGATCGACAGCAAAGCTGCTATATGCCACAATTCGGAAGAAGAAAAACGTATACTTTAACACTCCGTAGATATTTGGCAAATGGTATGTGTGTTTTTTTTATTTTAGAATGTAAAAGATAAGCATTTAACTAATTTTTACGGAATTATTGTGTATGTAACACTCTTCATAATCATGTTGCTTGTAAATACATGTAAATGGTGCAAATGATCGGCCTTAAGACTGTCATCGCATAAAGATACATACACGTATATTGTTAACATTCAGTAGTGCTTGTGCATGTAATATATGTTTTTGTCATTTAATTCATCCTATAAGAATTGTTACGTGTGTTTCATTTGATGAGCATTGGACTTTGGTTCCTCAATTCCATCTTCACATGAACAAGGCGCAACAACCATTTATTCTTCTCTGATATTTTTTTCTTGATTCAAACGGTTAATTTCATTTACAATCAATTATTTTTGTGTAGGTATTCAAATTTAAATATTACCCCTCTCTTTTAAACACTTTGTGGACATGATTTTTCAATGACCTCACAACTTTTGTCATAACTTGTCAAAGAAAACGTTAGCGCTTGGACATTTTTTTATTCAAATAGATCGGTTTTCTTTCCAATATTTGCTATGAGAAAGCCATAAGGAAGTGCGAGGTTAGAGCTCTGTAAAACCGGTTTAAGCACCTCAGTCGGTCCATATTGCCGACTGACCGTTCCAAGGCGGTAACTGTCGGGTTTACTCTATTTGTTAAATGACTCATCACAGATTTGTTCTTTTACATTTGGCTTGCATGTGAATACTTTTGTCCCGTGCCTTTTCGGGTGTTGGTATATGTTACAATGCTCACAGGACTTTGTCATATATTCTTAGTGTGTTTATTTCTATCTACACTTAAGATACTTTATATACGTTTTAATAGTTATATATTTTCTGTAAGTATCCCAGAATAGAAATATATAACATCTTTAATTCGAAAGTTAACAGTGAAACAGTCTAGAAAATGTGCCAACATATACAGTATGTAAAATGGGCCAGCCGGAATAGATTGGGATGTTGCATATTTTTTATATATGTCGATACTTATATATACTTTTGTGAACGTGTACACAAGATTTCATCCATTCTACGCCAGGTTTAAACTGCTCCAGCGAATTTCTGTACCTGCTATCGTTAAAGCAAGGTAGGGTAAGAACTGTTACAATCCGATTTAAAGTTTACCATATGAGTTCTTTATATTAAATCGTCTTTTGTTTCTATGAGTTGTTATGATATGTTGAAAGATACGATTATGTTGATGTTATGATATGATAACAACGAATGTTAATCATTGGATGGTAAGATTGCTGAATTCAACATTTCATAAGACATATGACACTGTGACTTGTAGCTCATGATAAAAAATAAAACTTTTGACCGTTATTCTCATTCGCTTACTTGTTTTACTACTAACAGAAACTTGGCCTTTTTTCAATATCATCATTGACATAAATCGTTCTTCCTTTTAAACACTCAAGACAATTACAAAGTAACTATAAATGAGAAAATATGTTTTGTAAGGATGCAATATCCTGGTCACAAATATATTTCTGTTACAAATTGTACCTTTTTGACTGAAAATATCAATTAACTTTAGATAAATGCATTTTATGATCGGTTGCGGCAGTCTTTGGTCTACAGGAAAGATTTTAGCCGGAAGAAATATTGTTTTTAATTTCTGTATCGGCAGATAATAACATAATAAAATTAAAACCTGAAGAAAAAATCTAGATAGTATCGCTTGATTCAGAGTTTAAATAACCCATGTTTTCCATAACTGATAAAATTATACAGTTTGGTAACTGCTACAAAGAATTTGATCACAAGGTATTTCACTAAAAAATAATATAATTTGAACCGCATTTTAAAATTTAATCTGTCAATGACGTTACCGCCTGTAATCGATACAAGGCCCAATGTTAGGTTGTATGTATTATTCAATTCATTGTTTTTGGTTTAATATATATTACTTTGAACCATAGGTTATCTCCATTAAAATTGAAGTTTGTAATCCTAAAATGTCAAAGTGACACCACAGAAAATATAATTGTCATCAACTTTCTCTGCGAATTTCTGGGACAACCCTCATACATATGCTATTCTTGGATTGATGAAGCGATAATTAACAAGTTGTGTTTTGATGGGCTTATATATATATATATAAAAATATAATAATATATATATAATATTCTTATGCAATAAGTTTGCATTAACATCAAAGGTAGAAATAAAGAATGGTTTAAACAGATATATAAATTATAAATAGAATGTATTTCACTGAATAACATTACCACAAAATAACAATTAAAATACAATTATCATATTAGTTCCATTAAAATGGCAAAAAGTAAAGCAAATGCTGAAAAATCAAAAGTACTGCCATGCTCTAAAACAATGTAAATAAAAAAAGTCTAATCTATAATAAAAGATCAAAAGAGTCGTCTTTCCTGCTTTCACTTTATCCTGTTAAACTCATCGAAGTCCTCATCAAAAGTTACTTCTCACAGCAAGCAAACACTTTCAACACGATCTCACTAAACGGCCAGGACCATTTAGTAAACGATGCCACTTTTGATGCCAATCAAATTAAGATAAGCAAGAAACAAGCTAAGATAAGAAAAAATGGCTTGTTCTAGATAAGGTGTGAAATTAATGTTTAGTCAAAAAAGAATCTCAGGGCGTTTTAAGTTTATATTTAAGAGGAATGACGCCATGACAATAATACATCTTAAGGACATGCCAATAAGCCGACATGTAGTTTATTACTCAAGTGTACTACAATACCTTGCACTTTTTGAAAAGAAAATTATTATTTTTCATTCAGATTCCCTGATAAAATATCCTAGGAAAAAATGATTACTGTTATGTGCAAGTCTCAACAACAAAAACGACAAATATGTTCTAATACGATTATATATCCTAAAGCAAATCATAAGAACGACCAAATAGGAATATTCTCAATATTATGTACAATGTGCAAGTTTAAAAGGAGCAAAGAATTCAAACCGGTAAAAGACATACAACTGTTGTATTGAAACAACTGTCTAAAGTCTAAGATCGTACCACATAAAACTATTGTTCTTGCTGTCACATGTTATTTTAACTGTTACCTTTTTTCATTTAAAGGCTGGTATATTTTTATATCTGAATTTTATTCAAGAAATAAACGCTTATAATACTGCTACCGGCTTGATATAATTAATAATCGGTTCCTAATTTATCGTATTTAAAAGCAGCAATATCTTTACAAAAGGATGTTGGATATAGAAGTCACACATGCGAAGCTGTAATGATGCTTTTACCACAGACAATAGTCAGGAAATGTTGATAAATATGCGACAGATATTAAAATAAACAATTCACAGACGAGAGATAACAGTCAAATTCTTACAACATGGTTATTCAACAACATTCAAATATTTGCCCACTAGTTGGCTGCAAATAAAAGTAGAGTTACATTGATTTTACTTACATATATGATTATAATTTTATGATTTTTAATAATCCTTTTCTACGTAACACTCAAGGTTCGCTTCCAGGGCATATCTTAAACACTAATGCTACAATTGTCTATATTAACAATTAAATGATTTTTCGAAGAAAGGTTTAACTTAAATATAGACCGAGTCAGGTTCAAATCTTGAACAAACAAAGTGTCCTAATTGAATAAAATATAAACAACTGGTACTGCCAAAATATAATCACCTATAACTGCATTATATCTTAATTACATCAAATGGCACTCACAGCAATGGTACGTTCTACACCTGATCATAATTCCACCCGCTATTTTCAGTCGAGACTAGATCCAACTACATTGTATATAAACTTGATCGAAATATGATAAAACGTAAAGGTTATGAATCTAAACGCGCAACTTAATCGATTCAAACACTTTAAACACTCGAAACCATGGATGGGCTAATGCTTGACTGAAAATGGATCCGGGACGCGCGATTTAAGGGAACAGCAACTTCACCTTATTGATGTTTCAATCGATACTAATTAATATGTGTATTTTAAGCAATATGAGATGAGTAACAGATAAAAAATCAAAAGATGACTTAACACGCTTCATCTTCGTTGGACTGGATTTTCGCAGACTACTCTGACAGATACAAATGTACGAGTATTAAGCTTTGGTAATAAACTGTTCCATGTTTTCTTCAACAGCTTGTTATTAAATTGAGTAATAGTGTTATATAATGGAATCAAACTTTGTTTAATATTACACTGTGTCACAATGTCGCATACCCACAGCACGTGTAATATTTTGGACGCCCCTTGTCGTACGCATAACTGCCGGGCTTGGGAAAACCCACTCTTGGGACAATATCGCGTAGTCAAAGGGAATTTTAACTACATGCAACTTAGTGTACACCAGTGTATACCACTCTTGTTCATCGTACATTTGCAAACAAGCGCGGAACAAAATAGTTTACCGAGATACCTGACATTAGTGATGTGAGAGAAGTCATGTGACATACTACTATGGCGGCCCTGATAAAGTGGTGCGGAGTAGAGTTTTGACATATTTAGACGAGCATATCTTTGTAAATATTATACAAATCACGACAAAAAAAAGGAACCGGTATCGTCTATACAGTAATTTTAATTTATTGACTATGCATGCTTACGCTAGGGTTGTGGCTTCCTTTAAAGGAAAGAATGACGTCATAGATCAATGGCTGCAAGTTGTAAATTTTGACAACAGTCGATGTTTAACGTAAAAAGGGATTATTGCATGCATTACTATAGTTATAGTTTAGTCTACAAATTTAACCTCTAGCACTTGTAGTTCATAATGATAGTAAAGTAAACGTAAGGACTACGCCATGAAACGTCATAAACATGGTTGAGCTATGGATTCAAATCCCTGACCTGTATCCATGATAAACACATTTTCACTTATGTGACGCTAAGTAAAAATGTAAATACAAGCAATGAGTCAACGATAAAAAAATCGCTTAATGAGGTCCTCGGGTCTTTGAACTGCCCAACTTGGTTTATCAACAAATGAATATAAACAATAAAATATACATTCTTTAATAGCTCATGCATGTAACGATCAGAGGCAAGTGACACGTTTGTTTTACTCGTAGAAATCGGTGTACATGATATAAGTGACGAGTGTATATAAAAAATAACACGTGTTAGATAGTGAGGGAAGCTAGCTTTAATGTCTTGCACATCTTAAAACTGCATATACATCCTACGTAAAACACATTTTCAAGAAAAGGATTAACAGATCATATACGCATGTGACCAGCTGTAATGAATTGATAACCCAATATTGTTTTAGTTTTGTGCAAGTAAAAAGCAAATTAGCCGCAATATATACAGACAGTTCATAGTTTAAACAAAACTGTGAAATTCTTAATTGGAGTTGTTTAAAATATTATTGTTGTTGCTTTGAATACACAAGTTTAAAGGCTAGGACCGTCAGAAATGGTTGTCAATTTAAGGAATTAGGTTATATTGTATATCTGCTGAAATGTACATCCAAACAAAAATATGTCGTATACACCAAAAGTTTCAATAACACCAATACGATAAGCAATTCCTTAATAATATTGAATTATTATTTACCTCTTTTATTACAACTGGGGCGTAATAATAAAGTTCAAAGCAATGTGTACAACACCCTCGTGTTATGACAATCCCGTCTCTTCATTCCTCATAGAACAAGAAGACATGTACTAGCATATGAAATAGACGGATTAAAGTAAGTTTAATGTACTCGTATTTTGTATGTTTATCTATTTAACGATTTCAAGAAACGTTAGTTCAACATGTCCTGAATTTTAGTATGAGAACGTTCATTTTTGTTGATTAAATAACATATCGTGTTTCTGCCTTGTCATTTTAAATAATTATTTTTGTACATTTAATATTTACCCGCTCCTTTTTATCAGTAGCACATGGCAAGTGTGTCTTTAATGTGAAACTAGTTTAAGTTTTAGCTATATATTTGGGTAGTACTGGTTTTTAAACAGTGTTTCTTTGCCGTTACAAGTCCGCTCGAGTAAAATTCGAGGAATCTTGGCACATAGAATGAACACGACTGTTATACCATACTAAATGGGATATTGAAACCCATAATGATGTCACAGTCATAGCTGTTTTCTTAATTGTATAAGTGTCAATTCTATTCATGGAAGTAAACAAGAGTACTACATGTTACTAGTGTACTTGAAAAGTGCACGTTCTTGCAAGGTTCAACGCGTGATTTATTTTAATGTGGTAGCAATTCACGCAGCATGTCTTCGAGCACATACGCGTGACTCGATTGTTGTTATAGTTAACACTTAATGATATACGCACAGACAGAAGAAATTAATGAAACAATTAACGAATGGAGAGAAGGTACTCGCCAAGCGCTGTCTGAGGCATCAAGGAGCTTTGATTTACAGAACCTGACAAAGTATGTTTCTCCATCAGATGCAAGAATTAATTGAAATTCGTGATCAAAAAGGAATCCTGTAGCTTCACTATACACAGCAATGACGACCTTAAATGCTGTATACGAATCAAAGTATGACATTGGAATTGATATTTGCTTGCAAAGAAAGAGTTCAGTTAAATAAAAACTTTGTTTGTAAATCTTGTAATAATTAATTTTTTCAAGGTAGTAAAGTGCAGACGTTTTAAAAGGTAGATGCTCAGCTTTTATTCACAGAAAACCATACTGGAACGGCAAAATGTTTGTTGTTGACTTTTGAGGGAATTAATTCCACAGAATGTGGAACAAAAGACTGCTTTAGCACATGTGTATAATTCGTCGTCTGAAGGAGCCATGGTTTGCTGATTGCACGTTGTACTTCATCTATAAAAGATTTTGGATTTTGAGAACTCATAACATACATTAAGTCAACAATAAAGATGTTCGTCTTAATGATCCTATCTAATGTGACATTCAGAGGAAGAGTATCTTTTTCAATATCCCGTAAATAATACCAAACATTGTCTAACTCCCAATGAGATGACAATGGACTTTGTAAACTGTTCTTTGCAAGAAACGTGCCAAAATCATCAATGCCGATGTAGAAATCCAGATCTGCACGAAGTTGTAAGCTGATTTGAAATGTTGTTGTCCATTGTAGACTTTCAAAAACACACATTCTATCTGAACCTTGTCTTATCCATACTTGACCGACTGGGCAAAGTATCGGGAAGCAGTCCTGAAGGAGAGAAAAATTCTATAAAACAATGCAATGCATAAAAGTAAAACCAAAATCAATATTGTTATAGCATAAATATTAAACTTTTTCTGTCAATTTAATCTGAATATATTTAACTTGAGTATTTGTTTGTTGGCTAGTTTAGTTTGTTGGCTGTGATTACCATTCCAGCAAAGTGCTTTTAGGAATCCGGCGATGGTCCTATATGAAGTGGTTTGCTAGCAAAATGTTTTGTGGGCAACCGTTTTAATGATGTTTTTTTATATAACACAGCTTCTGTGACAAATTTTGACAACCACAACTATGAAGGCAAATACAATTATCTTTGCATCCCACAAACTGATTTTAAATCACTTATTAACCGATATATTTTAACCAAGTGGCAAACAAGTTGGGACAGTATTGTTTGTAACAAATTACACGTAATTAAGCCTAACGTCGGTGCCAATGTCTCTGCTTGCAGAGAAAGTAGACGGGAAGACGTAGCTCTTACCCGCTGTCGCATTGGTTATACTAGATTAACTCATTCATATCTTTTAAAAAGAGAAGTTCAAACTGTATGTGTTCGTTGCCAGGAACCACTGACAGTCAACCATATTTTATTACAGTGTATCGACACAGACCACATTTCGGTGGAAGTATTTCAATGTCAATAACATGTACGAACTGTTTAGGACAGTGTCGGTTTCTAAACTTGTTTGCTTCTTGAACGAGATTAGTATTCTTAATAAGTTATAATTTTTTACACTGTTTATTTACCAACCGTTATACATTTTTAAACCGTTTAATATATTAACCTATTTTCGATTGTAATTTACATTATTTTAACCTGATAGATTTTTTTTTTTTGTATTTTTCTATATTTTACATAGTTTTGTTTTAACCTGATTATTCTCTATTCGCTTTAAACTTTTTGTATTCGGCGCCGTATGACCTGTTAAGTGTCGGTGTGCCGTAACCCCGCCCCCACCTCCACCCCCACCCCCCCTCCACCCCCCCCCCCCCCAAAAAAAAAAAAATAAAATAAAATAAATTCATATATTTCTAGCTCTATTGTTTGATAATTGCATTGCTTTCGCCTCATTTCAGCATTTGCCAAAATTGATTCTTTAATTGCATCTTAAAATGCAGGATATGTTGGAAAGTTTACCCATTCAAATGAAGAAATGCCCAGTTAATATGACTGTATGACAATACAATAATCTAAGCGCTCAAATGCACTGTTTGTGCGTTGTAAGTTTGATATTTTAAGCGAGTATATGTGTGCAAACAATAGTCAAACATATTTCGTCGTAAATCAATGTATTATGCTTTGGAAATTGGAATGTAGGCAAGTATTCAGCTGCAAACAAACACCTCTCTATGGAGATTAAACATTAGGACTGATTTTTTTTATCAGATAATAGAAACTTTTTGTTAAACATTTAATACTTTCTGTACAATCAACGTTCTAGCGAATACGTGAGCGAATATGTTTTCAAAATTTTATTTAAACCAACATATTGTATACTTCCCAGATTGTTTAAGTTACTATAACATCTGGACTTTCAACAAAAATGTTGCAGTGGACATCTAAATGTCCAGAAAACAAATATTTATGTTAGTTTATAGAAATAAGACCAGATATAAAATTATTTTACACTCATCATTGCTCAATTCTATCGTAAAACTTCTAAACTAAAAATTTACGAAATTTTGACCAAGTACTGGTATATACTTTGTTAATATTGAACGCACGATAAACACCAGAATGTAACATTTATGCAAGTCTAAATAATAAGTTTATGTTTATGTTCACTTTTATGGTTATATATATATATATATAGAGAGAGAGAGAGAGAGAGAGAGAGAGAGAGAGAGAGAGAGAGAGAGAGAGAGAGAGAGAGAGAGAGAGAGAGAGAGAGAGAGAGAGAGAGAAGAAATGATTATTAAAACCTATATAAATGCAAAGGTCGTGGCTATTGTATACTTCGTCTTTGCTATAAAAATAGTTTTCCTATAGTAATCTTTGAACGCTTGTTGCGTCAGTTGCTTACATTATTTCCACGTCCATTGATGCACACGTACTGGAAATCATCGGCTTTTTCTAAAATTTGACTTAGAACAGAAAAGTCCAATATGCCAGTAAAAAAGCCGACTAAGGATCGAAAGTTGATTCCTGGCTTGGTACATAATGCTGGTACAAGTCCATTTATTAATAAATGTGTATTTGTACATATAAAACAAAACACATTTTGCATAAATGTTCCATAAGTATATGATGGCAAAGTCCTAATCTCACATGCTTTCTTTACTTCAACGTAAGTCAGGTTAATGTTTCTAATGTTAATAGAATTATTTGATGAACATGATCCAAAGGGACCAGTAAAACATTGAAGATGTTTCACGTATTCGTTTGCAAGTGGGAAATAGAAATATGAATCGCAGTTGTTCGAACTCAGAGAAAAGGTTGTAACTTCGTTACAAGACACGAGCATCTGCCAGTAGACAAGATCAGTGGCTCCGTGACACATTGCACAGTTGGGATTTATGTAAATAAGTCCGGTCTTTTTCGAGAAAACTGGGAACATGTACTTCCAGAGAATAACATTGTTGTCACAACGCGGTTCCAGGTGTGCAGGCGTATTTTGAATTATTTCGATGTCATCCACACTCTTTGTGATTTGAACGCAGCCTTCCTCTGGTGCATCGACAACCACGTAATATGAAATTGCATGCTCGGTTAAGGAAGGGTCTTTACTCCGAAGAAAAATGCATTTCTGGAATAGATTCGCTTGGTATAATCTGCTACTGTCCATCAGCGAGGTTGTATTTTTGGAATCATAGAAGCCTAGAAGAAATAAAAAGGCATCAATGAAGTGACAAGAATGAACTAGGATGTGAGACATCCAAGGCGCCATAGAGAGGGTGCGCTTTAAACAAGAAGATGACTTTCCTGTGAACTAAACACTTTCTTACACTGTCGATTAATTACATAAACATTTGACACAGCGGCGCCAATAAAGAGTACGTGTCATTGGCGAGCACTACAGAAAAACAAAACTGTTTACTTTTGAGAGTTCGATCAATACTGATAAATAATTTGCGAGTTGAACAAAAAATGTGTTTTCGTGCACTGACAAATCTGTGATGGGTAAGTATAAGATATACATTTTCATAGCTTAATAATGAAAATCGCTCATTTTTCGTGAATACTAATAAGCGGAATGATAGAATAAAAAAATTGATATGTTTGCTTATGTTTTCCTTTTGAACCGCTTTGTTCACGTTTCGAAAAATTCATTTGACTAAAATGCCTATACTATTCTTACAAATATCAACTCAATTTGAAGTATTACATATACTAAGTTCACGCATATTTGTAAACCATAAAAACTGGAACACCTTTACGAAAGGGATAATGGTTTAAATGTTGCCTGAGACGTATAGTCGAGAGCAACTCGACATCAAAATAAAATTATCGCGTTAAACATAAATCCTGAAATATAAAGTTTAAAAATTAAGCTTTGCTTTCGTTGCCAAAGTTTTGTTACAATTAGTAGCTTCGTGAATTGTAAAAAAAATATTTACATTCCACATGATAGCCCAACAACCGTATTTTTTCTTTTCATTTTCGAACTCGCCATTGAATTCTACTACTGCTAACAAAAATTAGAAAATTCTATGAAAGGATTATTATTGTAGAAATCGTCCTTTAAAGGACAATTTGTATCTTACGCATGTCAAATAAGATTGTCTGTTTAGTATTTATATTTAGTGCTAAGTAACACAAAGTGTTATAAGCCGGTTGTAGGTTATATGTTTATGTCTTAATGTAATGTGTAGTGCACATGATATATTCTGTCAAAATAATATACGTCCGTACTCCTAGGAATACTTCTAACCTTCAAATAATATACGAAACAAGTGAATAAAGAAGAAACTTACCCGAGCAACAACTACCATCGTTTAAGTGATCAGTATTTTGATTTGCTTTTATTCGACATTGGCCAGGTCTTGATGAGGGCAAACAGTCCGCAGAAATTCCGAAATTTTAAAGAGTAATTCCTCACTCACAGTTGTATTCATTTGCCTGTAATAGATTCGTCATGAGAAATACCGAAGAATAAGATGAAAAGTAACTGAAATTATTTTCATTGTGAAGTTCTAATGTGAGTGCCGTGAATGCAGCAAACAATTTTGGTCCGTGAGATTTATATTCATATTTATGGTAATAAGATACAAGTTAATTAAATGTTAGATGATTTGTCCGACGGTACATAATAAAGGGCTTAAACATTGTTTAGATACAAGACATTTAATAGCCTATATTTTACCTGAAGCTTTATGCTCGTATGTCGATGTATCTGGAACCTTTATTTTAAAAGTACCTGTAATTTAAAACTTAAACACGGTGCTATTAATCTAGGCCTTTTAGATGAACAAAAACAAAATTTATCACAAACCTCCTATCCCTCGATACTTACATCGGGCATTATGAAGCAACCTACATCACCCTTCTATATAGGGCAACTTTTTTACCAGACCATGGACTGAAAACGCATGATATTCTTTGACCTAACGATGTTAGGGTTATGCATAACTTTATGTGCTTTGTTGTCATTTCAAAGCCAAATGAGAGAGAGAGAGAGAGAGAGAGAGAGAGAGAGAGAGAGAGAGAGAGAGAGAGAGAGAGAGAGAGAGAGGAGAGGAGAGGAGAGGAGAGGAGAGGAGAGGAGAGGAGAGGAGGAGAGGAGAGGAGAGAGAGGAGAGAGAGAGAGGAGGAGGAGGAGAAGAAGAAGGACGTATTCTTTGCTTTCCCCTACTTGTTGTTGCTAACATCGAATAATATGTTAATGTTAATGTAAACGTTTAAAGGTGGTATCTACCGTTGGCCAGTATGATACATGTAACAACCTCTTATCACTCGGGCCGAAAAGTGATATAGATACAAAGCCCACATTGACGTGATTTGATTGGCTAATAAGGCAGGGCCAAAAATGATATAGATTTCAGCAAGAAGCTATGGGAAATGCCAGCCATTTTGTTTTAACTCGGTGTATGTGTAGACTCAGTCAGATTGCATACATTTCTGAAACAAAATATTATCATTTTGTCAGTTTGTTAGAAAATGCTACATTTTGTAACTAAAATAGATAGTTCCTACATCAGTGAAGATCCCTTATCATGGCTGCTATCTTTGATTGTAACTTCAAGATGAAATGTACAGAAGCGTAAATTTTATTTTCTTGTAATTTCTTCATTTGTGGTCCAAAAATTAAAAGCTATACACCATTGGAAAGCTCTTAAAATTCATATTTTAAGAATACAATACTTTTTAAAATTGATAAATGCACAAAGAAGTATTGCACAGAAATGAATAAAATTATTGGCACATTCTTAAACAAAATGAACAGTGTCTCTTATTGGTTGTATTTTTTTTTTTTTTTTTTTACTTTTAAACTATCAAAATATAGTTTTGATATTTAAAATACTTCATAAAAGCTGTTAAATTTGATACATATTGCCTTCTTTATTTACAGAATTATTATCATTATCCACAGCATCCAGCTATTTTCCTCGACGTCAGACAAATGTCATGGGTACAACCAGCTCAGTGTGTGTCAGTTATAATGCCTAATCAATGTCAGGACTGGAATTTATATAGTAGGGCTTAAGTGGCCAATGGAGTTAGAAGGCCACTGAAAGAGAAAGATCTGATAATGACACATAACTGTTAATACAAACGACATAAAAGGTTTAGTGATTTGTTTTATACGTAATAATAATTGATAAAGCCATGTTGGTAGTGCCTTATTTCATATTACTGAAGCACAGTAACAGGTGACCCATTTTACAACAATATTATATGTATGTCATATCTAAAGTTTCATAGTTGTATGATTGTGATTGGATATATATATATATATATCGAAGTGAGAGCTGAAGATATGCTGGTGCACAGAAAACGAAAAAAAAAAGGAAGATGCCATGACCAGGATTCGAACCTGGGTTGTCGCGGCCACAACGCGAAGTACTAACCACTATACGATCATGGCTACGCTTCCGACTGCTATTTGTAGGCTTTATGTTATATTTAAAATTAGACATATTACATTTGTCGCAGGCTGACATTGTTATTTAGAGATATACCTTTTGCAATTGATTTAAATAAATTCGTGATTTTATATAAATACATTTTTATTCTATGCCATTAAACAGACCTAAGCATAGAAATAGTCGCACTTCAAACAGCTGCAACAACAACAACAAACATGGCTGCCTCCATAGTGTCCGTACTAAGGTCAAGTAAAAAGGTTAACTTTTGTCATCTAAGAGGTACGTCAATGAAATTTGTATTGTAGATTACATTCTATAGAAACAGCGTCATAGAAAATGACATTGTTAAACCCAACCATTTGTGAATAAAGTTAAAACAATTTCAATAATTGGTTTTCGCGACTTCCCAATTTTATTTTCTGGCAATTTGTGGGTTTATTTTACTTTAAAAACCCGTTAATTAATCCTATTTTATGTAAAATCATAGATTTTATTCAGAAACTTTTTTTGTTTTTTGTTTCTTAAATATCATCTGTTGCTATAAATGACAAAGTGTAGATGTGACCGGGAGTAAGATCCAAGATTTGGCTTTAGAGATTCATGTGGCTCATGACCCATGATATAACAAGCACACTTTTATTTAATGCTTTTATTTTGCATGTAGGGGACAACTGGTTAAGCACAGTCCAACTTACAAATTCTAAAGCTGGGTAGATATCATCGTTGCATCGATGTTTTATGATTTTTTCCACCACAGTACTGTATCATGATAACATGTGAATTCGGGGTGTAAACGATATACCGTACGATGATATAACGTGGTTCACTGTTCGTGATTTGATTCATGGTTCAATTCTTAAAAAAACACAGTACGAACTGTGCCATATGGTTGGTTAGATCAAAATACATACTTCCTGTTGTCTCATTCATGTCCAATCATTGTTGATTCAGTAGTGGATTGTTATTTTACACCATGAAAACAACAAAGTAGATTCAAGATTTTCAGCACCTTATGACAATGTATGCAAACTTTAATGTAATGTTTGCTCATAATTTACAATCAGTCATTATACATCTTTCAGAGTTATTTCCCCTGGTTGCCGCTTTGTGTTTTCAGTAGCTTTACAATTGTATACAATTTTGATCCACTTTGTGCATGAATAATTATCCACTACCGCAAAGCCACACATGATATGGCAGTCAATAGCAGATTAAGGTCACCTCCGCCGATTCTTATGTCGAAGATTTGGACAGATTTTAAATTCCAAACAAATGAAAAGTTCAGGAATTAATTTAACATTTCAGACGTAACAGCCTGCCACCATTGTTTCTCAGATATTTCATACAAATCACTTACTTACTTATTAGCTGACTGTATCAACACTTCATATTGTTATTAAACTTTATCTTGTTTTCTTTGACAATGTACCAAACTGTTATATTTTTATTTGAGAAAGCCATTCAGAATTTTCAATAAAAATGAGAAAAATATTTGAATAAATATTATATTAATTTTATTTTACGACCTAACAGGTTTTAACTCTTAGATTATTCTACTAGTTAAATCGTTTAATATGGGGATAACCTTTTATGTAACACATTCTGAGTAATAGACTTATCTGTTCTTCATTTCAGTAAATAGCTATGCTAATATATTGTTTAATGTAAGTTATGGTGTAATAGTGTACCTATGTGATAAGCGAAAAGGTATCCGCCATACCAAGATATGATGTACTGCATTATGCTTTGTATCATGTGGTTTATATCGCGATACGTATTTTATCTTGAGGGTAGCGTATTGTAAAACCCCTAATGTGAAAGTATTGATACTTTACGATGTAGTAACAAAGAAAAGCAATCAGGAGATTAAAGAAAGCAACAACATGTATTGGTAACTTGCTTGCAATCTACTGTCAATAAAATAGAATTCTAAATGGGGGAGATAATTTACCACGCAACATGTAAACAATGTGTCGCTAACAATCATTAAAGTTAAAATGTGGTTAAATGATTAAAGAATTGCCTATTTTGATGCATATTTGTAAGCTTGTATACATGTTTTCCATTGGACTTTAAAGCAGACATACGGTAAAGAGGGCCCCAAGACATTTAAATCACATGTATGGACACATTTCAGATTTTAAAATAGGCGACAGGGAGAATTAAGATTACCTCCACTGCAAAGCACCAATGAAATATGCAGGCAACAGAATGAATATGTTGTTGCATTTAAAACTACTATGCCATTTACTTGTTTGAATTGGTTTGAGAATTCTCTAGACATATGTGAGAGCGTAACGTAATTTAAGACCTCACAGCCAGAGGCATACTTGACTCAAGCAAGATGCTTGACGCTGATGCTGTTTTTTTACAGCCTGACCAATTTTGGGCAGAAACTCAGCCCATTTCCCTGCTAAAAATATAAAACTAACTTATAAGTTTATATTTTCTCACCTTTCTATTGCCCCAAATCCCCACCAAATTATAGAGAAATAAGTTTTAAACAGTTTCATGAGTTTTGTTTTATTAACACAAATAGAAAACAAAACATCTTCAGAAAGTGAATCAGACAAATAAAAAAAAATAAGAATAACGACAAACAGTATTGTGTACTTAATGTCCCCAATTTTCTTACAATTTAACATTAACATCATAAATATAAACATCACAACTTTCTCCTTCTGAAGGGCCAATTCACCTTTACATCAAAGGTAAAAAAAAAAAGACGTCGGGCTTGTCAGACCTGTGTGTGTTAGTCAGGTCAGGCATTGATTCACTCTTGCAGCTCACTTGCTTAATATTGCTTAAACCCGATGCACTGTAAAATTTGGGCTCATATTTATGTTTTTTTTTCTGAGGCATTAACTTGTTCTCGGACATAGTGTTATGTACATTGCATATTTATTTAAGCTTATGATAAAAATCTTAAAATTATGCTGTTCCCACTACCACATCCTAGAGGAAATCAATTGATCTGTAATATGCTTTAATGACTGCATTAAATTGCAACAGTTTTACCTTGCATAGCTCACTGCATCAAAACAAACTGCAATATTGCTCATGTCTATCCAATTTCTTTTATTGATTTAATCAAATAGATTCAAATAGAAAAAAATGTATTCTATGATTGACTGATCACAAAATAAAATGTCACTGCTTTGTTTTGGGGGTTGCCATAAAATTAAAACTACATGTAGTGCCAATATGACTATTGGCATTTCAAAGTTTGAACTTTTCATGCTTTCCCTGACTTTTTTGTTTCTATTAAGAATTCTCATTTAAAGTCAGGGTTTCCATTGAAAATCATATATTTCCAGGGTTCTACAGGACTCTCCTCTCTGATGCCTACAGCTGTTCTAGTGTCTGGAGGCAGCAGGTTCAAGCTCCCTATCTGCAGAATGTTGACCTCAGTAAGTCATATGCTTTAACTCTGAACCTGTTAGGCGCAAATGAATCGAGCATTGGTATAAGAGGGTAGGCACAGACTAGCCAGTTCTTGCTTGTAGCTGTCTGATCAAGGTCTGCACAGAACTGATTAAAAGTATTTCAAAATTAACTCTAAGTTAAGACAAAGTAACATTTGGGAGTCCAAATCTTAATCCCAAACCATTAATCTGTGTAACAATACTGCATAAACTGTTAGCTTTTATAAATTTTTAACATAATGTCATCTATTGTTTTTTATTCTTTAATACAAAAGTCAGTTAAAAATCTCCAATGTCCGTTTTTTATTCCCACTTGTGTGGAAAAAAAAAGACTTTCTTAAATGCCACTTTCAGATATTTGTGTGTATAGATAATGAAGATCCAAACCTGCTCTTTAAGAAACCAAATTAAATTACAAGTGACTCTTGGACTTTTAAACAAGCATGGTTGAGGCATTCCAATTTACTAAAGCTGAACAAATGGTATTGATGAAAAGCAATTGTCTTGCACTGATCTTGTTCAATTTTAGGAACCTTTGGAGTTGAGTTACTCCAACAGTTTGACAAGGACAAGCAATTCAGTGCTGTGGATATAGAGATAGTAAGTGAAAATACCTTTCTGTTTAATCATTTAATGATGTTACTTTTTCTTAGTTTTATAATTTACAATGTAATAAATAACATGTTGTTACAAGTTATGAGTGTTGTACTTTTGTACAAAATGGCCCTACAGAGTTTTGCGATATTTTTGGAGATGTTTTTAGTTGTACTATTCAGTAAGAAATATAGATCATATATTCTGGTATATAAATGGAATACGACATTGGCTCTAGCTTTGTTTCATTTGCCGAAATCCTTAGGAAATGGGTATATTTGTTTAAATCAAATTATTTAATGATTAAAATTAGAAATTAAATGACTTAAACACAAAATACTTAAAAACAACTGTAAACATGTATTGGTTGCATAATTACATTTAATATTATATATAAAGGTACCTGACCGCAATACACAGTAGAGTGTCGGCTTGCAGATCGGGAGGTCGCGGGTTCAAACCCTGACCAGGTCAAACCAAAGACTTTAAAGTAGGTAGTAGTGGCTTCCCTTCTAAAGGGCTAAGAGGACAGCATTACATCTGACTTGTTGGTGTCAGTATAATGGACCTCAGTCCCTGGGCACCTCATAAGTGCCCCTGTGCTATAATGATAGAAATGTCGCTGCACAGTATTGGCAAAAATGCCGGCAAATCCCATCCCTATATATAAAGGTCTTTGGTCTTTCTTTAGTATTGCATGTGGTGATTAATTAAGTCTGCTAAAATGTGTACTTGCTAGGTGTTTGTTGGGTCACTTAACTATTAAAGCCTGCTGGTAACAACATAAAGATTACATGTATTTAAAATGTACACGAAAATCTCTAAAACATGATAATAAAATTGCCAAGATATTCTTCTACAAAACAGTGCATGTCTTAATACTGTTTTGTAATATTTTAATAGCATAATTAATAAAAGAATGTACATGATAACTGTTTTTCTGTACATTTTGCAGGGATTTTACAGTTGAGTAAATCAATTCCCAATTCCCAACAGCCAACATGATTGGACTTCATTTGTATTTTCATAATCCAACACAATTTTGGCAATAAATCTTTGGGGATGCAAAGTTGTACAACACCTGGTATCGAATGATTGTCTTTCTTATCAATACGCAAAACTGTCCAGCCCTTCCAGATTTATGTTTGATTTCTTTATATACTGTTTCTTGTACAGAGGATTGTGGAGTGATTTGGTAATGAGTTAGATCTATGTAGGATTGGTGTACATATTAAATGTTCAAAATGCTGTATAAACAGTTATTTGAAAAAAGAGCTTCAGGTACATATGTTAATATTAGGTGATTATGCAAAACAATTTGTTGTGTACATCATTTTCTTATGTGCTGAAACTATTTCACGATGTACAATTACACCGTTGTTGTTGTTGTTTTTGTCTTGTTTTGTTTTGTTAATGCAATGTTTACCTAGTTGACAGATGTAATCAAATCGTATAAAGGAGGCTTTATCAGTAATCCTGTGTAAACACAATGAGACACTGCAACCTTACCAATAACCTGTTACATATGGCCTCGTTTTCAATATGCCTTGTCACATTGTGACATGATCAGCTCAGATTTTATAATTTGGAAATGTGGTGTGTTGTTATTTATACTTTATAATCTATGATATATTTATACCATGTGAAACATAGCCTTGTTAAAATATTGTGACAGCAACAACTCATAACCATTCTATTTATGGCCATAACATTGAATCATTTAGTGTAATTGTTTTATTTAATTCCATGTTACTTTATTAGTGAAAATGTTTCAGTTTGCCCATAAACTAGAGAAGCTCCAACCAGTGGAAGAAGAAATGGCCCAGGAAATACTATTTAAGTAGGTTCCCATTCGTGTTATTTTATTAACCATAATGTTTCACCATTGGCTCCTTAATGTTTTGAACATTGTAATAGTTAGTGTACATTAGCATACAATTAGAAAAAGTAGATGGTAGTGTTTGAAATCACTTCAGAGTTTGTGATAACCGTTGTTTCTAAGTAACAACCAGTGATGATGTTGATGGTGATAATGGTGATGGTGATTAGGGTGATGGTGACGATGAATCAGAATTTAGAAAATTTGAATATAAATTGCAGAAGTGTCCATTACATTGCAGGTTCCGACACTGTAACCAAAGCTGTCCTGTGAATGAGTCCATCTACCATGCTGTCATACGAGGGTATCTGGCTATCAATAAGGCCCATATCCTGGTGAAAATGATTACAAACAGGGTGAGAAAAGTCTACAGGTGTTTTTCTCTTTCAAAGTAGTCAGTCATAATTGTATGCATCAACAATTATGTTTCAGTTAAGTGGATACTTCTTTATAAAGAATTGGTAAAACTGAATTAAAAATTTTCTCATTTTTGTTAATAATGAAAAACATTATCATTAAACTTAATCGGTGCTTCTTTTCATTTAATATGTATTTCAAAAGTGTTTTTTCTCATATTGTAATGTCATTTTTTTAGCAAAAATATGGAATTTTTCCTGACCAGGAGGGCATGAGCATGTTGATTGACCACTTCATCAAAAAGGAAGATTTTCGATGTAAGTGATCAACTTACATATATTGGAAGTATGCTTTTCAACTTAAAACATGTGCTTATGCTTAAAAAGAATAATTAGCAATTAATGCAAACTTCTTACAGTCAATTGGGAAAAAATCATACAACTATGAATAATTACTTCAGGCACGTTTCTGCCATCACACACTTGCGTAACCTCCGTTCGAAAATCTAAAAGTGCCAAGCACACTTAGAAAGTCGATGACTAACCAGGGTTTTGAATGATATATTTTATTTCCATAGTTTTTATATCATAAAATCTTATTACTACATCTATCAAGTTGAAAAGGTTTAAAATGACTAAACTTATATACGTCAGGATTTTAATCGTTCATATTTTGCGTTAAGTTCTTCGCCTGTCCTCATTTTACCTGTTATTCATTAGAAAAGAACCAAATATGTTTAAAAGTATTACTATAAAGGTTATTTCCCTTGTATTAGTGTGTAACTTCAAAATAGGGCCCAGATACGCTTCTGTACTTGATTGGCTACTTCCTGTGTAGAACCATTGTTTGTTTAGTACATGTATCTACCTGGGGGATGCATTGTGAGCTGTCTCACCTTAATACAATCATTTTAACGCAGGTCTTGGACTCCAACCTTGGAATCTCTAATTTAAAGTCAAAAACCATAATCACTTAAGATTTAATATGGGTTATGAACAAATGTAGCTTCTTTTTTTTTTTTGAGATATACAATCTTTCATCCACTTGTAGATGCAGCACGACTGGCCTATGAGGTGATGCTGCAGGAGGAATTTGTTCACAAGACAGTCCATAGTCTAGCCCTATACTCTGTCGTCAAACACTTCTATCATACCATGGACTTCACACGACCAGAACCTGTCCAACCGCAGCAAGATGAGGTATGTCATATACATACCAGTAGTATGTTATATATACAGGTACACCAAGGTGAAGCTGTTGTGTTATTTGGTTTTTGGAATATTGCATCAACACAATTATTGTCATTTTGTTGACATCCATTATTATGCCTATTACTGGTAGAGGAAAAACCCAGACATATGTCAGGGTAGAAGTTGTTTTATACCATATGTCATTTGTATGTGCATAGTTGATCTTAATTACTGCTAGTCAAGTGCAGTTCACCTTGTTTTTGTTAAAGCTTTAGTTTCCTATTGTTCAATGGAAATGGATACATTTTAGATTATACATGTTTGGTTTATCGAAGCCACCATAAATGCAAGTGATTGTTTGATGATGCAATGACTTGGTATGATCTTAAAAATCAGATCCTGAGAGACAAAATATCACTTAAGAAAGAGCTTTCATATACATCTACAGACCTTTCATGCTAGAATATTATTAAAATATTTACCTTTTGATTCAACATTATGTCATCCTCTTACATCATCATAATCACTGATACACCCTCAAACGAGCCAATCAAATGAAAGTAATAGATTTGCTAAGCCATGTCACCATTATCATGCTGCCATCGCTGTTAAGTCACATTTAAAAAAATAACACATGGTAAACAGTGTAAAACAGTTGTTTCTGCTAGTTACATTTTGACAAAAGAAATATTCTTTGGCAACAGTTGTTATTCTCATGCATGTTAATTCATCTAAATGTCTAAAATTTAAGGAGTTTTCCAGTTCGCTAATAGTCTCATGAATCCTTGTAACAAATTTTGTGTGATATATTTTATTTAGATATTGCAAAAAACTTGTAAAACTAGCTACATTTTATTTATTTAAATAAAGTTTATATTTTTCATTTATGAATGATCACATTTATGTACCATTCCACTAACAGAATGTTCATTCAAACAAACCATTTTACAGGAAGTCACCTACTGTCCCTGTAGCATATATACAGAGACCATACTATGATGATCATTTTGACATCAGAGATGAGAGGCTCCTTCTGGGGAAATCCCTGTACCTGCTGGGACGATACACACCAGGTTTGGATCCAGTGATGTCCAGGTCTCTCCAGTTGATTGGTCTAGGATTGTATGAGAAGTTTGACAAAGCAACCACCTTGCTAGAGGATTGGATTAAGAACACCAAGCTGCCATCAAGTAAAGAAGTGGTCTATAAAGAGGCAGTATGTATTTTTGTTTTATTTCTTTATTTTTTTGCCACTAAACACACAGACATGGCAAAAGAATCCAGGTAGAAAGACTTGTAGTTTGAAAGTTATACTGTTTACATTGTTAGTTCATTTATTTCTCTTGAAAACATTAAGGAATGATTACACATGTATATGATATTTTGGCTTTTCATTTGTGTTTAATAAGTGTGTAAGACTATTAAAACAGTATATACATGCATTTTGTTTTTATTATTATTATTTACTTCATCTTTCATTTTTGAAGGAGAAATACAAGATGATGCTTGAGAAAGACACTTTTCACCTGCTAAGTCAGAAGATCTGATAATTTTATTTAGATATACAGTTGTAGCAATACAGTTGATTATTTTTATCTCTTCATCCCATTTCTGTGTATATGTTTGTCTTCTAGTTGAGATGAAAACTCATGTTGGAAAGTCCTTATCCGGATAATAAATTTAGTTGTTATTTTTTGTCTTCTATCGTCAGGGCTAAAAAACTTCATTTAAAATATTTTCACCTTAGCTGCTGGCTGCTGCCTGAATTCATAAATTGCTTGAGCATTTTTCCACCGTATCCTAGGTTGTATTGCAGTGTTTATCACTTGAATTGTGCAAGGAGAATAATTGTATGTCTTACTTGTAATTGTCCATGTATTGAGAGAGATGGGAACCCAATTATTAAGATTTCAATGTTGAATATGGAGGCATGGCATGTTCTTACTGGATTATGATGCAGGTTACATTAAAACTAAAGGAAACCATAGACTGTCCAGCTCTTTAACAAGTCTCCAATGGCTGGTCTCATTGTATACAGTATTTGTCCATTTGGAATGCATAAACAGGTTAAAAACATGCATTTTCCCATTCTGACATTTGCTAAGCTCACAGCAACATGACAGTGTATTGAACTTCCAATCCCTTATCTCTACCTTGTTTTCGGAATGGTTACAATTTAGTGTTTTCCTTCTTATGCTATGAGATTAACAATAAAAGATAGGCATTCTGTTATTCATATTTTACTGCTGCCAGTTAGGCATCCAAGGGCAGGTACATGTTATTGATCTCTAATGCTTACTTACTTACTTACTTGGACTTATTTACCCTCGCCGTTAATTGTGAATTATTTTGGCGAGCATTAGTTTCAAGTTGGTTAAAAATAGATATCACAGAAGATTACTAATGGTGTGAGGGTTGCTCTTAGCTATGTTGTTTAGATATAAGTGTAAATAAACTTAAAAATTCACAATAATCATTTAAAATTGAAACTTAGCTAATGACCTATTTCCTTTTGAACATGAGGTATGATGATGATATAATGGATCTGTCTGGACATGATGTATGTGGTGATACTAGTTAAAATTTTTTTAATAAAGATGGTTAGTAAATCAAGTGGTTTCGGTTTGTAATGCTTCTACGAAATGTAATTATAAAATTTGCATAACGTATAATCTCTAATGCATGTACTATACATAATTATATACTCTCCACAGTTGGAGAGGTATGAAGAGTTCCTCCTTGAGGCCCCCACAAGGGATCCAGAGGCGCCACAAAAGGAACTGGGGGAACTAACAGTGGATGATGAAATAGAATGCCTTCAAACCTACACCAGCCCAGAAGGAAGAGTACATGACAAAATTCAAGGTAGAATTTCCCTCCTTTAGTTTATATAGGGGTATTTCTATAATTAGAATTGCATTGTGTTCTCTCTTTTGTTGGTAGGTATTTGGTATGTAAATAATTTTGATAGATTATGATTTTTTCCAATATTGTAACTATTAAGAATTATTAGTAACAGGATACACACATAAAATTGTATGTTTTGGAAAAAGAAAAAAATAATTACTGCAGATTGTGCACCATAATTATTTTTAAAGTGTACAAATTAACTTTAAAAAAAGATAATATTTGAAATATAATATAGACAAAAATATTTATCTACCAGGAAGATTACTTTCATACATTTTATATTCCAAACAAGAGAATTTAGTCATCTTAACATTGGAATGATATTTAATTGAAAAAACAGAGAAGATTTAATCCATCTAACCTATTACTGCAATGGTAAAGCACATGACAAATAGTTTACTTTACTTTTCACAAAAAACTTTGTTGTCTGTGATATTGTTTGTGAGCACTTGACCGTCAAGTGCTATCAAAATAGCAGTTACCTAGGTCTGAGTAGATACTGTCAAAATAGCACTTGACCCAGGTCTTAGTAGATACTGTCGAAATGGCAATTGACCTAGGTCTGAGTATATACTGTCAAAAAAGCACTTGACTGAGGTCTGAGTAGATACTGTCAAAATAGCAGTTGACCTAGGTCTGAGTATATACTGTTAACATAGCACTTGACCCAGGTCTGAGTAGATACTGTCCAAATAGCAGTTGACAAAGTGTTACATATAATTCACTTCTCCATTGTTATTTTAGGAACTAGTCAGCACAATTCCAGAAGAGAAGATTTTCAAACATGAAACACTAGAGAAGAATGTTGAGGATTTCATCAAATCCAAGTTGCCAGACTATGAAGTGAAGGATATACAGCGATTGACAACCCACTTGGAATCTTGGGCAGCCAGTCGGGAGGCAAGACTTCAGGAGCAGCTTAGGCTGCAAACAGAGAGGTCGCAGATGGAATTGATACAGAAAAAACTGCTCATGTTGCAAGAAAAGGAAGAGCTACTGACCTATGTGGATAACAAAGACTTGGTTCTTGGACTTGCTAGACAAGGCAAGGAGAAACATGAGGAGAAGAAAGTGGTGTCAGAGTTTGTGGAGGCCCCGGGTGAACGGGGCAATAAGATGAGGATTAAGAGGAAGTAAATTGTAGGATGCACACATGTTTTTGTGGAGGTTTGTTTAAACTGTGATTTCATTGGCTGGTTTACTTACTAGAATGGGAAATTAAGTTTTGCATATTTTACATCCTATCAAGTGGAAGTATACTGTTGTGAGCAGTTGTGTTTTGGGCAAGTAGGTTTTCATTGGTGGGTTATTGATTGATAAAGCAACAGCCTAGTGTTAATTCATTGGGTCAGAGTGTTGCTCTCAAAATTGGGCTAAAACAACTAAACATGATGGGATACAAAAAAAAAGGCAGCATTTTACACGTGTCCAGCTCCAATTCCCATAATATGGTGTCTTTGAAAGAGTCTCGGCTACAGCCAACTGGTACTTTGATGCATGCATTGTATATGCTGTTATAAACTGGTTTCTTCAAATGCTTCAGAATTTCAGCTAATCAGAAGCATCGCAATATCGTAAATGCAAAATGGTTATTTAAAAAATGTAGCAAAATAAAAGAAACTTGGCAACAATTGTTTGTCTTCACGTCTAATTTGGAACATTTCTTGACAGAAATACCATCATATATGATGGATAAACATCGTTTTTGAATTTCAGAACATTGTTTACATCTTGAATTGGAGTTTTATGTAACTCGGACGTAAACAAAATGAATCTTATTGTTCAAATTAACTTTCACATAAGCATATTTATCAGCACAAATATTAGAATTATATCTAATATATAATTGCAGACATCAATAATGAAAAAAACTTCAATGACAAAAATAAATTCTTGGAATTTGTTGAAGTTTTCAATCTAATTTGATGTTTACAAGAATTTTTTCTCGAACTGAACAACAATTTTAGATTAAAGATAAATGAATGTTTTAAGTTATTCATTTGATTTAGAGATAATAAAGCTGCGTTATTTACATAGTTAACATGATAGGCCTGATTGTTACCATTTATTATATTATTTAAATTTGAAAGCTCTGTCAAATAAAACTTACTTTATTACTGTTCAGAACTATATAGCTGTATTGTCAAACCAATGAGTAAAACATCACAATAACACCTTATTAATACAAATTTGTTCAATCATCCCTTACTGTGTTAAGTCAAGCAGCTATAGTGCTGCCTTTTACTCTGATACCAGGTCTGCGACACAATCACATAAAACCACAAGCTGGTCACTTTATATAAACATTGGGCCAGCCCCACAAGCTGGTCACTTTATATGAACATTTGGCCAGCCAGTAGCTGAAATATATTTGTATACAGAGTCAGCAAGGGAGCTATTGCACAGTCATTTTATTCCAGACTAAGGTTAGTTTTAGCCTGGGATTGAACCCAGAACTTCCCGACAGGATTGAGCCAAAGACTTCTAGATGGGATTGAACCCAGAACTTCCAGACAGGATTGAACCCAGGACTTTCCGAGCACTTCCAGATGGAATTGAACCCAGACTTCCTTACTGGATTGAACCCAGTACTTCCAGACAGGACTTCCAGACAGGATTGAAACCCTGGACTGCCAGACAGGATTGAACCCAGGACTGTCCATATGCCTGCACTACAGTAAGATGAGAAGATAAACATTTGGATTAAACCTATATCTCATGTTTTTTTCTATAAAAAAAAAATAAAAAAAATTTTGGAAGTGGTTAATTATAGTAAGATGTTGGTATTGGTTGAATAAATGTTTCACTGTAGCATTGATGTATGGGCTCACAATATCCTTGTGTGACTGTATATCCTACTTGAGCTTCACTCTTCCTTCTCAAAGGGTAGGCAGTCTCTCTGCTTGCTGGGCACACATTTATATGGCAAAAGCATAGTCTTGATCAGCCTGCCTGTGCTGGAAGCTGTCTGAGCAGTTTCTGCACTATTCACTGCCTAGTCTCTAGCAATATATCCTGTCAGCTTTGCTTGCTATTGTAAGAAGATAACTCAAAATTAGTATGGGAAATTGACAAATGGAGCCTGAAAGGGGGTGTATGAACCTCACTGCGACAGTGTAACTTGTATTTGTAAAGTAATTCTAATTGAGTGTTAATATGAGACTAAGCAGCAAAAATCATATCAATGATCTAATGGCTTTTAAATCAGTTTCATATTATGGAAAAAAGAGGTGTTCACTTACAGTAACGTAAGAGTTAAATTCCTTTAAGAAAAAAAGTTCACCAAAATTGCTTAAAAACAATATTAACGGTTATAAACATATCGAACAAGTGTTCAACCTTAGGAATAAGTTTTGTATATTAACTAGTACTAAGTGCTTATTTTAGTCTGCACATGAAATGTTTCCCGCTTAAAATATCAACAACCATCGCAAAGCATTTCTTGTTTTTATTTCATATGCCTTGGTAAAATCTCTGTAATAAAAGGATCTCCCACAATTTGCCACAACGTGTCACGGATGTTTTGCACATTATGCTGCTATTGTATCAATTAGAATTTAAGAAGTTTTAAACATTATTAGTATGGCCATTTTGTATTATTTATCGTATATGTAATTTTAATGTAATTTTGTTCATTTGTATCAATTTAAGCTTCACAAGTCAGTAAGAACTGAGAACTATTTCATTCACCCATGTGTTGATATGGTCGTCATGCTCAGGTTAAAATTATACATACAGGTTCTATTTAGCCTATATCTCCAACAGCAAAAAAATAATCAAAGGCTGGAACAGGTAGAGTTGTGTCATGTAACAGAACTAATTGAACGGGTGTAAATAGCTGAACATAATTATGTAATGACTAACGAAGCAGACCTTAAGTGATTGAAAAAACCTGTACTTCTGTACCTGTAATTTGAATTCTAATGATGTCTTTTTTGCGGTTGATAATGTAAACAGGTTTACAAAGAAAGGGCAGTAATAATAATAGTTGTATTTCCTGTTTGTTTACTAAAGTCCCAGATAAAATTGTTCTTGGGCAATAGATTTAACGATTGTGTGATCTAACGCCCAATATATGACCGTTTCAATGTTCAGTTGCATATTAATTTAATCACGAAGGTCAATATTTTTTGCCAGCATAAGTGTATATTCATTAAGGCTGTTCTTAGATTCTTCTTCCGTTTTCATGAAATGAGTCAATATTTCAACACTGACGACATGTAATTTATGGAAATGTCAAGATTAAAAATAAAAAATCTAGGTCTGACACATTTGACATTTTTCCTCTTTTTTGTAAACACTAGCAATCACTTTTGACACGAGCAATGTCCAGTTCCTCATTACACCACACACCTATGTAGGCTATAGATTTAACTGAATATATACATTTCCAGCTTCAAGAATCATCAAATTGGCTGCCTCGTTTCCTGCACTTTCTGTGTTGTTTACATTCAGCCTCAATATCATTACCTAGATATTTTATAAGCGGATGATTCCATTATGGCGTGTTGAGTTTTATTATTCTTGTTTCAGCCTGTGTTTACCTGGATATTTTATACCTGGATATTTTATAAGCGGATGATTCCATTATGGCGTGTTGAGTTTTATTATTCTTGTTTCAGCCTGTGTTTACCTGGATATTTTATAAGCGGATGATTCCATTATGGCGTGTTGAGTTTTATTATTCTTGTTTCAGCCTGTGTTTACCTGGATATTTTATAAGCGGATGATTCCATTATGGCGTGTTGAGTTTTATTATTCTTGTTTCAGCCTGTGTTTACCTGGATATTTTATAAGCGGATGATTCCATTATGGCGTGTTGAGTTTTATTATTCTTGCTTCAGCCTGTGTTCATGGATTGGAATGAAACATATCATAAGCCTTCTCAGTTTGATCATTTAATAATGCCTTTTTTAAGGAATGTGGTCCTGATTCAATTACAGTTAGTTTGGTGCATATACATGCAATGCAGCTTTAAGGTTGTGTGTGCAATATCATGAGCTTGAATAGTCAAGTGGGCTGTCCTGGGACACAATACAATAATAACATTGATGAAAATACTGGTTATAGAGTCTTTATTTACTTAATAGACACCATTTATTGTTATTGTTTGATTCAATTGCAGCCTATTTGGTATAGAAGAAAACAAAAAGAAATTTTCATTTTATATATATTTTATTGGTGTCTATATAATATAAGATTATCACATAACATTTATTTTGATTTTAGCAATATTGATTATTAATTCTGTGTCAAATCATGAAGATTTCCATGACAACAATGCAAAGTTTCTGGGAGATAAGGTGGGGTCAAATATGGGCACCAGGGCACACGTATAACCTGAAAAAGACAGAAAAATGCTGATTATACTAACTGGGGTACATTAATTGTAACAAATACCAAATTCTTAGTTATCTGTTCAAAACTACAAGCATAGGTAACAAAATGTTCTACAAAAGCAAATAGTAGATCTTCAGGGACAGTATCCTAGTGGGATAAAAGTTGACAGACACTCGTATGAAAACACAGATTAAAACATTACACAAAGGCATGGCATATCTAAAGAGATGAATGAAAGTATTAGTGATATATTTTATGCGATAAATGATGTGCTGATGTCCACTCAGCTCTTTAATAATCTAATCATTTTATGGTTTATTTGCTTACATAACGGCATGTGTTCATAGAACATGAACATTAGCAAAATTGGATAAAATTTTTATATTTATATTATTGAGATAGTCAAGGTTTTTGCTCATTATTTTAAGGTAAGTGGTCCATAAGTTAAAAAATAACTACAAACATGCAGGGAAAATCATTTCAATTCAACAGCCCTGCATTTTAATATGACACACCCACTTGTGTACATCATCTGCGAAGCTCATTGAAGAATACACTTTTTCTTTAAAATAAGTTATTAACCTTAATCTTTTATTAAAGTGTAAGGACAAATCCAAATGAAACTGAATGTTATAACCTTTCATCTCTTCAGTAGTATAAAATAACTTGTTTATTTATCCGAGTCAAGAATTCAGTTTCATTCTGATGTAATTCAAAGGTCATGTGGGTTATAAAAAAGAATATCAATTTTTCTGTAAGTAAAGTATATGGAAACATAAAGTACTTTATGCTATGTCTTGGGGGTGGCTAAATTAAGGAGCCATTAATCAGGGTAAATGTGCAGCCGTCCAGATGATTTATGGTGTATCAGTGGATTCACCAGCTTTTGGGGTTTTCTACACCAATTATGGCTGGATAGTGACATAAATTATAATGAAGGTGTGCTGTACGTCTGTATGCTTCAAACCCCACTTATAATCACCAAAACTGGTCTATGACAGAGATTAGTGAATCTGAATTTCTGTACTGGAAAATATAAGCAACTCAATATGGGGTTTCAACATTTTCTCAGATAAATAAGCAGGCAAAATGTTATAGTAGTTTTTTTTTGTTCATTTTGCCGATTTTGTGAATGCTTTCAGAGCATTTTGTGCCAAATTTTCTTTAAAAACATCAGTACAGTTAAATCTCGCTAGTACATGAACCATAGTAATAATATTAATATAATATATAATAAAAAAATCAAACTATAAAGTCTGGAATTTTAACTTTAATCAAATGAAGAACTTATTGAACATCTAAGTGTAAGAAGTCCGCAGAATGAAAACAAAGAAAACTGCCTAAACAAGATTAAAAATGGTAGATGGGATCGCCAATATTACTCATTCATTGGCAAGGTAAGGCTTGGGGGAAAATGACATTTTTAACTGCACAAAGAATGTAGAGTAACAATCTGGCCATAAAAATGTGCACAATCTATAGCCCTTGGTGGTAGGGCAAATGATGGTTCATCAAGAATTTGTCCTGTTGAGTGAGGTGGTCATCTTAATGATTAAGCCAAATGCTTGTCAGCATCACAATGATTATTATATTGTAGTTTGGGTGTCAGAACTAGTAGAAGTGTAGAATATTATGAAAAATAATCGCAATAATAACATAATAATGAAAATAATTATATTATTAATAAGTATTATGATATTAATAATAAGTAAAAATGCATACTTTCTCCAATCGTAAATGTACAAAGTTTTTGTAAGTTTGATTCTCTGAAGCCATATTTTTTTCCTCTAAAAAGTATAGTTATCTTCAGCTCCAGGTTTATTAACTAATGACATATTACATAATTTTCTTATTACAAGTCACTGCTATAAGCTAGAGAAAGTGTCACACAATCAATAAGGTCGAAAGTCAGTCTACTAAAGTGTGAAAAAAATGATCCGGCAGAGTAAAAAGTGAAATTCCGACCAGGATATTTTTCTATTAGCGGGTATTATAAATGTGTAAATTGAATACCTGATTGGTTCTGAAATAAGTGTCCCGAGTAGTGATTTGGTCCTTTTACCAGGGATTTGGGAACAATGAAATATACAAGGAAAAAAACAGTTGTGTAGAAAAATGGCTCTTTTAGCATGGTATCCCACTTAGTGATGGGGGCCATCTTGTGATGTTTACTGACAATGTTTTATAGTAAGTCCAGAGATTAAGAATTTTAACTGCAGATGCTTGAACCATAAAACTTATATTCCAAACCAAAAATGGGTGTCCCTACCATTTTCCAGCAGGTAGATGGCTCTATCCAGCAGAATCAGTGTCTCAATGACAGGGGCCAGGGACAGACGGACTGTGTAGAAGGCCACAACATCTTTCCAGCGGGTAGTCATCTCCAGCCCACACTGTAACAGTTCCTCAGTCAACAGGTCAGTTGACAAACCCAGCTTCTCCAAGCCCAGCCGGGCATACCTGGATAGAGGAAGAGTAGGGTGGAAAGAGCCTGGATAGCAAAGAAACTGAGTAGAAATGATAGCAAACAGTAGGGTGGAAATTACCTAGGTGAAAAGCCAAAAGGTTGGATATTACATGGGCAGCAAAGCAAGAGGGAGGAAATTAAATGACAGCAAAGAAAAGGGTAAAAATTAAATCTGTGGAAAGCAAAACAAAATGGTCAGAATTGGCTGAAATTCAAAATGATTTTGTAGAAATTACCTGGATAGGACACCAGTAGTAAAGCATTTACCAGGATAACAAAACAATATGATGGTCTTTAATACAACCTTCTGTAGGGTTGTAGTATTTTACAGTCACATATATCCCTGCAACAGGCTCACAGACAAGATTCTTGTCCAATCTAGGATAAAGGGTATAATAGGATTTAGAAAAAAAACTTATTTTTATCATGCATTTATTGTGTTATTTAATTACACTTACTTGTATTTTGTCCTCAACACTTCAGCTTACTCAGAGAATTTGACAATAAGTATGCCTTACTTTGTGATTTTTAATCTAGCTAGATAAATATTAGAATAAAAACAAACAAGTAACCCTAACATTTGTAGAGTGACAAACAAACAATGATAGCTGTTATCATGTATGAATACTTGTAACTTAAATCTATACCTTCAGTTAAAAATGAATCAGGCGTAGACCATTATATAAGACCAAGATTAGCTAGCTCCTACTGGTAGCAGTCTGATACAGATTGTTTATTAATTGCTGCTAGGTCATTATTATTACTCATTTATTAAGTTTTTAGCAAATAAGTTTACTTTTAGTATTGTTCTAAATGTAGCAGGTTATGGGTTAAGTAATTAATATGTTTACTGTGGGAAGTCCATCTGGTTGGTCTTCCTGGCTGGTATCTGCACAGCAGACCTCTGGAAAGTGGGGCTGATCTGATTGGCTATCCACTCGAGGGCTGCCCTGTAGCTGTGGATCTTCAAATGGGCAGAACCAGCTGTGGAGTAGGAATAGAAAGAAGAAAGAAAGTTACTAAGTCGGATATATCGAACCAGTACTATGATGTCATGCAAACCACAAGAAGCATGTGAGACATTCAAAACATTACACCTATTTTAACCCTGTTCCAAGACTTTATATTCTATACTGTATATGTAACTCCCCAATTGTGACTCCTTGGCACTTTTTCCGAAACATTGTTTAGACACATTAGAATGATGAGCACAGATATAAAAAAAATCCCTGAAATATTAAGTCTATAATTAGGCAAAGTACATGGAGACTCACTCTTCAGTCTTTCCAAATATGTTATCTGCAAAATGACAGGCAAGTTCTCTACTGTTGAAGGACAGATAGTGCTCTGGGAGGTTTGTCACAAACTGGCTCATTGGATATCCTGGAACCTCTACATTGGAACTGACAGAAGAGAAAGTAATTAATTCTTTATGCATTTTATCTACTTTTCTGTCAAGAAATGAACCACACGCATATTTCTTTTTAAAGGATATTCACTTAAGTTTAATGAAGAATTAATAGATTTAAATTTACCATCTATCTGGCTAAATTTAAATATAGACTTTTGAGAAAACAATTATAAGAATGCAATCATTAAACATGTGGTTCTTTTTTCTACATATTTCTCTAGATAAATAATTTTGATTTTATTATTACATTTACACATTAATAATAATAATAATAATAATAACATTAAGAATGAAAAATAGTAAAATACCAATAAACATTTAAAACATAATAAATGTTTGACAAACACAAACCTTTTTACTACTACAGATATTGCTTAGTTCCTGCAATTCTACATCATTTACTTCTACTTCTACTACTTATCCGTATTTTTAAGTGTTGTTTTTTTGTTAACATTACCTTATTTTTTTTATTTCTACCTATTGTTAAACTTTCAATAACAAATACTAAATTTTCTTTAAAACAATCAGCAATTTCTAATACTACTTGTTGTAATACAACTTGTAACAAATATTGAAAAAAATAATATAAACATCACTTTCTACTACTATTTGTAATACTACAACTACTTTTGATTATTTAATAGACACCTACCCTTTTTCTGACATCTTCATATAGCAGCATCCAACTGAGGCCAAGCCTTGCGCTGCAGTACAATTGACAAAGAATCTCAGAAACGGTCGGTGTCAAATCACCACATGCATGAAGGCCAGTCAAGACAAATCTCAACTGATCTGAATACATGGTGTTGTCAGCACTTTGCAGATATGTTTCACCAGATTGTTGGGAATAAGGGGAAGATGTGGAAGTGGGTAGGCAAGGACAGATACATTCCGGGGAAGCTAGGTTCACATTTTGTCTATCTTTCCTTTGAATCTCCATGTCCATTTGATGCATTTGCTTTCTATTCCCAATAATCTCTGACTCCAATGTATGTCCTGAATTTGTGGAATCCTCAAAATGTTTGTTAGGAACAGATGATTCCAATGTATGTTCTAAATTTGTGGAATCCTCAAAATGTTTGTTAGGAACAGATAACCTAATCTCATCATTTAAAGCATTACAATCAAACTTAGACAAATTACTTTCACTTACGTGCAATTTTGCATGTTCTTCGCTCACATTTATCTTTAATCCCTCTCTTTCATCAAACATGTCTTCCGAATTGCAAGCATTCACCTTTTTAATTTTCTGCTCATCAGTGTGTTTTGATTCAATGATATTCTCATCCACATGACTTTTTGCTTCCTTGTCCAACACCACCTCTGTCAAAGTCACATGTTCCTGTAAGTTTGTGGTCATGTTGACAGGTCTTAATTCTTCTCTTGTCATAAGTTCACCATCTTCTAGGTGATCACTATGTTGGTTAGGAGAATTATTCTCATATTCTATTTTGAGTGTTTCTTTCATCTCAATGCCTCGGTTAAACATGCTACATTTGACACATGAAGGAAAACAGCCTTCATGATTACCACAGAGAGGAGTTGCATTCTTTCTTTTATGCATTTTGGCTTTGTTTAAGTTCCTAACAACATCTCTTTCATAAGCACTTGACATAGAGTTACCTAAACACCTACAGTCTATTGTTTTCTCATTTTTTGTAAGCTCTCCAGAAAGTAAATTACTTTTCATAATCTTTGCTTCTATACAAGCCTCACTGTCTTTGCTGTGTCGCTTTAATGTTTCCTTATCTTTGCCTGCTGTTGGGCCCCATTTATGTTTGTTATCAGGTAGACAATTGTCCTCGTGGTCTGTGGGATGATCCATGTTATTTTGTTGCTGAATTATTGCAAGGAAGTCCTGTGTTGTCATATTAGGCTCAATCATGTTTGTAACATGACAAGGGAAGGTACTCTTTATTGGCTCTTTTGGATCTTTGTTGCTTCCCTTGAAATAGAAAAATATGGTTCCTTGGTTTTCAAAAACATTACATTATTATACCACAACACTTTTAACCTGCTTACCACAAATTGATCAGGCTTAGGCAAACAATGCAAATCCCGCCCATCCAGTCACGCTTGAATCTGTCTTATCAGGATAATCCAGTAAGGTAAAAATGTAAGAGTTTATGTAAAATTTATTTAAGGAATGAATTGTTAATTTTTGACATTCATCAGCTGATGAACTGTGTTGGTTCCTCTTTATAACCTCCTCTTTAAAAACCTCTTTAATTTATCTTCAAGACAATCCCAGCAACTTCTTACAGAAGTTAGATCAAATGAATGGCTTATCCTGCTTGTGATAAAATTCTTCATATTTAAGCCATGCTCACAGAGTTATGAAGCACAAAATACAAGAAATTTCCACATTGATAGTTCTTTAAATGTTACTATTATAAATTTTTATAAAGATAAAGTGTTTGAAACCACAATTATATATAACATGTTTGCAAATAAATGAAAAGATAAAACATTTAACAAAGGACACATGCTTTAAAAATGTAATAAATAAATGTAATTGTTTATGTATAGATCATTGCAGCAGTAAAACATTAAACATGTAAATATTAACAGATGATGCAGGCCCTTGGGTAAATCAATTCAAGCCTTTTTTAACCAATATGTGAGGAGCATATAAACACAATACTTCAATCAATATCAGCTTGTTTTCATGTGCTCCATTTTCTCACCATCCCTACTATAAATACTGTGAGTAATTAAATACTGTACAACTGCCTGATCAAGGACAACAGCTATAACCAACTTATACTTTCTTACACCCTAGCTGCTGGAGTTTAAGTCCCAGTTGGAGTAACAACTTCATGCGTGGAAAGGTCTTCTTGCTGACCTGCAGCATAACAATGCTCCTAACATCTTTTAGTTTGTTTTGGATCTTTCTTTATCAAGAATAGCAGGATACTGCCACAGTGAAATGTACTGTATCAATAACATGATACCATATCATGTATGCTATGTGTGTACCAAAACAACAAAAAAGTGAAAAAACATGATGTTTGATTGTGACAATTTACATAACTTATCACAACTGTCAAGACTGTTTAACATTTTTTGTAGTTCTATAACAACAGTATCTTAGGCAGCAAACTCTAGGCTTTTATATAAAAATATTTAGAACATGTAAGATGTCTTAATTATCAGATCTACACAACTGTTAAGTCTTTGTCTACATTGGTCAGGTACTCTTGCAAGCTGTTTAATCTGGCTCTGTTCTGTTAGCTTTTGTGCCGTTTTTTTTTTAGAAATATGCCTCATGTACTTGGCATGTATGTTATCAGCACAAAACTATCTCTTGGCTTTCTGTCTGATCAGTATCTGCACTACCTGCCTCTAGTAGTACATTGTATTTCATGTTACCTTTCAACTTTGTTCTTAGCAAAACACTTAAAACAGATTTGTACAGTTTTTTTTTATATATTTTATATTTTATACACCACAGGAACACAATTACTGTGATTAACTGTCATTATATTGATATCTAGATATTTTAGTGGTGGTAGAACCTGTGGTGCACTGTAGGTGAGCTTGAAGACCTGTGGTGCACTGTAGGTGAGCTTGAAGACCTGTGGTGCACTGTAGGTGAGCTTGAAGACCTGTGGTGCACTGTAGGTGAGCTTGAAGACCTACGACTAACTCTAATCCATGCAAGGAGAGGTTGAGCAGTCAAAGGAGTTGCAAGTCTGCATCTCTACTACCCAACCACATGCTCCCCTAAATTGATTTTAAGTCAATGTAACATGCTAAGTGTTAAGGGTTAGATTTATATGTGAACAGAAGATCGATGCCCATAAAAGTTATATTTAATCAACCACTCTTACATCCATGTCAGGTTTTAAGCTCAAGTCATTTTGATATACATGTACTTAATTTGTTCATTTACTTTTAACTTGCTATAGCACAAAGTAAACAACTAAAATAAACAGTGTGAATCAGATCATCCAGCTTCTGTTTGAAGGTGTCCAATCAGGATCTTCACATTTTGTTGGTGAGTCTTCAGAAATATGTCTAGGCACATTTACATATAGATGTAAGAAGATGAGTAAGATTTAGTCTGGGAATGTAACAAAATGTAGCATGAGTAGAAGTGAATACCACTGAAGCCTACAGAGAGCCATTATTAGGTACTGCTTAAGAAAAAAGCATTTCCTGGATTTTACAATTTTAGCAATACTTACTCATCATTGACTATTGAATCATGAGAAAACATAACTAAGTGGGACATGAATGGTAAAACAGTAAGTGTCTTTAACAAATACCTCACTTGAGTTGAATACCTTGAGAATTTTTCTACTATGGAAGTAAGCTTATGGAGCATTGATTCATCTACTGGGATGTTCCTTCATGCACACAATGTAATGCAAGGTCATAAGAAGACATTAGCATTTAAAGGAATGTAAACAAACGTAACAAATACTTTAAAATGTTTAAATATAGAACTTAGAATGCGGGTAGATTGGTCATAAAAACTGACATATGACAAAAAGTTAAGGTACAATGGCACTGTTCTTATTCACTATCATTATATATTACTGCAGATATTCAAAAGAAAAGAAAAGGTTATTGACCAGAAATAGATTTAATATAAATATGTGATAATGACAGTCATAGATTTAATATAAATATATGATATGACAATGTACAAATCTTTATTTAATTTGCTCCTAAATGTTATCTTTGGTTTAATGCCAAGGATTGTCAGTAATCAACATGTACTGTACCTATCCTTGTGATTCAGTAATATCTCTTACTCTGCTAAGTATGATTTGGTCAGGCTTGGCCAAATAGTGTAGATCCAGCAGACCCACCAGCCCCTGCTTGGACCTGTCTGAATCAGGATCTGCACATTTTGCTGTGATATATTGTTACCCTTGCATGTCTTTCTATATCAATAAATATAGATTTTATATTGCTTGATAACAAAGGTAGCAGAATAAGAGACAGGAAGCCATTCACCTCAAATATAACCAACTTTTGTTTTCTGTCTGGTTACAACTGGTATAGCATAGTACATTAATCATTATCAACTTTCAATTTAATAAACCTTCTCATATATATACATAATTCATAAAAATGTCAGTGTTTGTTAATTAGCAGCACTATCTTGTTAATTAGCAGCACTATCTACAAATACATGCTAATAATGTACAAACAATTATAAATCAGACAATTGTCTGGGATAGAACCACAAGCACACCACAGGTCAACTGGAAGACCTTCCCACATTAAGTCCTTCACCCTGGACAGCATCTGAACCCATGCGTTGAATGGCTTAGCAGTCAGGTGAGTTACAAGTCAGCGACTCTACCACTATGTCACAGATACCTCATGTAAAATGATTAGTTGTTTGTAATACCATGTGTCCAAAAAACATCATCTTTATCACCAAACAGCTTCTTTATGTACAGTGTAACATCAATGCCAATCAATACTGTACCATATCAAAACATCTGTAACTTTATTCTCTATGCACTGGATAGCTAACACTCACTAATGCATTACAAGTTAAAATACTACTGAAGGTCCTTCTGCATAGATATGCACTATCTGTATCAGCCAGTTCCCCTTTAACAACCAGCTTCATTTAACGGACATCATTCTTGACATCATTCACATTGTTTTGTGGCGGTTGTCTGCCAGTAAATAGTGAAGCAACTCACCTTCATTATGACATATATTTTTCAGTTCTAAATATTTATCAAAATACTCAAAATATTTATACTAAATGAATATATACAAATTAAAAAAATGCATTACCCGCAACTGCTTCTTGAGCAGTTGAGCTTTAATTTCTTGATCGTATTTGGTGGCTTTGGGTGCATGGGTGCCCGCAGCCTCAACAGAGATTGTACAGAGGTGATAACCGAATGTCAGCAACCTTGACAGGTGTCCCAAACCAGCCCCCACATCTACAACTGTGTCACAGGGGATGTAATCACACATCGCACCAAGAACCTATACAACATATGGGAGACAACTCTTTGAATATGGTCATTTTAGTTACTACACCTTTTTTACGTATTTGATTCAAATTTAATTTTAATCAAAATAATTTTTAAATAATATTTTTTATATTTAGCATGATTATTTGAACCCATGTTCATATCTGTTAAATTCTCTTTTTTCATACTTACTAATATTGCCTTATTGAATAAAAAGCTACAGTTTAGTCTAAAACTTATGAGTAGCATGTGATTCATCATAAAAATCTTAATTTTAAACTTACATAACATATACACAAATAAAATGGACGTTCTAAGAGGTAAAATGTCATATCTTTAAATACATTTATTTTAACTAAAACAGCAATGAAAGTTTGTTTGTTTTTTTTAAAAGGAGTCGAGATATTACAAATGTCCTTCATATATTTAGACAAAATTAAGGCATTGAAGATAGCAAGGAAATATTATTTCGAAGATAGGTGCCAAAACTACATTTAAAGGTTTTAGTGTTGAAACTTTGAAACTTGAAACTCACTGCACTGCTTTTATTACCTTGATTAAAGTTTTCCTATATAAATTTATAATGTCTGCACCTTACAAAAATGTTATTTATATATATAAAAATGCAGTAATAATGCAGAAACTGATTAATATTAATCAATTTTGTTCGCCTTTTTAAGTGACTTTGCTGTAGGTGGCATTTGTTATAGTTTCCATGTGATGTTATTGGCACTGATAAGACAGTTTAAGGCAGCCATCTTTGTGGGCAGAAGATTATGCAGCCCGAAATCTGGAAATATGTGCTGTATTAAACTCACCACTGTGTTTTTATTTTTCAGTCTATTTTACTGAATTTTATATCAAATTTAACAGCTTTTGTAAAGTATTTTGTGCTTTAAAATAGAAATATTTTGCTTTGAAAATTTACCACTCCTAGGCAAATAGGATAAACCAAATTGGTCAGCTCCTACAGGAAACTGAGACCTGTCTGATCTGGATCTTCCAATTTTAAACCAAGCCTCGATCAACAGGTTAATTACTTTTGAGCCAATGATTGGCATGTAATTGTTGACTAATGGTGCCAATGTAAGGTATATATAACAATTGGAAGACAGACCTTGGCCAGATTCAATATCTCATGCTGTTTCTTGGGTTTCACGTGTTTCCTGAAGTAGGAGTGCAGTTCTGAGGTAGCTTCCTGCAAACAAAAGAAGTACAGGCAATGATATTGACAAAGGTTCTCATACCTTAATTCACTACATCAAGTACAATGTAATAAATATAATTATCACCATATCTGTAGCCATCACATCTATCATCATAATCATCATAAAAAAGTCTTCCTTATCACCATCATTATCATCATGAGAACCACTATGATCCTATTTTTTAATATCAACAACAATAAAACCAATACCACCTCTACTAGCTATACCATCATCAAAACAATCACTACCAACAGCATCATAATTATCACCATAATTATCACTGTTAATCATTTCATCATTATATAACCATTTATTCACACAAGAAAAGTTAACTGATGTTTCAAATTGTTGCTCCACAGGCAGTAGCAGCATCAAAAAGTTCATTTTATAATGATTACTTACCCTGTGCTAATATATCAATGGTGGTCCTCATATGAGGTTTTCTACTTGAGTAACAAGGAAACAGTTTGGCAATCAGTGGCTCAAAGTCAGAACAAACACTCCTGTCTATTGCAAAGGTCTGAGTGCATCGATGGAAACTTAACAGGGATAGTGGAAGAACATGTCTGAAAAAAATGTAGAGAAAAATGTATATCAACTATTAATTTACAAAGCATGTTTGTATTGGTCATAAATTTGAAGTAAGCACTGGTTATAAAAAAAATTAGCATACTGCTATTGCTAATGAAAGATATGCATGCATGTATCGTAAATAGAAAATCTGCAAGTATTATTGTTATAGAGGGCATGCATGCTTGTAATGGATATAGAAGGTAAATAGTTTGTATTGCTTTGTACAGATAGAAATAAGCATGTATAAATTAATAATAGAAAAAACATGAATTTATAGTTTATAGAAAATATGCATGTTTGTAATGGTTCCTGAAGATATACATGCATATAGTCAATAAATACTGATTCAAGAATGTTTGTATTTTATTTTTTATATCAATTCAAGCAAATATGCATGTTTGTTTTATTAAAGATTGAAGGTAATAAGTAGTAATTTGGGTGTATTTTTTATTAATAATAATAAATTGTCAACATCTTTGAATTATCAATTTTAGATTTTTTATCCAATTATAAACATGCACACAATGGCTAATGCAATACAATTTAAATTAGATTGTATAGTAAATAAAGAAGAAAAGAAATGACTATTGAAAAAAGAAGAAAGGGCCATGTTTATTGGTAAATAATTAATTATTGATTGGTAAAGATGACAAGCAACTTTTGTACTGACCACACAATGAAAGTGATGACATTTTTAATTATTAGACACAATACCTAAAACTGAGATCTAATTGTAATACGATTGTAGCAAAAAAGTAATAATGGTTAGTTTAAAGGTAAAATTAAATCATCATTTAATAAATGAGTGGATGATTGTTTATTATTATGAAATTTCCAAAATTAATAATGTTGGAGACAAATTATTATATTAATGAATATACCTTTGGTCCACTGGATTTATATACCAAACAAATGTCAATGTCTATCAATATGCATTATATTATTTAAATGAATTTCTGAGTTTTACAATGTCAATATTCCAAAAGGTTGCACTATTTGAATAACATTACTGAAACAATGCAATTGTTAGACAATGTGAAACTGCTCAATAGTTTTATTGGTAAATAACTTTAATATGTATCTACATGTACTTTTATTGAGTTAGCCTTGTGAATTTTTAAACAATAGTAAAAAGTACATAAAAAATTACTCATTGCCTACAGGTGTTAGAAATACCAGATAAAATTGCAATAAATAAGTAGCATCTTCAGAATTTTTTCCCATCACTGCAGTTATAATAACAATGTTTCAGCTGGTTGTGTCAAAATCAGTATACATGTACCAACATATCAATAAAACCATGCACACCTCTTGCAAGATGGTAGAAAGCACATTAAAGGGTATGTTGTTGAATGAAAACAGAAAAAGTAAACAAACTTGAGCACTATGCTGAAAATAAGCAAATTAAAAAAAGATAAATATTTTCACATAGAAAATGTCTATGATAAACTTTCACAACAGGGGGATAACATTTCTTTTATTATGAAAATTTTAGAATACAAAAATGCCTACACATAAGAGAGACACATTCCTTCAATTAAAAAAGGGGGAACAAGTTTGTACATACTTTATTTTAATAAGAAAGACTCATCAAATGAACAAATGTCTCAGACTCTGATTTTGTAGCACAACTATTAAATCTTTTTCCTAGTGATCTCCCTTGAGAAGACCTCTTCCACCATGAGTCTCGACTAGAGCTATTGCAATGATTAAAGTTAAGCAGTGATCTTCTTTGCTACCTTATTATGTCACAAAGTAAACTCTATTGGCAAGTTAAAACTCATGCCGGCAGTGACAGATGCAAAGCCCATCTACTGCATAGGAGTTTGACAACTGTTAAGACATCTAAAACTATCTTTAAAAAATTGTTTTTGAACAATTATTATTTATTACCAAAGTTCTTACAAACCTGGACTGGATGCCATCTCTATCCAAAAGGCAGCTCAGTTCATCTGTTGTCATGGATTCAAAAGCCCGCTGCCAGGAGGATGGAAGTTTAGTCCAGTGATCTCGGAAAAAGAAATCCTGTCAGACATTTTAAAAATACCATATGATCTGCAAAAACAGTGGTCCAGACAAAAAGTTAACAGTGTTTTTTGATTAGTATTTTTTCTTGAAGTTCTCCTGTGTTACTTGTTATTGATATGATTAGAGCTGGCAAAATCCTTGTATGGAGAATAAACCCACGACCTCTTGCTCTGCAGTCAGTTGCCCTATCAACAGAGCTACTAGAGCAGATGGCTCCAGAGAGAAAATATTCACTAAATAATGCTTCAGCTATTTATAAGCACTGAAAGCTGTTTACATATGTCAGTATCTGTCAAGACATTACAGGAATATTCATTAGTTTACAAAACGTATTTAATCTGATTTTTGTACATTTTCCTATAAATCATGCATGCTTTTGTAGTAATGTACACATGTGCATTGATAAATAAATGCTTTGAACAAAGGACATGTCTGTATGTCGGTCTATGTACTCAACAAGAAATGTAAATAACATCAACAAAACCCAATTCATTTAAATGAAGTGCTCGACTTTTGGGGATATTGTGGCTATACTGTAGCTTAAAATCCAACCAGAGGCAAACAGTATTTCCTTTTTCTTGCTATAATATTCATATACTGTATTATACATATATACATGAAAACATAAAGATAATGCAAATATCATGTCAGAGAAGCATATTCACTGGCATATTAACGAAACAGACATGAATTATTGACGTTTTTTGTTACATCTCACCGACAAAATTATGGGCACATTAGCGACATCAAGCTAATTATTGGTAGAGAAAACCCCTAGACTTACGTCTGGGTAGAACAACCAGCTCCCTGCAGGTTATCTAGGAAAACCTCTCCACATGAAAGTTCTTGCTTTGTCTGGGACTGAAATCGATGCAGTAGCCTGAAAACATCATTGCAGAACATCAAGCAGGGGTCTTCGTCGTATCTCAACCAAGGCCGGTCTTCCTACCACTGGGTTTTAAACAATACGCTGGCATTTGCCTTCATACACTTTTTTATTTTCTGATTGATTTTTTGTTTGTCGGGCTCAGGTGCCTCAGGTTTTTCGTCTAATTCAGCATTTACAATGTTTCGCAGAAGAATCCTATAACAGATAAGTTTTCAACTTCCAGTATGACATAGGTACATAATGGAATTCCATTAGCGAAATGAGCAAAATGGAAATCAATTCAAATCTTTTTTATCATATTTTCGTACTGTAATATCTGAGAGTAAATTACTATATGAATATATAAATAGTAATGGCATGATGAAAATTTAATTATGAATTCTTTTTGTAAATGTTACAATGTTGCAATAGAAAATCACCATTTTGTCAAGTTCACAAATTACTCATTGCATACTTATGCTGTTTGCGCAAAAAGTGTTTCAGGGATACAAAACACTCTTAAAGATGGTTTAACCGATCAGCTTTTATTGCTGATTTAGGGAATTTTTCACCAATGTAAACAATAAATCAGGCTTTTCTTTATGGATAAATCAGTTGGATAATCGTTCAAATTTTAACTTGCACGAAATCAAATGTACTTGTGCTTCAGGCAAGAAGATTACCACAAAGACTGATACAAGCATTAAAATAAGACACTACTTGATAAATTACTTAACATGCTTATGACCGTTAGTTACGAATTCAATACTGTTCACTTCGCAAGAAAATATATCAATAGCTTAAGATCATCGAAACGAGTGAAGCTAGGATTTTGAACACCAGTTTACAGAAAAGGGGATAATTCAAAGTAATGAATAAAAAAATACAAATATGAAGCATTTCCTAGGCCGAAAACTATTTAAAACAAAAACATAACAAACAAACAAAAAATACTCTGGCATTGCGATTTTTGGGGGTAGTCGCGAAAACTTCTTACTATCAAATAAAACTTACCGATACATATGCGTCTAGAATCCATCGGTAAGTGCTTAACAATTTCGTAATGTTCTTAATATAAGTCTTTATAGACTTCTCTGATTCAGCGCTTATTACTATCATTTTGATGCATTTGTTTGTTTATGATCCCGTATGTTGAACAGACGCTTTATTACCACAATGCTACATCTGAGTAATCAAGAGTTAACATTTTGGTTATTTTGCGGCACAACCCAGAGAGATTTCAGCGACATTGGCGAGAGTTGTCCTGTCACCCAAGGATATTTAGAAAGCATGTAAGATAGAGATCTAAATAAAACATTTGTATGTACCTCCCAAGTTAGATAATTACGTGCACAGTTTCTTTTTTCCGCAAGTTTTATGTTTATTTTCATGTTTACTATAAGTGAATTTATTTGTGGCCAGATTTACCAAGACCCATTTACTTAAAATATGAGACACGTGTCAAAGGATTTTTTCTCATGTGTTTATTAATTATAAATCTATTCATTAAAGATTGTGACATAAAATCACAGGTTCAAAGGCTTCATATCTGTACTTTTCAACTGATCGAATCTTGATATCTCACGATATTGCTTTCCAGACAAGTTTTGGGATGAAAGTGTGTTTCAATATGTTCACAGTTTCTATCATATATGTAACATACAATGGACAAGACTAGAGTTTTTTTTTTTAAATCTTATATGTTCACATTACAGATACAATCTTGCACTCTTCTTTGTCAAATTCATTGTAATATTTTTATATTATTATTTATATTCACTGACTTTGAAGCCTTGACAATTAAACTTCCATATTACTCATCAAGTTCATCAAACAATCTCATAAATGTCTACTAGTTTCTTCATTGCTTGATTATAAGAAGTTTCTGTTACAAAAATATTATTAAAATTTAGTTGACACTTTGGGGCAGATGCGGTTTTCGTTTATGACCCTTTACTTTTCATTGTAGTACTGTTGAGAAATAAATAATAAAGAAACTCAGCTATAACATGTTTTTTTTGCTTTAGAGGTGCTTTAAAAATCATCACAGCACACCATTTATGATGAAATGCATTTTTTTTCTGGGCGAGGACCCTCGTCAACGTCGCCTCAACTCTGGCAGTACACCTTCTGGATCAGTGGCTGTTCATTTATTACTTAACACATAATGAAAGGCTTGGTGACCCATGCTGTTAATCCAAGGACAGGGTTCAAATCCTTCAACCTACTCCTTCGAATAAGGTACCTTTGTGAAAAGCTCTTGGGAGAGTATATCACTACACTATGGCTGAGCTATTAGTTGCTTGCTTGTTACACATAGGTTTAAACTCTGATGGGTTAAGAACTTGTCTGTGGGGAGGTCTTCCAGTTAATCTGCAGTGTGTCCTGTGGTTCTACCCAAACATTTGTCGGATTTTTTGTCCACCATAAATAGCTGGCATCACCAATTTAACCAAAATTGTACAGATAATTAAAAAAACATTTTTACTACAAACTTTCCTTTTTAGATTTATTGAAATCAGCCATCAACTGGATAGAACCACCCAGTTATATCCCATTCTTGTTTCTTGGGAGTTCACTCAAGAACCAATTCTGACATCACTATAGCATGAGCTAATAAAATTACCCAGTATGGACATCTTGTTCCAGAGTAAGGGCTCTAACAACTGAGCTACTGGGACAGACAGCCCTTGAGAGAGTAGAATTCACTACACCTATTCGTAGGGTGGGCAGTATTCCAGAGATAGAGAAAGGCTTTCATTTTAAGAGTTCCGAAGATAGAGAAAGGACTTTCATTGTAAGTTAAATGTAAGATTTGCTTTAGATATACAAATATGAACAATAAGACTATGCATTTAATTTAAAAGGATTAAGAAAACCCAACCACTTATGTACCATTAGAAGTTCTTTATTATCACCAAGATAAATATAAGTACATGTATATAAGTATTATTATAACAATTTAATGATTGCAAACAAAATACATACCACAAAATTATAAATTATATTAATAATACACATTTGAATTATTTTATAACAGTCTACACAATATTTCCAATATACATGTTGTGATGTTTCATTACAGAAAATAAAGCCAAAAAACAAACAAAAACAACCAACCATTATTTAAATATTCATGGATTTTGAATGACCCCTGCATATAAATTTTATGTCTGTCATATACCTGTACTAGTAGCTAGTCTACAGTACAGTACAGTAATCAGCCTCTCTAAGCTCCACCCACTATCTCTCTACCTATCTGTCTATATCCATTCAGTTCCCTACTGTTACTTCTATCATTAATACATGTACATACTCTAGCATCAAGAAAAGAGTTTAAACAATATGGCTTTGGATATTAGTTAAATGCCCACATAGTGCCATTATAAAGTTAATGTAAGAAGTACATACATGTAACTTGGTATCAGAAATATAACATGGTGTCAGTATTGAAGTATATAACATGGTGCCAGTATTGAAGTATACAACAATGTCCTTGTTCAATAATAGAAATTCAATCACCATCTATGATTAATACCTCATGATCCTCAATGTAACAGATGTGTTACACAGTACTTTTTTGAAGAGTTGAAATGTTTTGTAACAGTAATTAATAATTCAGTATTAACTATAAATAGAATTATTCCCTATCGTTGTGCTATTTTTAGAAATACCGTTGTTTTTTTTTCTATAAAAAAAAATGATCAAAACACTGTTTTTTATGTACTTCAGTGATACAAACTTACTTGTTGAGCATCCTGATGAAGACCTTTGTAGAGGTCGAAACTAGTTGATGTTAAATTTGTTTAAAAAACACCTGTGCTGGTCATTTATTCCACCCTCTTTTTCTTTATAAATCAGTATTAAGTTTAAATGAAGCAAGGTATGTGCTTTTATGTTTAACACTTGTCAAATCTTGCACTCAAAATGTAAAACACTACAAGTCAATAATAATAAGAACCAGATAAATGATCATTGTCTGATTTATCAAACAGATAGATATAAACAAGTCATTCACATAAATTAGTATACAAGTCACAAAATAATGCATATACACATGCATGATCGGTTGATACCATGGTTTATTACATAGCTATACCATTCTATACCGTTAAGTTCAGAACTAACTTTTTACAGTATAAAACTATGTAAACTGGAAGATATAGCCAAAATTAATTTGAAGGTTATCTGCCCTTTCGTAACGAGTTACACATTTGATAGGGAACATGTCTTCTTAGTTTAATGTGAATATTTTTTTACTGCTTTTGAGAAATAGACCTTAACAAACGGGTTAATCAATGCCAATGCCCATGAGAGAGTCATGACAATAGTTCCAGTTTCTCTTTAAAAAAATGCAAAAAGAAATGTTTTTTATAATACTACCGAGAAAGAATATAGGTACTCTGCAATGTATATGACAAGCAATCATAGAATCCTGTATTTTTTAGCATATTCTTCTCTTTCTTTTTATAAATTATATTTTTATTGTTTGCAAACAGCTACATGCAAAGGAAACCAGACAAAATGCCCAAAAACATTGCAGACAGAAGGTTAGATTTAAATTTACACAATAAGCAGTTTGACGACTTTAATTTGATTTGTAAATTGTCTGTTAGGTGTTGGATAATAAATTAAGTTTCAAAAGATAATCGTGTTGCCTTTATCTGTGAAAATTTATATGAAGTATGAATAGAGTAAATTATACTTTAAAAAATGTCTTTTCATAAAAAAAAAAAAACACAATAAAAATATATAAAAGAGCAAAACACGGAGGCACACAAGAAAAGAACAATCTAAATACGTATCCTGATACCTTTTCTGACTGAAAGTCTGACACTCAAGCAAGAACAATCATATATTCTTTGACTGGTATGTTTCAAATTTTAAGTCTTGTATGAGAAAAAACACAATAACTGACAGTTGTGGGTTAAAAATTATCTCTAAACTCATCTGTACAAGTTTTCTTTCAAAGCAGAACAGACAGGTCCTTCAAGGACATATAGACATCTGCAAACAACTATTAACTTATAAAGTCAGTATATCACATGAAACTAATTAACTACATATTTTGTCATGTATCTTTATATTAAAAACAAACAAACAAAACTTGAAAATAAATTTACTAAATTTTAATCACAAAAGCAGGTAAAGCATTGAAGTCCAGTTATTTGGAGCCAATAGTAGAGAACCAGCTGGATATTTCTGACATACTGCCCAGTTTATCATAGAAGGAGCTGGTTGTGAGACGATGTAGGGCTTGGTTAGGAAGAACAGCAGCTGCTGTCTCTGTTAGTGTGGGACCTCCTTCAGCACCCTAAAATACAGATAGGGAATCTTCAACTAGTATACATACTGATCAATTAAGAGTCGATGATCATAGCATATATATACTTATTAACATATTAAAGGTGTGTGTAGATGATACTATGTAATAGCTTTACAGCAAAAAATCTAGCTGTAAATGATGGAGGCAATCAGAAGGTTTGTAAACTAGGATTTTTAGTAAATGAAGGCTACCAATAACATAAATCTGCTGAACTGCCATATAAAACTATTGTTGATTTGAAATAGCCAAATAATTACAGAAAGTTTGGTCTTGTCTTCTCAAGGTGGGTAAACCCCATTAAGGATGCACTACATCTTGTATAAATTCAAAAATGCATGTTAACTTAAAGTGTAATTAAAATGCATAGTAGCATGGATTAAAGACATGCTAATTAATAAGTAACTTCAATAACATGGTGGTGGAGAAGACGCTGTCCAGGTCCGGTGTAAGTTGACAGTGTCTGATGGGCAGCAGTCAGTAAGCATGGTTATGGTATATATGTATAAACAGTGATACATGTAACTGGGGATGAGGGATGTACATTGTTTTCAGCCAGACAAACACTGAGCATCGATATTCAGTTTTGGCTTAAAAATGATTTTAATTTTTTAATTAAATGCATAGTTGTATTATTTCCTCAGACTAATTTATTTCATTACTTGAGTATCCACAGTCAATGAGCAATCTAGAACTTATTGACATCCTTATAATTATCACACTGATGCTACTCACTGTTAGCCTGTGGGCTATACTACATATTACATGTAGCCTTCAGGACATCTGTTAAAAGTGTATTGTCAAAGAACTTGGTAAAAAATTATTTTCAAGACTTTGGTTTGTCAACGGTCACTTGTCAAATGCTGCCCTTTTTTTTTCACTTTAACAATATGCCCCACTTCTTCATTGAATGCACAATTATGAGAGTATTTGATGCTGTTTCAAATGGAAGTGTATTATTTCTCTATTTTTATTAATCTTTCTACTAAGTTTCATCTCAATCTAACAATTCACCATAAAGTTATGGATCCAGGCTGAAATAAATCATTTTGCTGCTGTTTCCTTTATCAAAGGGCAATAACTCCAATAGAATAGATTTAATAGAAGGTGAAACATCACAACATTTTACAAACATCATTTTTCCTTTATGTATTTTCTATTAAATTCCATCTTAATCCAAACAAACAAAAATTCTACTCATAGTGCCTGAAAGAAAAGTGTGTTTAAATTTTGTAAAACTTTGTTTTTACAAGTAAAAAAAAAAAAATGGACGAGAAGATTATTCAATCCTTGGTCACTGTTTGATCAATTAACCAATACAATCTTGTACAGCAGCATCTTAAATAGACTATTTCTTTGAGATATAATTTGAAATGTTATTCACCTAGAAAGTAATGTACAAAAATTTTTAAATCCCATCCAAAATTATTATTTGGAGTTTTTGCTAAATTTTCTGAAGAAATCTGATGCGGCCATAAAAACACACCTGAGTGAAGGCTGTCTAAATCATCAGCTAAGTCTACTTTTCAGCCTATTTTAACTATACAGTGACATGGATTTTGATGCACACAAGCATGATATCCTCTATAGTCATGGGCATCTCAAGACAGGAGTGGTTACTGTAGAATAGCATAAATAATGAGGAGCCAATAAATACAATATGTGTCAAACGAGGAGTTGCTTGATATGACTTCTTCACAGTAGCCAAGGAATAGCTGTCTTGACCTGTTTTAACTAAGCAATAATCATAGAGATTTTCATTTCAGTATTTTTAGTTAAATAATAAAGCTCTGCCAGTAGGAAAGTTAAATTACATGTCCTGGCTTCTATTTCTATGAGCCTCACAAGATACATAATGTTCAGTGACTGGTCTTGAAGGGTTTTGTAAGTAGTAGTGTAATGACACTTTATATTTTCCAACAGAAAGGATGAATAAGGTAAATGATATCACTTAACCTATCAGATATCTTACCCTGTAAAGCATCTGTGGTATGACAGGCTGGGGCACCACATTGCGGGAGGTCTGCAGACTGAGAGGGAGGGTGGAGAACCGACTCTGGCAGGTGGATAGCTGTAAAACATTGTGCTGCTCTTGACCTGTGCTAGACACCGGGCGTGACGTCAGACTGTACAGGGCATTCTTGTCCAGACTGGTCAGGGCACCTAACATCACCTGTTTCAGGGGAGAAATTGATACCTTTACCTAGATATTAAGGCAATGCATTAAAAATAGTCAAAAGAAAAATAAGTCCAGGATGTACAGTGCATTCTTGTTCAAGCTTGCCTGGAGGGTACATTGCATTACCTCACATTGCATTTCTAAAGACTAGAGAAACTTTTCATTTCTACCAACTTGTCCCTGAATGTAAAGTCTACTAATAAATGACACAAGCAAGAATATGTTTTTTTAACGAAGATATTACTGACTTGGAATATAAATAGCAGTATATAATGAAAACAGTCTTGTAAACAAGAAACCTTGTTAGATATATTTATAAAACTACAGCAACACAAAAACAATACTAGAGTAACATTTTTGTTACCTAACGTAACAATAACATCAAAACATCATGTAATGATGATGATGTCATTAACACATAACGCCACTTCCTGCCTAGTTCAAAATGGATGTCAACAAAGAAAAAGAAGGATTTTACATTTTCACAAGGCTACAGCCTGGAGATGAATTGGGAGAAAATTATATGAAATAAGTTCAGACTTAAATGTTTCTACATTCGGTATAGTCCACAAAGTGCTACATGAAGAAGTATGACTGAGAAAGGCTTAGCAAGATTGGTACCCAATATGTGGACACCAGAAACAGAAGAAAGTTCGAACATAATGAACCTCAAAGAATATCAGACATAGTCAATGGTGATGAAACTTGGATATACTTCTATGGGATGCGAAACAAATGCTTTAACAAGATGTGGTTGGCAAATGATGACCCCCGACCCGTGGTCTGTAATTAAGTTTTTCCGAGTGGGAAGCGTTTTTTTGTTGTTGTTTTTGTTTGTTTGTTTTATGTTTTTAAGAAGGTCCAGTGACTGTAAATGTTCTACCAGAAAAAAAAATGACTGGAAATATTACAGAGAAACTGTACTCCCACAAGTGGTTTCTAAACTGAAAATGACAGCCCCCCCCCACACACACACACACACCCACACACCCCTGCACACCCACACCCCACCCCACACCCCACCCCACAAATCAGAGGAACCTCTAGAATTATGATTTTGCATGACAATGCTATTGCTCATTAAAAAAGGGATGTAACTCAGTACCTGTCTGAAGACTGTATTGCTCTCCCTGACTACACTCCTTACCTAACACCATGCAACTTCTGGTTATTTCGTAAAGTGAAGGAACTTTTAACTGGAAATAAATATACCCTTGCCCAAAACCTGTCAAAAGCGGTAAATGCAGAGTTACAGGATATACTTAAACAGAAAAGTATCAGGCAGCATTTGATAAATGGTGCAGATGACAGCAACTTTTTGGAGAGAGAGAAGAGTGTTTTAAGGGACTGCTAAAAGTTATTTTACTTAACTGGACAATAAACACCAGAGATAATAAGGTATTTTCATAATTGAATGAAAACCCCTTGTAGAATGTATTATATTATTACAAAAATCAAAATGATTTACTGAAAGAATTATAATCAGGTTTCGGTTATAATAACAGTTGAAACCCGGTCAATCAAACACCCACGGGGATGACCTTCCAGTTTAGGCAAGCCGTGAGTTTGACGGAAGAGAAATTCATCTACAAGACTTTTTGTCAACCATTTTCATAAATACATTCTTTTTAATCAGAAATTTGTATTTTTTGTGTTTTTTCATGATTACATGTCACTTATTGCTTGTTTTGAATATACAAACAACTGAACACGAGTACCTACTTTTAAAACCATATCAATCAAGTTAAAAACATTACACACATGTTTAGTATTTCAAACTATGGAAATTAAAGACGATTAAGAAATTCACAATCAAACCCTTTATAAATCAATCCTATTTCTAATATCGCCAAGGTAAAAGAAAATCCCCCCATAAAATTAACAATCGCACGCCAAAAATTTATACCGATATGAACCATCTTAAAATTGCATGAAGAAATTCTTGCTCTTCCATTCATTCTATCAATAAAACCTAAGACCACAATGACAAAGACACATTAATTATTGCACATTGCATCGGAGTGAAAAACAAAATCACTAGTCGTTTGACAGCACAGACAATCAGTCTGGGTTGATGAGCAGAGCTTGAAGTTCAACCCATAAGGTGTGAAAATACAGGTAAATAGGCTATAGGTACTGGCAACCAGTTCGACTGTTCAAACTACAGGTTGTACTATTGACCCCGAGGTAATTTATAGAACAAAGCAGGCAAATGCAGAGACCGGCAGTTTTGTTTGACCAATCCAGTAATTCTATTGATCCAGTGTTTGAGAGATCATATGCTTATGTAAGTAATATCAGGCCTATTAGTGAGGTTTGAATGTATGCTTATGTAAGTGGCATCAGGCCTATTAGTGAGGTTTCCATGTATGCTTATGTAAGTGGCATCAGGCTGTACTGAGCATTTTCTAGTGCATTTAGTTCTGAACCTTGAACTAATTGCATGAAATAGACTCACACAAATGAGATATAATACAGGTATGTTTCTATTTGGCTTTATAGTTCTATGTAAAGGGAAGAGATTAGAACTTTAAGAATCTTATGCAGTGACTCATGGCTTAGAGTTTGAAATATTAACTCTGGTAATTACCATGCTTATCACCAATGGACCAGATTATGGCAAAAACTGTACATCAAGAGTAGAACCAGATCAGCCAGCTCCTGCTGGGAAGGGTTATTCTAATCAGATTTCCTCAAGTCATTGATCTAAAGCCAGTATGATCGTTAATTACTTATAAAGTTTATCTATATATTGCTTAATTCCGACTCCTATACAACCAGACCCATTTTTAACAAAGTAAAAGGTCTAAAATATTTGTGTATTAAACACAGTTAACACATGCACATTCATTAGTACAACTACACATGTACAACATACTTATTTTGTTATTGTTTTATGTTTGGTTGTATGCTGACAAATAATGTGCTAAAACCCATTACCACAGCTATCATTTTTGCTGACACTATGCAGCGACATTTCTATCATTACAGCACAGGGCACTTATGAGGTGCCTAGGGCCTGAACCTGGCCGGTCCATTATACTGACATCGACGAGTCTGGCATAATGCTGTCCCCTTAGCCATGAGCGTTAGGAGGGAAGCCACTACTACCAACTTTAAAGTCTTGGTTTGACCTGGCGGGGTTTGAACCCATGACCTCCCGATCCGCAAGCTGATGCTCTACCACTTGAGCTATTGCGGCCGGTCCTATCTAGTCCTATATAGTTGAGGTCAGCATTGTACATGAGAGCAAAATGGGCACATATGACTTTGTTGCCATTACACGACAGACTATCAATAGTATCCAATTAATTAAATTAGGGTTCTCATTAAAGGTGGTATCTAACTCTTTGGACCAAAATATTTTTTCATCAAGCAACCAGATAAATGTTGCCTTAACAGATCATGTGATATGCTGTTTATTGATGTCCTATACCTATGTGGAAAGTGAAACATAATGCAACAATAGTCATTTCAAACATGTATTTCCTACATGAGCCATACTACATACTAAGCTGTTTTCAAACTAAGAAAACCAAAAGTGACCACTTAAATTTAATATCATGTAATGTCATCATTCGGGTCTATGTCTATGTCTGAAATGAATATTTTGAGTGTTATTTAACTAGTTGTACTGTCTTAAAATTGAGACTGTGTTTTAAATCTCTGCTTAGAATTAAGTATGATGTTCTGCAGAAGTTCTGCAAAAAAATTTCCACAAAACGAGGTCAGATATTCCGACCACCTTTAAAACTGTTGGTGACAGGAGTGTTACACAGGAAATGGTGGCTTCTTAATGGGTGTCCCCTCAGCTTTTATATCATTCAACTGTAAAGCATAAGTGAAGATTGACCTATTATACACAAATTAACAGCTCTCTGATCAAGATCTACCCTATTTATTACTGTGTATCTAGCCATACATCTAGTAACTTTGTTTGTCTAGTTAACAGCAAATTAATGAAGACTTTAGTATTGGTACACAGATAGCTGGCTAAATTGTCCTACTTACTGCAGATCTCTGGACTGACTTGTTTAGGTTGGACTGCATAAAGGGAGAGAACACATCCAGATCAAATGGATCGATCTTCTCCTCTAGCTGGCTTATCACTGTCTCCATCTTCTTCTGGTAGAACCGCATCTCCTACAAGCAACAGAGGTTTAGGATGCATTTGGTTTTAAACCATGCTAATGCAGTAAAAACAATGTTACTTCTTCACGCTAATGCAGCTGACTAAACAAAGTTCAAATATTCCTAGCACAAAACAAGCAGTATTACATATTTTTTTAACAGGATGTGAAACAAAACACAGTGTCACACAGTTTAACTCTCATAGCAGAATAATCCAATTCTTATACATGTATTAGTATGCCCAGCCTGTTTCAACTATATGCAAATGTGATTTGCAACACCTTAATAAACACTGAATTTATAAATAAACCATAAATACAACATCCAGGGCTACTGTAAACTGACCCTTTGCCTTCTGCTTATCTCCACAACGCTGATGACAGGGTTGTGAATTTGGAAAAGGGACAGTCCTTACATAAAAAAGTATATGGCAGTTAATCTCTACTGGTACCAATTGTCTCAAAATGGAACTACTTTTTCCGCAAGAGTACATACCACAGGTACCTACAGAGCTTTGATTTGCTTTTGTGGAAAGGTGGAAGAGGTCTTCAAGTGGGGAAAATTGCATTGTTAACAGGCCATCAGGGGTATACTGGGCATTTATTTTATGAAATGGAATTTGTAAGTTTCATTAGTTTTATATCTAATACAGCAACTTACAATGAAAGTTTTCAATTTAATCTACCTGCATATGTTGTGAAAATATAACACATACAACTATTCAAACAATATTTATAAAGATTAAAAATATGGATTTGTTGCCAAATTTGAAGGGGATTTAAGGAAGTTGAAAGGGGAAAAAATACTTTTTCAAATAGGGAGAGGGCACAATTTTAGGCCTAAATTGTTTTTAGAAACACTATCTTAATTTTTATATAACAGTTGCATTAAACATGTTGGTTACACTGTTAATTCCCTGGTTCTTTTCAGAGAAAAACTCTAGACATGATATTTGTCAGGGAAAAAATAATGACCATCAAAAACTAATTCTTGCATAACGTTTTAAGTAGTGACTACCTGATGACTGGTTCTACCCAGGAAATAGGCAATTTAGAGGACTACATATAAGTTGTAAAATCTAACTTCAACTATAAAAATAGGATAAGATGCACAATTGTCTGCCAGAAGACCTTCTTTCTGTCACATGAAAGTTTAGACATAATGCAAGACACAAACACTATGTGGTCAAAAGTAAAGTTAAAATTCTCTTAAATGTATGCCACAGAAATCCTACAAGACATTTTTGTACATGATTATCTATCAAGCACAAATTTATTAACCCTTCCCTGCATGTATACCCCATTTTACGCCTTTACAAACCATTCTCAATTATATGCCATTTTAGGACTTTACAAACCATTCACAATCATTAGCAAAATCTGCATGACTAAGGGTTTATGTGTAGACTGGTTAAGCCTTAAATCTATTATTACAAAGTGAACATACATTTATTAAAATCCTTTTATCTCTTTAAAAGAAAAACAACAAAGCCAGGTAAATTTTTAAAATTATAGATGAACTATGAATGAAAGGGTTAGGAGATCAGCCTGGTTATTAAAAGTTCTTTTCTTCTACATTGTGTTATGTTATTTTGAAAATTTAAAAAATAAATTCTTCAAAATTAATTTTCATCTTCATTCAATACCACCAAAAATTGCCATTATAATTACTATCAATTTAATGATTATCATCCACATACTTAAAACATCATTAGCAATAGAAACATCTTTCTCAGAGTCTTCACTCGGATCATTATGATCTAACCACAAATAGCTGTAACCCAATGAGACTGATACACAATATACAAGATGGATATGTCTAGCTCCATAAACACAGATTCATACAGTGTTCAACAAATTTCACTCAAATAATGTGCACTGCATTTTTGTCCGACAACAATGACGACTAAAATATAAACTTTTAAACAAGCTAAATGTTACAGACATTTTAACATGAGCAAGACCATTTTGGCAATACTTTATCTATCTTAGTTACAGCATGGTCCTATCATTAATGTGGGTGTGGCTGCTGATTATCTGTGGAAGGGCAATTATTTGGGTCATGTATCGTTTGCAACTTAAAAAAGGCTTATATTTGTGGATTTTTTTTAAGTCTCAATCACAAATTTAGGATATGTGTGAATAATAAGCAACAAAATATGTTGTTTTTGAAGAATAATGTAGATAATTCTACCTTTAAGTACATAAATACTATTAAAATGATGAAAACTGTGTTGCCATCGCATGTTATTTGTGAGAATAACATTGACCTGATTATTTTGTTAGTTTACAGCTTATATCTTTAATATTTTAACATGACATGTAACACATGACAAATCATAAAGAGGTACGTATTTAGAATCTAAAATGATTTCTTTATGCAGTTTGACCTATATGAGTAAAATGAGGCTGGTTTATGGAGCTGGACACTTGTGTAGTGTGCATAATAATTGTATAGGGATTGGGGTGTCAATGTAATAAATATAAAAAAACCTCATGCAAGGACTTATGCCCAGTCAAGATAAAACCAAGATATAATGAAGACCTATGCAAAAAAAGAGATTAGAAACTCTGTCCAGGAACACACAATCAAATGGTGATTACACATCCCAACAGATGTGGTAAGTTGTGTGCAATTTGGAACCACAGGGTCAGATAAGTTGGATATTCGGATACATGCAAGGTGTTTATAACAAAATCCCATCAATACCTGAGACTCCTCTTTCCTGGGCAGTATCTGCATGAGAAACCTGACATCAAACAACAGTTGCAGTGCTATGTTCTGGGAGAGTGAAGTCTGGCTAGACAACACCTGACTGTAGGTCTGTGCCAGAGAGTCTGTCAGGCCCTGCACCAGGTGCTCCAGCACAGTTCTATAAAGAGCCACAAGTTGGTTAGCGCTAAACACATATCAAAATCTCTTAATCTGCAAAAACACATCACAGACATCGGGAAAGTTAAAAAAACAACAAAAAAACTTGTCAGTCATTCAGACTGACTAGCTGGAAGAAAATGGACGAAATGTTGACAGTCCAACAAATTACATATAAAATAATAAGAAGCAACGGAAAGCAGTTTAAACCACTCCACAACATTAAAGCTTTAACTTCTACAACTTTATTTGATTGTATCTTTTTATGATACTTGTTAGATCAGGCCCAGGCATAAAGAGTATATCCAGTTTGGCCAGCTTCTACTGAGAGCTGTCAGATCAGGATTTACAATATCTGCTGTCAAGTCCTTGAATATCTCGTAGGGGTGAAAAACAAATGTAGCAAAATAAGAATTAAGATATACGTAATATTGCCTTAACTGTGCTTGCATACATGTATATTTACCTGCTCAATGCATGGTCTCCAATCCTATTGAGATCCTTACACAGGTTGTAGAGAAGGGTCAACAAATACCAGGATGCCTAAAAAGTGGAATATAGTGTACTGCTTAGGAAAAATGCATAGCATCATCATAATATATACCTGCCAGTTAAATATTTCTCACAAAATATAACTTGCTAAAATCCAACTTGATGAAAATATTAGGCAAACATTAAACTGGCACTCATGCACATTCCCTGGATAAATAAATGGTTAAGAGTTTAGAAACAATTTAAAGAAACATGATTTCATACATACAAATGAACAATCTCCAAGGTTTCTGCAGTTATAATGTTGAAAACTATTGAGTGCCAGTTCAATGCTGACCTGCTTTCTTGTCCATATTCTGTTGCATTAGGATATCCTGTCTGGCTCACACAACTCACTGTTCCAATTGTGAAATCCTTCACAATGTATAGCATTCTGTGAACACCTGGCATGATACCATACCAAGTCACATTATCTTGACACTGGGCCAACCATTTCCTGCAACTACCCTTATATTTGCTTGAGCGTTAGCAAGGAAACTACATGTACAGTACTACCATTTTTACTGACTTTGGTATGCTGCGGCCCAGAATCGAACCTGATGCTCTACTGATTACAAAATACAGATGTATATTAAACACAATTTTGTACACTTTACACAAATGTACCTCTTCACATCTGTACATTTTACATGTACAAGGTATACGTAAACTTTTCATTCACAATTGCACACTGAACACAAATGACTTAGCTTAGTAGTAATTACCTGCATTGGAACATATATTTTTGAAGTGACTTTTTTCCCAGCTTCATTTTCTTCTTCTATTGACACCTCATCCCATCTCTGAAAAAAAATAATGAATACAGGTGATTCCAGTTAATTGAATAATGTTTATAAGCATATGCCATTTTATGGAACAAGATATTCAAATGCAAAACCTTTCCTTCCTTACCTTTGTTAAAAAATTATAGATATTACAAGGTGGTAGCTCATTTTTGGCTATAAGCATCATCTGTTGTTGCCCAACTGTCTGCTTAAGTGGATAATTATTTGTTCTTTGTTGTTTTTGTTGTTTTTTTCAAATTGCACTGACACAATAATGGTCATATTGGCTATGTACAGCTAACTTTTAGTGAAGATAGACACCAGACTTATATCTGGATTAAAACATTTGCGCACCACAGGTTAGTTGGAAAGCCTCTACACATGAAAGTTCTTGCCCTGACCAGGACTCAAACCCATGCAGACTGCTAATTAGTTTACCTCCGAGGCAACTTTTACACCATTTCAAGCAGATTAGTGATTGGCTAATCTGTGTTAAATGCATGGTAAGCAGCCTGTCTGGCTCACTCTATAATTTTCTACTGCAAATGACATGCTTTCTATCACATTTTCTAGACAAATTTCAGTTTTTGGAAATAGTTACATGTAACCAGTGTCAACAGTGAATGACATCAGGCATTTAAAATGACAACTCTTTTAACTTCAGGAGCACAGTACTCTCCTTTGGCAAAATAAGTGCAGTACTAAGGCATAAAGTGTTTTAATGTAAGGGCACTGGCTTATGAAAACAGAGGGAATAAATTCTTACATCAAAGTACATGCCGATTTAAATGACTCCTGATTCGTTTAAAAATTACATCTAGAAAGAGCACTTTGCAATATCACATATACAATGGCTGGTGTGTTGCTGTCACCCAAACAGAATGGCAGCCCTCAGGAAAATGAATCAGCTATTTAATAGAGGAAGTACTGTTTTCAATGTAAGTAAATTACCATCCCTGTAATGATCTCATCATGAACAAATATAAATAGATATATGGCTAATGATTTTTCAAAAGAAACAGTGACAGAGTAAATAATTATAAATAATTAATAAAAATTAAATTTGCTGCACACAAAAAACTCCTTATAATATTGAAATGGTACTCATAAACTGATTTTTGGTTTAACACATATTTGGTATTTTGCTTAAAGTCTAGGACATGATGTATGCTCATAAGCTCAATCAACCAAACCTATTTATTCCATTCTTCATTTAATTGTATGTCCAATGTTACCTTGAAATGTTAATTTACATGTATTTCAAATCATGTAATAAAGCATAACTAGAGCTGTGTGTAGACAATGTGCTCTATTTGTCTCAGTGCTAAATGCTATAGGCCTTTCACAAAACTAGGTATGTCCCTAGTTACTTCCCTATTAGTGTACTGTGCATGCTTGATAAGCTCTCAATAAATACACCTAACTTCTGGAGGCTTCATATTTAAGTATTGTAGCATCATCCTTTGTTAATTAGATAATTTTATTAATTATAAATTTATTGATTATAATTATTATACCGGTAATTAAGACAAGCTTAAAGTGTTATAACATATATGTGTAACAAAAAGATAAGCTTTTTGTTAAAATAATGTATTTAGATGTAGAATGAAGGAGTGCTTAATCTTGGTTCAATAATTCGTTACTTGACCCACTTGCCTATCTTTCTTGTAACTCACGGATTGTGAGTAAAAACTCTTTGGGAAAATTATGATTCAATTGTTACTTACTAAAGAAAGAAATTTTGTGCTTGTACTCTTTAAGCGTTGTACACTGAACACAGAGTATTCAACTAATTTTCTCGCCATTTAAATATAGCATCATCATTTGCACATTAAATCTAAATCAGTTTATTGACTGTGAAGTTTTAAAAATGATTAACACAAGTTTACTGTATATTGTAAAATAATTTAAACAAATAAAAAGGTTGTCATTTTGACATAATATTTTTACACAAAGCAAAACCATTGGTAGAGTTTAATCCAAGTTCTTGTATCAGGGATGTTATTCAGAATCTTCTGTCCTAAATATCAGATAAATTGGCATCCCTAGGACCAGTTAATCCCCTAATTAGCCTGGATTGCCTGTGTAGGTGTTTACATAACCCAACGATTAGGGCAATAAAATCCCAGGTGCAAATGTTAAATGGCATCTGGTTACAAGTGTGTGTTTTGTTATCACCAACCATCCATCATTCAATCATTATTTAACTCCACATATTACATAGATGCAGCAAGTCTTCTATTTGGCCCTAGTCATGACATGAAGAAAAAATCAAGTTTGTTAAGTTAGGATTAAGTCATATCCTTAATGGGGTCCTACCGATATACGGAGTTATCCCTGATTTCGCTACGTATTTACCTCCCTTGAACGAGGTGGCGCTTCTTTGGGTAGTTCCGGTTTCGGTTATATACAGTAAACTATATTGAGAGTACGCCGACTTTATGTTGAAAATAGCTGTGGATTAGGAAAAAGCATGGTCACATGTAAGGCTTTTATTGCCTGAAATATGTGTATTGGAATTTCATGTAACCCGGATATAAACACAATGAATTAATTATGTCGAGACATAAAACGAGAAAGAAAAACGGCGATGTGCCTTACTGTTAGCTTTAAAATTCCTATTTATATGCACATGTATCGGCGGATATGTGGAATTACCTGTGTCAGATCCAATTATAATATAATTGCAAATATCAACAGATCAAAAAACAGCTAACGCTTGGAAATAGCGGAAGTTTTCAATCAATATGAAGTTTAAAAGCGTTATTTTTTCAAACTACCGGTAAATCGCAACTTTCAATCAAAGACGGCCGACTTTTTTAAAGTTACTCATTATATTTTTTTTTTTAAATAAAGCAGTGTTATTTACGTTATAAACATAAGAAAACTTGATGAGGTCAATTATATCTTATTTTAATAATTTGGAATGTGTTTTTTTTTATATTATTAATCTTACTTGTTCTTCAGATTTCAGTCATTTTCTTTCTTTTCTGATGTATTTCTTTTCTTACAGTGTTAAAAATTACATGGTTGTGTAAAGCAATTTTAATTATTTGAAATGTGTTAATTTTAATATTAATCTTACTTGTTCTTCAGATTTCAGTCATTTTCTTTCTTTTCTGAAGTATTTCTTTTCTTACAGTGTTAAAAATTACACGGTTGTGTAAAGCACTTTCTGTGCTGCAAGTATGTGAAAATTAACTTTTAGAGTATATCAAAAATGACATGTTTATTGTGTTGTGTATACACCCACCCCCGATATCTTACACTGACCGGTAATCCACACCAGATGTGTCTAGGCATTAGGGGCAGATAAGACCCCCACCAGGTGTAGGGGATGACTGGAGAAATGCCTCTAGGGGATGACTGGTTAATTGGCTGTAGGGCTCAATGAGTTAATGAAAATAGGATAAAAGAGCAAAAAATGCACACACCAAAATAGGTTGCATATGTTGCCAACTCCCTACATGCCACACTTTTAATTTCAATCATAACTAGTATAAAAATGCATTACTATAGTCGAATTGCTCCAATTACAACTTCACTTCCAGCACATTTACATTAAAAGCTTACACAAATTATCTGCAGCTCATCAATGACGAAAAAAAGACAACAAAAATAGCGAAATTAATCGCAACACGTCAGTATTACGGGACGATCTGTCGAGATTAAGTACCAACTTATTTTACCCCACCCATACAGTTTCTTGAGAAACTGTTCCGACTGTAACAGTTTTACTCTATCATATATAATTTCCTTCTTAGCTTTGGCTGTACTGCTGTTCTGCATCAGTTTCCTACGTTGAATATAGAGCGAACCTTGAAATTACTTTAAGAACACAGGGATAAATCTCGATATCTTATCTGATCGTCGTTTTTCTCAACAAACCGGAACTAACCAATACCAAAGGGAAACCACTCTAAACTGACTTCGCAAGGGAGATAACTGTGGATATCGGTAGGACCCCATTACTAGATATATATATATGACAAAATCATCTTTCCTTCAAGTGCATATAACCTTCAAGTGCATATAAAAAAGGTAAATTCAAATTGTATATCAAATTTTAATCATATTGTTTTAAGGTATAAACATCATCAGATATACACAAAGGCTGGTAAGATTACCTGTAATTTTACCACAATCATAACCAGTGTACTTTTAATACAATTACGACCGGTCTTAAGTTATGAACCATAAAAAAAACAACATTATAAATGTCAAAGCACAGTTTAATTGTTAGGAGCCAAAGCATCTTATAATTGTATAATCTAACATAGTTGAACAATAATAAACAAGTCAAAATCAGTTAAATGTTGTATTTTCTATAAACTTAGGTAAAGGAACTTAAGTTCTGAAAGACATATTTATATTTTATTCAATGCTCCAATCTTGTAAATTTGAGGTTCACATTGTCAATTGCTCGGGATCACATCGTCTCACACAAGCAGTTCACATAGTCTCACACAAAAGGTTCACATCGTCCTTATATCCCCAATGTAAATGCTATTCTGCTCTCAAAAACTAACTTATCCTTCTTCCTCAATAACTGCTGGCCAACACCTTGTAGGTGGCTTGTTAGTTTGTTCATATAGTCATGTGTACAGTGTCATTTAGATGCTCTTCAGTAACATGTGTAATCATTTCAGCCGACATTTGTGGCTGCAAGTGACATCCCCAGAAATGAAAATTCCCTATCAAGTAACATAGCATGTGATATAGTAAGCGACATAACCCAAGTTTCAGGAAAGGCCTAAATTGAAAGCCTTAGGCTTGGCTCTGCCAAAATCAGTTTCAAGGATATGTTCCCTTTTAAAGTTGTATTGAAAATGAACAAGTAATACAAGTTCGATGTAAGTATCTCAGATGATTTTCAATAAATTGGACATAATAAAAAGATAAACCAAAACTGACACCTACTTAAGGTGCATGACAATAGAGCTAAAAAGGTGTGAATATGAAATGATTAGGTAAAGTGGTACCGTAATGTTCCAGTTACAACAAAAATGATTTTTTAATTCCAAATTGTTAAAAATAATAATTGTCTATACTTCTATAAAAATAATCAAATAAACAGCATCAATGTGTACTTTTTTACCTTTAAAACACTCTCTTAAACAACAAGCTTTGAAACTAACAATGTGTGTTCATCATGAATGAAAAAGTTGCAAGTATTAAATATTGATTACAGTTGGAGAGGACCTTTAAAACAAAAAAGAGGACATTTGAAACTAATTTTTTGTAAGTAAATACTTACCCTTAATATGCAATATTTGTTATTTAAACAATCAAAATGCTTAGTTATCTGCAATCAACTTGATCAGATCAACTGATAAAGGCCTGACAGCAAATAGTGCAGATCCTAATCAGAGAGTTTTTAGAGGGAAACATTATGAAATATCAAATGTGAAACATCAATTTCCATGCATATACTTACAGAGCAGGTTTTCACTACATGTTTTGGGGAGTCTGTGTTTACAACTAAGGTAAATGCCCTGATGGAGATGGCAGTCAGGTGATCCAGCCAGACCCTGAAGATGACAACAAACTTAGCTCAATTGTACATTCTCTTCTTTCTTTCAATTAAGAAATAGTTTGTTTTATACATGAAGTAATCATATAGTATACATATATATTAAAATAATGATAGTAAAAATAACAGTAAAAATTATAAGTTTGGTTTGTTGGGATAACCATCCCACTAAAAGTATTATTTACAGTTATTGGGAGGTGTGCACTTGAAGCAAATATAGTGCTGCCTCTACTGTGTATAGCATGCCATGAACACCTGGCATAATAGTACACCCAGTCACATTATCCTGACACCGGGCCAACCAGTTGTAGAACTACCCTTATATTTGCTTGAGTGTTAGCAAGGGAGCTATACCACTATCATTTTTAATGACTGGTGTCACTACCCAGGATCAAACCAAGGGTCGCCAGTACCTGGAGCTGACGCTCTACCGAATGTGCTACCAGGTCCTGTCACTGTGTATAGATTACCTAAACATCAAACCAAGTCACTTTATCCTGACACTTGGCTGAGCAGTCGTGAAATACATATACATATCTGTTTGAGCATTAGCATGGGAACTGTTCTGCTACCAATTTTAATAACTGATATGCTGCTGCCTGGGATCTAAACCGGGTCTCCCATACCTGGAGCCAATGCCCTATCAATTGCATCACCATGTCTGGTAAAAATGATAAGATGATGATGACAGTGATGATAACAAAGATGATACTGATAGTGATGATGATGATGGTGGTGGTGATGATGATGGTGATGATGATGATGATGGTGATGATGATAAATTTTAGCTGATAATTTATAGTGATGTTGACGATGATAATGTTTTCACAGTGAGACATTAAGTACCTGCAATGTAGATGTATTACAGAGCTTTGTGAAAAAAATAAAGAAGTATCCATGTTATTACTCTTCATACTCATGAATTTCTGGTAAAGACTGCATCTTTAATATCTGTATATAATAATTAATAATTAATCTTAATAATTAACAATATATCTGTTCACTGCTTTTGGTACAATGTGCTTTTACAGTGTAACAAAGTTGTGACTTTAAATTGCAGACTTAAATAATAATAAAAAATCTCCTAGTTATTACTTTTTAATTTTGGTACTAAGATATTATTCTAGGTCAATAATTTTAAAAAAGGAAATATGCAGACAAAATGAGGTACTTACACAGGTTACTAAAATGATTTCTTAAAGCTGCAGCAAATAGTGCAGAAAATAATCAGATATGTCCTAGCAAAAGCTGGCTGATCTGAGTCTGTATAATTTGTGCATCAAATAAAGGCAATTCTGATCTGAGTGGTCTCAGACAGAAACCAACAAATCTGGATCTCACTCTTTTCATTTTTCTATTTGTAATTAACACACATTGCTGAATTTGAGCCAAGGTATACACATTTACCACTAGCAATCTGAGAAAGATAACTCTACTAGCACAAATTGATAAGGCAAAGGACAACTAGTGTAGATCAGTTGGGAGCTGTCTGATCAGAATATTTACTATCTGCTGCTGAGACCTTCACAATATGTCTTAGATACTTATGAATTATGTTTTTACCAATGAACACATAATTAACTTATGTTTTTAGCAAAATTAGCAATCTAAGAGTAAATTATCAATCAGACCTACCTATAGACAGTGTTTTGGTGCTGAATCAGGTCCTCTTTCACCCCCTGCCACACAGCATTGACTTCCTGCTTGGGACCACCCCTCACAAACCTCTTGGATACACTCCTGTTGATAGATGTAAATCGCAACTCATTATTAATTAACATTCCAATCAACTTCTAAAGCCACCGTGACATGGGTGTAACCAGTTGCTACCAGTCTAAGTTACTACTGTCAACTAGCTGGAAAACTCTTGCACTAAAATCACCTGTTAAAGACATATAAAAGTACCACTGTAAACTAGCTTGAAAGCTGTAATAGTAAAACTATCTGTTTATGTCTTATAACTATAGGAGAATTCATGATGAGCGGTTTTCTTACTCAACAACACACTTTTGATTCTAATGTTGTTGGGTTTTTTTCTAATAAACATATTTTTGCTCTATTTTCTCTTCTGATTCAGTGTATTAAGTATCATGCTTATTCCTTGTACTAGATTGACACCAGGTACTTTCTCAATACAAACTAAGCACATTAAGAGTTCATTTAGACAGCAGCCCTACCTTGGTTCTTCCTGCGTTGAGACTTGCTCAGCTCCCAGCATGCACTGCTGTAGGTTGGGGGTCAGGTGGCAGAGGGCAGCACAAAGTCGTCCCGTCAACAGCAACCTAGCATCCAGGTAAACAAAAGAATGTTTATAACTATGAGACACTTTTTAATTGCTTCACTAGTTATGTTTTGGTTTATTAACCAATGTAGGAAAGAAAAGATGTCTTATAAAACCAACAAGTGTACCAAGGAAAAAATATCCTATAAAACAAGATGTGTATCAAGGAAAAGATGTCTTATAAAACAAAAAAGTATAACGAGGACAAAATGTATTATAAAATGAACAAGTTAAGCAAAGAAAAAGTGTCTTATACGACAAACAAGAATAGTAAGGAAAAAAGTGTCATCAAACGAACCAGTTTAGTAAGTATGAAATCTCTTATAAAACAAACCAATGTAGCAAGGACAAGATGTTTCCTAAAACAATCAAGTGTAGCAAGAACAAGTTGTTTCCTAAAATAATGAAGTGTAGCAAGGACAAGATGTTTCCTAAAACAATCAAGTGTAGCAAGGACAAGATGTTTTCTAAAACAATCAAGTGTAGCAAGGAAAAGATGATTTATATTGCACCTCTTAATTTGTCTTCCTTAGCATGAATTGATCTGGCTTTGGCAAATGATGAAGACCCAAATCAGCCATATCACCATCAGAGTTTGACAATGTTTACTGCTGAGTGTCTAAGAGAATGTCCAGTTATCAATGCGTGGCAGGTAACAATTATAAGAATTTAAATAAGCCCATGTCATTATAAAAGAGTACATATGTATTATAAATTTTGAACAGAGGAAACTCAATAATCAAGATTTTTTTAATCTGGAAAAAATTAATAACCACTATCATGACATATTACCTTATTACCTATAATAATTTATAGATATCTTCAAACTATAACAAAAATGCATCTTCACATATTGCTTGAGATTTAGAAGCAAAAAAAGGCAGACTCTGATCACACAGCTTCCAGCAGTACAATGCTTGCCAGTCTTACATGCAAGCTTAAAATTGATCATTTGTTAGTATTTCAGTCTTTTTTTTGCAACAAACTGTCTTTTGTTCAGACTTAACACAGACTGAAAGTATTACTCAAATAAAGTTAATTGTATCAGACATTTAAAAAAAGACAACATTCTGAATTGATTTTAAAACAAAACAACTTTATTTAATGAAGCTAGACTGTTAGATAAATCCAATCTTCCCTGTGGCACTCAAGGCAGTACACGTGTGTACAATACATATTTTCTCTTGAGAGATGAGCAGACATGAGCCCCTTGATAAATGAAGAGCTGGTATTGTTAGAACCAAGGATTACCCAAATAACCTAAACTGTGGCCTTGATGATGATGATGATGATGATGATGATGATGATGACGATGATGATGATGATGACAATGATGATGACAATGATGATGATGATGCATTTCACTTGATTTACTTTCTCCAATGCCATCTGTTAATCTGTTTGACTCTTTCAATAAGCCTATGCTCCTTTGTAAACTTTAAGTCTTGACTCTGTGTTAATTACTGCATATGTTCCAATGTACATTCTTAAAACTCTTGAACAATTTGTTAAATTTATAATTTTCTATTCTTTTTCTATTCTTCATGTAATAACTTAAGATCACAACTTGTTATTATGGTTTTATAATGTATCAAACTGTACCAAACCTTAGTTATTCACTCAAGTAAAATAGGTACCAAACCTTAGTTATTCACTCAATTAAAATAGGTACCAAACCAGTTACTCACTCAAGTAAAATAGGTAGCAAACCTTAGTTATTCACTCAATTAAAATAGGTACCAAACCTTAGATATTCACTCAATTAAAATAGGTACCAAACCTTAGTTACTCACTCAATTAAAATAGGTACCAAACCTTAGATATTCACTCAAGTAAAATAGGTACCAAACCTTAGTTATTCACTCAATTAAAATAGGTAACAAACCTTAGTTATTCACTCAATTAAAATAGGTACCAAACCTTAGTTACTCACTCAATTAAAATAGGTACCAAACCTTAGTTATTCACTCAATTAAAATAGGTACCAAACCTTAGTTATTCACTCAATTAAAATAGGTACCAAACCTTAGTTACTCACTCAATTAAAATAGGTACCAAACCTTAGTTATTCACTCAATTAAAATAGGTACCAAACCTTAGTTATTCACTCAATTAAAATAGGTACCAAACCTTAGTTACTCACTCAATTAAAATAGGTACCAAACCTTAGTTATTCACTCAAGTAAAATAGGTACCAAACCTTAGTTATTCACTCAATTAAAATAGGTACCAAACCTTAGTTACTCACTCAATTAAAATAGGTACCAAACCTAAGTTATTCACTCAATTAAAATAGGTACCAAACCTAAGTTATTCACTCAATTAAAATAGGTACCAAACCTTAGTTATTCACTCAAGTAAAATAGGTACCAAACCTTAGTTATTCACTCAAGTAAAATAGGTACCAAACCTTAGTTATTCACTCAAATAAAATAGTAGTTATGTGCAGTGAATATTTGTTGAAATAGCAATGACAGATTTTTTTATTTGTATTATATAACTCTTTTTGGTACAAAACAATTAAAGGTAAGTGGAACAAAAAATTAACATCAGTTCTAAAAAACAGTATTATCTACTACTTTCAACCCATCAATGGGTCTTCATCAGGATTTTTGGTAAATTTGACCTGGGACATATGTGCTGAGCCATGGTAAGAAAAGTCATGTGCATAACATGAATACATTAGGAGATTAAACAAAAGACTGGTTATCTCTAAACACACTCTTAATCATTTGTTTTTAATTTCGTAAATTTGGTTTAAGTGTTGAAGTTTTTAAAACATTTTTACCAAATTATATTTACATTTTTTACTAGCAATATTGTACAAATTCTTAATTAAGTTACTCATATAAATGATTAAACTGTTTATCGTACCAGCTTCTACATTTATAATTTTGATGATAAGTAATAAATCATTCATATTTAATGTCCTCATAGGGTAAATCAATATTACATAAATCAGTTCATCAATACAATTAGCAACTAGTCGGTCAATGAATTAATGTTACTGTCACACACCTACAGGCAATTAGCAAATGAATAACTATAAAATGCAGGAAAAAGAACTAGAACATCTTGAAAATTATTGAGAACATTAGCATCAAAATTATTCCTAAAATATTCTTTTGGTATTTTATCTAAAGTTTTCATCACTAATATTACATTATCATGCTTGAAACACTAAATGTTTTAATACAGAGAAATTTGCCCATTTTCTTTCAATTTCTATATTGCAGCTTTGTTGTTTGTTGAAAAGTTCAATTTAATGATTATGAATTTTGACACAAGAATGCACATGTTGTCTATGTTTTATTGACTTATTGAACAAATAAAAAATGCCATTTTGGTATAACATATATTATACACTAGTGTAAAAATACTGAGAATTTAACCAAGGATCAAGAACTCATTTCTCAAACCATTTGCTTAGCTCTCTTGTTACTGTACACAGATTGTTAAGAGAAAAAGTAATAACTTGGCAATAAAATATTTAATATTGGGTAAATTGACATCCCTAGAACCAATAAAGCCCCTAATTAACCAGGACAACAAACATTTTATGTTTTTATAATTGGATGCTCAGGCAAAACTCAGTAAAAGTTGGTTGACATCTGGCTACATGAGTATGTTTTCTTAATAGCACTATCCACCTATCTCTATTCTATTTTTGACTTCATACTGTGTATGCGCTTTGTGTTTATTTTGGCCTAACCATGACACGGTAAACTATTATATTAAAGTAAGGTAAATAAGGTCTGGGTCCAATTTCATGTTGCTAGATATGTATATACATGTTTGTTTATTGGGTTTATCTACCAACAACAATATTTCAGTTATTTGGAGACGGTGCACTTGAAGCAGAAATAGTGCTGCCTTCACTGTGTATAGCATGCCGTGAACACCTGGCATGATACCACACCCAGTCACATTATCCTGACATTGGGCCAACTAGTTGTGGAACTACTCTTATATTTGCTTGAGCGTTAGCATGGGAACTATACAACTGCCATTTTATTGACTTGGTATGTTGCTATCCGGGATCGAACATTTACATGTAGAACATAAAAAATCCTAACTTGTTTCCCACTGTATCACATCTATAATTAGAAAATACAATAACTTACTTGTTTCCTACTATGTCACATCTATCTGTAGCTTGGCTGAGAATCTCCTTACATGTTGCAAGGACCTCCTTAAGGTATCCCAACAGGCTGAAATATATAATTATCAACCCAATATAACTGTATCTTAATCCTGGCATGAAATTACCAGGTTTGTCTGTTTGTTCAATACATCCCAAGGACACATTGGCAATGTCTAGCTAATACTTTCATTGGAAGACTTCAGAAAAATATCTAGGTAGAACCTTCAGTGTACTACTTAATTCATCTACAGCATCATCTTATCAACTATGCAGAATTATAATCATGTGTCATCTACACTGACTTGCTAAACAATGACATAATACTATGTCATTTTTCATTAATAAATGTAACGTTTTCTTTATTTGTGCATGCAGGGTTGGAAAATTTTTCTTTCAATGACTAGTCCTGGACTAGTAACCTGGAAAAACATAACTTGTCCAAATGTTTGCGTCGTTTTCAATGCATTTGTCATATCTACAACTAACAAACAAAGGTATAACAACAAGTTGTTTCTGTTATTATTTGTCCAGAAGTGCTTATGTATTGCGCGTCGTGATTGGCTATTTTGGACAGGTGTGTGCATTGTACATGAACCGCCTTTACATGTTGTTGATAAGTACTCCTGGCGTGAAACTGATTGACTTCATCGCTTATTAGTAACCGCTGTTTATTTGTTACTTGTCCGACTGCTGATTAATTACTTTTCTGAGACTAATTTAATGATCAATGACCAGAGCCTGAAACTGCATTTTGACTTGTCCATTGGGCTACCATATTTTTCCAGCCCTGGCATGTACTGTGATTTTCTAATAAAGAAGTGCAGTTTGATTCTATGCATCAAGTGCATACACTTATCAGTGACTAGTGTCCAGACAAAGTCATTATAGAGATGTCCAGCTGTTTTGGTAAAAGAAGACCCCAGAATAATGTCTGGGTTGAACCAATGGTGCACCGCAGCTTAGCTGGAAAATGTTTACAAATTCAGTCCTTCACCTAGATTGGGACTCCAACTACTAACACATGGGCAACCCCTTAGGCTACTGTAAGTAAATTTAAAAAGAAGAAAAGGGTTGAACTAACCTTTGAATTCTCTCCACACAGGATGTCTGAATAAACATTAGTAACATGGGAGTGTCCACAAATCTGTTGAAGGGCATGGTTTCCATGGTAACAGTGTTAGATTCTGGGTCAGTGAACAGGTAGTGAGAATAATCATTCTTCAATGTTCTCAATTTCTCATCAAAGTGCTTGCACAAGCTTGTGGGGAATACAAAAAAGAGGATAAATATGAACTGAAAACAAATGCTTATACGGTATATTTGATAATCATTGATACTACGTACATGTAATTTTTAAATTTTCAAAATGCTGGAAAGCAAATAGTGCAGACCTTGACCAAAGCGCTTCCAATGGATCAATGGTAATTGGCATGGTGAGTGATCACTTTGCAAAGAAATGAGCAGTGATGATGCAATAGTTCTGTGCTATATATATTTAAAAATGCTTTGAATTATAATAAAATGACCACATGGAGTTAATATGATAAGAACAGAGAACAACACCTGGACTTTTGATAATTTAGTTATATTCATAGGCAGTGCTGAATTCTTTTGCCAAGGGTAGCTGACCCTTAACCTTCAGCTTTTATTTCCAAAACCATACTTATTTTTTATTTCTTTTTTTTTAAAAGATGGTAAGCATAGTAAATATACTTTTCAATGATAGCCTTACAATTTATGGCTGATCAAGGATTGAACCCAAGACGTTCATGTTTGAAACCCTTTGCCTAAACTACTGAACCAAGTACAACACACCTACCTCTGTACCAAGGGGGTGAATGCCTTCGCCTTCATGAGCAGCCCATTACCGTCTGCCAGTGACCTTGACCCCTGAGAGCCCCAGGCTGTGTTGGGGGCAATGTCACGAGGAGACTCAGCCCACAGATACAGGGGCAGTTCAACTTCATAGCTTACAGCCCTATAATAGGATGAAAGAGATAATAACCTTAATGATGGCCCAACTTCATAGCTAACAGATGAGATCAGAAAGATTAAGAGAGCAAGCATAATATCTTATTGTGTGTCTGTAAGATCCTTCTGATGTGCCTGTGACTCCACACAGATCGTGCATTTAATCCTTTGCACACTTAATCTTTAAAATTCATAATGGGTAGACTTTCTACAACAGAAAAATTAGAAGATTAACTGATAAGGATTTACTCCAGTTTATGGATTATGTAAATTAATTGAGAGGACATACTTTTTGCGACACTAGCATTTAGTAATTCACCTACAAAAGACAAGCAGCTAATTTCGCTTGTAATCAAGAGCCATAGAAAAAGATAAAAATATACATGCCATATTCAAGTTGACCATGTGAAGTTAAAGCAAATAGAAAAATGAATAAATTAGAGAAGACGCCACACTCAATTACAACCTCATGGTACCCTTACTCCTGAAATGACCCTCTGAGCACAAAGTTGTCTAGTCATGTAGCTAAAAGGTTATAAAAATATTATATATTATATTATATATTATATGTGTGTATATATGTTTATAAGCACTTACTCATCACTAGAGGTTTCAAGGTCTGAAAGCACTTTTGTGACCTGCCTCTGGGTCAAGGTCACAGCAGCCTCCAGCTGGTACAATATCAGGGCCTGGAATTGGACAAAATTTCATCTTGTACATACCCATTAACATGTTTTTAACAACCTCATTAAAATAATGACATCCGAATGTTAGTAAGGGAGTGTGTCTCGAAAGTGTGCAATCTGTCCAGCACTGATCCGCTGAACAGAATGGAGAGCAGGTGTAAGACACTGGGACAATTGCAGAATTAAACTGAAATCTGAATCAGACATACAGACACATCAATATTGATATACAGGAGCATTATCTTCACTACTTACACATGCTTTTCCTAACATTAGTGGTTACTTAAACACAGGGAAAGATAACAGTGTAAGGAATGTGGAGAAGACTCCAGAACAGCATGACCATTAGAAGGATGGGGAGAACATTGATGATAATCATGATAAAAGTGCTGCTGTTGTTGCTGCTGCTGCCACTTCTAATGATGATGTTGATTACCTTAACTCTGGCCTGGAATAAGGGTTGCAGCATGTCTGCCCAGATATCCAGATGTTTGTTGAGAGTTGTCTGGCATACTGTTCCCCAGGAGGCTATTCTCTGGTCCTGAAACACAGAAAACTTGTCAGCAAAATCTCTCAGAAATTTGGAAATTCGTAATGCAGCTAGATGACCTGGATCTACACTGTTTGCCTTAGCCTGATCAGTTTCTGATAATCAACTTTAGAGTTAAAAATGACATGTCACAGGTTAAACATTATTTGTACTTTCTGGTCATAGCTTAAAGCAAAAGGGAACTTACCGGTATATTGCTCAGCTGAGTGCTGATGACATTTAATAAAAGTTAGCAAGGAATATCAGCAATGTTAAATCAGAACAAAATAATTGCATTACATATAAACAGGCAACATTTGTACAGTCAATTAAATTTCTTTTTACTACAAGTCATATAAGGAAAATGACAACAGCCCTGGCAGCCATGTCTTTGGACAGATCCTAATTCTTTTATCACTCTTGAAAAAGAGCCAACAATCAAACATGTATATCAACCATCAAGGCTCTAAACATAGAAAAAAACAGGTCACACTTGGGTTGCGGTTTCAGAGGAGATATTGTCAAAAGAATGTTGACGGAAGAATAATGCCAGATGCCAGACAGAGGACAGTAATCACAATAGTTCACCCTTACTCTAGAAATAACATCATGTGGTTGGTTTTAGGGTATGAACCAGGGATCAAACATCTTGTGCATTTAATCACTGATAGTCTGGTTATAAGAGTTATTTCAGAATGGGTTAATATGCTGTAAGAACAATATGCCTGGATTGAACCTGGGGCCTCCCTTACCTGGAGCCGACGCCAGGTCTGGTGATCTGGATCTACACTACATGCATATGCCTAAACAATTCTCACGTAGGTTGAATGGTTGTTATTATTTACCTGTGCCATCATCTCCCAGATTGAGTCCCGGATGGTACCCAGGTGCTTAAGGGAGTTGACAAAGTTCAGCAGCTTGGTCACACCTGACACGACAGCACTAGTACATCTGTAGGAATAAATATGTGGTTATAATAAGTATGTCTGTTCAGACATACACCAGGAGTGTATAAATACTTCAGCTGAATATCCATCATGAAACATAGTGCAGTTTACAGATGTATACTTTGGCTAGTATTACACAGCATGTTATGATTCCACTGACACTAAGTTTTTGGTGGTTGTCTGGAAAAGTTTACAAAGTGAATTAAGATGACATACTGTCAACTATCTCAACATTGAGAGCAAACTGCTGACTTGTCTTCAAATGTATAGATGGATTATGATTTTTATTTTAAATCTGATCAGTTAATATCTTAACCTGACTCAATGACATATCAATTTACAGAGACGAACATTGCTGTGTGTCGGAACTTGATCATAGTGCTGATCTAGGTAATGAAAGTTTGAATGCAAAGCTGAACTCACTCGCAGATATAGTGCTGCCTTCACTGTGTACAGCATGCCGTGAACACCTGGCATGATACCACACCCAGTCCCATTATCCTGACACCGGGCCAACCAGTCGTGAAACTACCCTTACATTTGCTTGAGCATTAGTAAGGGAGCTATACCACTACCATTTTTAATGACTTTGGTATGTCGTGGCCTGGGATCGAACCTGGGGCTTCTTGTACCTGGAGCCGACTCTCTACCGATTGCACTACCAGGTACGGTCGCTGACTCTTGTACACATTCATTAATTTATCACCCTATAATGTAGTTCTTTGCTTCAAGGGACTATGATTATTATTCAATCTACCGTGAACATCTATGTACCATGGTAGGAAGAAGCATAATATTCTTTAAATAGAATATATAGGAAGTGTGAAAGGACCACCCGATGAGTCAACAGTAGCTGAACATGTGTTGAATTGCGATCCAAAGTATTGGGATTTGCTATAATGGCTCTGCACTATAGTTCGTATAGGAATTAATAAGGGATAAATAGCTATAGGAATGGATAAATACTAAATAGCTCTGTGCACAGTTCAACTAAAACAGCAGCACAGAACCGAAAAATATTTATTGGCATAATGTATTAACAATATTTGTAGCCATACAATGTAAAATAACAGACAGTGGTGAAAATAACAGAAGAATAAATACATGAGTGTCTACATTCAGGATTGCCGACGTCCTTTGGTTGATTATATTAAATATCTGAAGTTTTTAAACAATTTAAAACATCATACCGGTACAATTTTACAATGTAGCTTTTCTATATTATAACAATTTTCTATTTACAATTGCAGTGTTCCCAAAAACAGTTCAATAAGGCAGTGCACAAAGAATAGACAGATGAAATCTCCTCTATTAACAACAGTAGAGGTTAAAAAACAGTAAAAGAACATGATTAGCTGAACTAATTCTCTACAATTGTGCTAGAATGATGGATCTGTAGTTTGTATCAAACACCTAAATAATGTAACTTAAATACACTGAATATGCTGGATTTGGCTGATCAGGATCTGCATTATTTGTTGAAATGTTTCTACCAATACATCTTACAATACTTTTTTTTTATTAGCAAAAGAAGCAATTCGTTGAACTGATATCCCCTACAAACATTTCTATTAGAGCATTCTAGATATTGTTTGCAGGTGCTGGTAGTAAATGAGGTTAGGTTGTTGAATAAGATCCCTACAAGATATATTGTACACAGAAGGAAAAAAATCAATAGGGGTCATTTTAGAGTTGGAAAGTTACACTCATCTGCTCGTCATGATAAGTCAAACCTGCTGCAGGACTAGTTCAAAATTTAAACTGCTTGTCCTGATCGAACGAGTAAAAGGAACAAGAGGGCCATGATGGCCCTTAATCGCTCACCTGATGACACAGGCTTTACGTAGGCTCAAATCTGGCATTAAGTAATTAAGAGTTATATACTTTAGAAATCTTTGGTGAAGATTGGACCATTAGTGTGGCCACTGGGTTGATAACATTTTCTAGAATTTTACCAAGTAACCTACTGAATCCACATGACTCACTTCAAAACATATGTAAGATTTCATACTGGCAAACATGATGGTCAAGTTTGGTGAAGATTGGGCCGTCAATGTAGCCTCTTAAGTGTTTTCACAAGCTTTTTCTAAAATTTGACCTAATTACCTACTTTATGACCCCACGAGACCCAATAACGAACTCATCCAAGATTTCATGCAGACAAACATTTTGACCAAGTTTGATGAAGATTGGGCTATAAATGTGGCCTCTAGTGTGTTTACAAGCTTTTTCTAAGATTTGACCTTGTGACCTACTTTTTGACCCCACGTGACCCAGTTACGAACTCATCCAAGATTTCATGTAGACAAACATTCTGACCAAGGTTGGTGAAGATTGGGCTATAAATGTGGCCTCTAGTGTGTTCACAAGCTTTTTCTAAGATTTGACCTAGTGACCTACTTTTTGACCCCACGTGACCCAGTTACGAATTCTTCCAAGATTTCATGCAGACAAACATTCTGACCAAGATGGGTGAAGATTGGGCTATAAATGTGGCCTCTAGTGTGTTCACAAGCTTTTTCTAAGATTTGACCTAGTGACCTACTTTTTGACCCCACGTGACCCAGTTACGAACTCATCCAAGATTTCATGTAGACAAACATTCTGACCAAGTTTGGTGAAGATTGGGCTATAAATGTGGCCTCTAGTGTGTTCACAAGCTTTTTCTAAGATTTGACCTAGTGACCTACTTTTTGACCCCATGTGACCCAGTTACGAACTCATCCAAGATTTTATGTAGACAAACATTCTGACCAAGGTTGGTGAAGATTGGGCTATAAATGTGGCCTCTAGTGTGTTCACAAGCTTTTTCTAAGATTTGACCTAGTGACCTACTTTTTGACCCCACGAGACCCAGTTACGAACTCATCCAAGATTTCATGTAGACAAACATTCTGACCAAGTTTGGTGAAGATTGGGCAATAAATGTGGCCTCTAGTGTGTTCACAAGCTTTTTCTAAGATTTGACCTAGTGACCTACTTTTTGACCTCACGTGACCCAGTTACGAACTCATCCAAGATTTCATGTAGACAAACATTCTGACTAAGTTTGGTGAAGATTGGGCTATAAATGTGGTCTCTAGTGTGTTCACAAGTTTTTCCTAAAATTTGACCTAGTGACCTACTTTTTGACCCCACGTGACCCAATAATGAACTCACCCAAGATTTCATGCAGACAAACATTCTGACCAAGTTTGATGAAGATTGGATAAAAATTGTGGCCTCTAGTGTGTTCACAAGGTAAATGTTGACGACGGACAACGGACGACGGACGAACAACGGACGACGGCTGCCGGACGAAGCGGTATCACAAAAGCTCCCCTTGAGCACGTTGTGCTCAGGTGAGCTAAAAATGGGCCTGAACTGAAGAATTGTTCTCCCACTAGCAGTGTCATTCATTGGGTTGATTCTTCAAAAGGGTCAAGGCACATTCAGGGCCACAAGCTTACAGGGCCTTAGGTCACAGAACCAAGAACATGGCCACTACATCAGATAGTGATACAGACTATATTAAATTGTTTATAGTTTCTTTACATTAGCTCCTTGCTAGTCATTTGATTTTCTTTGTATTTCAAACCTACTTTATTTCAGAAAGCTCTACAAAGTCTGTGTTTATTTTACATTTTACAAACGCTTTTTGGTTAAAAATTTGAACTTCAATATAGAAAAAGTAACTTTTCATGTAGGACATGCGACAAATGTAATTCACTTGTCCTACAGGTAGAGTAACTTTTTCAAGAATTTTCCAACCCTGCATCTATGTGCCATGACTAATCTCCCTACTAAGTTCAAGGATTGTGGGCTTATGTGGTGATGTTAAAGGTTGACCTTTGTGCCACTGATACTCTTGTGCTCACTGTGACCTTGATCGTTGCTACAATGACTACAAAACCAATAGGGTCATATTCTGATCATGACTCCATTAATACAAGGTTAAACATCACAACATTCAATGAGCATAATTTCCCCTTTGTAATAAATCTTCTGCCAAATTTTAACAAAACTTTTTACCAAAAATGCTAGTGATTTATTGCTATAAAAAGAGTGAAATAAAAAAAATTAATTAACAGGCAATAACTCCATAACAGGTGAATCGTCACAAAAGTCAATGTGTATCATTTTGTTAATTAACTTCAAAATGGTGAATGTTAATGAAAAATCTAGCATAATAAAGGCACGATTAATGACTTGATACATACGTCTGCATCCACTGGGTACAGTTATCCTGCAACTGATTCTGCGAGACGCCCTGCGACACAAACTTCTGACTTGGGGTAAACTCTGTAAACAAAATTCAACAACCTAAAGCTTCAACATCAGGGCTCTCTCTCTCTCTGTACCTGTGCCTTTAGCTGGTGGGGATTTTGGCTCATTCTTCCGTTTCAGAGGAATTTGAGGCAATGTGTTCATCCCATACATATAGTAAGGAGACAACCTTAGTGATATTATGCAAAAACATTCTTTTCATTTATGTATGCTAAAACTGTACATGTCACCTGGAAAACTAAATTTTTTATAAAATGGCATCAAATTATTGGCTGCTGATAAACATTATGCACAAAAGCCTTAATCAAAATGAATAAAAATCAGATCTCTAAAAACAGGCAAATGCATTTTACTTGGGTACCTTTTTATTACCATGAATTGTTTGGAAGGGCAACAACATTCATAATATACAAAGGTCCTCCAACCATTGTTCTTCTGTAAGTCAGGGTAAACAATCTCGGGGATCAGCTTAAAAGAAGGTGAAGCACACAAACTGACAATGAATTTATCTGCAACTCAATTATATGGCCTCAGTTTCCTATTTATGACTGTAAACTTGTTTTGTTACAATTCTAGCTCTTAACCTATTAAGAACAAGTTGATGAAGCTGGGACAAGCTTAGGTGAAGATCTACATCTGCCAGCTCCCAGTGAGAGCATTCTGACCAGAAAATGCAGTATTCGCTGCTGAATCTCCAGTGATATGACTTGTTATTTTTGTTATTTTAGCTGTAAGCCAAAAACAAGATAAAAATGCAATCCAATGGCAGGTGAATACCAATCATTCACAACATCTTAATTAATTTCTGTCTCATATCAACGTCTGACATATTGTTAGAAATAGCAATAAGTCCTGAATACTTTCACCTGAAAGTAGCAAAACCAGCAGATGCATTTTTTCTTATTGTACTTAAGATAACTCAAGTTTCATCCACACTTAAATGAACCCCTTATAGCAGACGCCTCGACAAAATTGTGTCTATAGACATAGGGACAGACAGTACTGATTCTAGTATACTCCCAGATCCTTGTTGAAGTAAATATAAAAATGTATTAAAGGTTATTAACAAATGTAGCATGCTAAAGTTAATAAAGCCTGGTTAATGTCAAAATGAAGATCCGATCATACCTGTGACTGATCGTGGCAGACACCTAGCAGACCCGGAAGTATGAAGGTCAATCAGTCCACTCTCAGATTGTTTCTCTGTTGTGACACGTGTCAGTATGGTCTCTAGTAGGTTGCTAGGGACAGCTAGGACTGCTGAGGGATAGAATGGAATATGGATAGCTTAATACAAACAATATGATACCTGCTTAAATATTATCTTGTAAGTTTGATTCAAATTCAAATGTTTTATGCCAATAAAAACAACAGGGAACAATTAAAACACCATTTTAAAATCAATTTGTTCAGGGAGGTTTATGAAAAATGTTTGTTCTGTGTACTGCACTCTGTATCCTCATAGGAAACCTTGTTCTATAATATTCCAATGCAAAGTATCCAGGTCTTATTTCAAACAAAAAAAATATAATGACACTTAAAGGCAAAACATAAGGCTAAGGCATAAAGCACATATGTCTATTGTGAATCTTGCAAGAAAAGCAAAATCTGCAATATGGTAAAAACTTGGACAGGCAAATGGTGGGGCTTTTTCCCTCTCAACTACATCTTATCACATTTCCCTCACCACACATTTCATAGCATTTCCCTCTCTATTTTATCTCATCACGTTTCCCTCTCTACTTCATCTCATCACGTTTCCCTCTCTACTTCATCTCATCACATTTCCCTCTCTACATCATCTCATCACGTTTCCCTCTCTACATCATCTCATCACATTTCCCTCTCTTCTACATCTCATCACATTTCCCTAACCACACATCATCACATTTCCCTCTCTACATCATGTCATCACATTTCCCTCTCTACATCATCTCATCACATTTCTCTCTCTACTACATCTCATCACATTTCCCTCTCTACATCATGTCATCACATTTCCCTCTCTACATCATCTCATCACATTTCCCTCTCTACTATATACCATCACATTTCCCTCTCTACTTCATCTAACCACATTTCCATGTCTACTACATCTCATCATATTTCCATCTCTACTACATCACATCACATTTCCATCTCTACTACATCTCATCACATTACCATCTCTACTACATCTCATCATGTTTCCTTCTCTACTACATCACATCCCGTTTTCCTCTCTACTACATCTCATCACATTTCCCTCTCTACTACATCTCATCACATTTCCTTCTCTACTACATCTCATCATATTTCCATCTCTACTACATCTCATCACATTTCCCTCTCTACTACATCTCATCACATTTCCTTCTCTACAACATCACATCACATTTCCCTCTCTACTACATCTCATCACATTTCCTTCTCTACTACATCTCATCATATTTCCCTCTCTACTACATCTCATCACATTTCCATCTCTACTACATCTCATCACATTTCCCTCTCTACTACATCTCATCACATTTCCATCTCTACTACATCTCATCACATTTCCTTCTCTACAACATCACATCATATTTCCCTCTCTACTACATCTCATCACATTTCCATCTCTACTACATCTCATCACATTTCCTTCTCTACAACATCACATCACATTTCCCTCTCTACTACATCTCATCACATTTCCATCTCTACTACATCTCATCACATTTCCCTCTCTACTACATCTCATCATATGTCACTTCTATTCCTGGTATTAAATGAGGTCTTCAAATGTTAAGAAACAAAGTTATAACTAAATTATAAACTTAAATGCTGGGCTACCCACCCATCTGCCTGGCTGGTATTGCCCTTTATAAACTTAAGTCTCTGTTGAAAGATTAAGCCTCTTTTTTCTCTGATTTGTCAGTAAAGAACATGTACAAAAAGGTCAAAATCATCTTCATCTTGAAAATTGTATAGAAATACTCCTAGAAAATTTCCTATGGTAGCCAAAATGATTGTTATATGAAAAGCATTAAAAAATAACAAAAGGACTAACAAGTTCACTGGTAGTCATGGTGTATACTTACAGTCCCCTGAGCTATCCGACATGCCCTGGCAGAAGACAGTGTGTGCCTGATGAAGTGTCTGGGTGAGGATTTGAACCACAGAGCAGATCTGGTCACGAGTGCTGGTTGTCTCATTGTTGGCATGAAACAGCTGCTGCACAGCCGCCTACGATGACAGGAAAGAGTTTGTCTTTAAATTATAGAGAGAAACATGTTGTATACTTGTTTGTTGTAAGATACAGACAAATTTGGACAAAAAAGTCCAAAATAGTTAGTGGTAAAACATTTTGCTTATGCTAAGAATGTAAGGTTAGGTCAAGAACTTGTAAAACTAGGGTTAAATTAATGATTTAATAATGAATAATGAAGAAAACTGTGGTGTTACATCAGGAGAATTGAGTGAATAAAGCACTGCGTCTTGAGAACCTACCCTGCACTGCGTCTTGAGAACCTACCCTGCACTGCGTCTTGAGAACCTACCCTGCACTGCGTCTTGAGAACCTACCCTGCACTGCATCTAAAGAACCTACCCTGCACTGCGTCTTGAGAACCTACCCTGCACTGCATCTAAAGAACCTACCCTGCACTGCGTCTTGAGAACCTACCCTGCACTGCGTCTTGAGAACTTACCCTGCACTGCGTCTTGAGAACCTACCCTGCACTGCGTCTTGAGAACCTACCCTGCACTGCGCCTTGAGAACCTACCCTGCACTGCATCTAAAGAACCTACCCTGCACTGCATCTTGAGAACTTACCCTGCACTGCATCTTGAGAACCTACCCTGCACTGCGTCTTGAGAACCTACCCTGCACTGCGTCTTGAGAACTTACCCTGCACTGCATCTTGAGAACCTACCCTGCACTGCATCTAAAGAACCTACCCTGCACTGCGTCTTGAGAACCTACCCTGCACTGCGTCTTGAGAACCTACCCTGCACTGCGTCTTGAGAACTTACCCTGCACTGCATCTTGAGAACCTACCCTGCACTGCATCTAAAGAACCTACCCTGCACTGCGTCTTGAGAACCTACCCTGCACTGCATCTAAAGAACCTACCCTGCACTGCGTCTTGAGACCCTACCCTGCACTGCGTCTTGAGAACCTACCCTGCACTGCATCTAAAGAACCTACCCTGCACTGCGTCAACCTACCCTGCACTGCATCTAAAGAACCTACCCTGCACTGCGTCTTGAGAACCTACCCTGCACTGCATCTTGAGAACTTACCCTGCACTGCGTCTTGAGAACCTACCCTGCACTGCATCTAAAGAACCTACCCTGCACTGCGTCTTGAGAACTTACCCTGCACTGCATCTTGAGAACCTACCCTGCACTGCGTCTTGAGAACTTACTCTGCACTGCGTCTTGAGAACCTACCCTGCACTGCATCTAAAGAACCTACTCTGCACCGCATCTTGAGAACCTACCCTGCACTGCGTCTTGAGAACCTACCCTGCACTGCGTCTTGAGAACTTACCCTGCACTGCGTCTTGAGAACCTACCCTGCACTGCGTCTTGAGAACCTACCCTGCACTGCGTTATGAGAACTTACCCTGCACTGCGTCTTGAGAACCTACCCTGCACTGCGTCTTGAGAACCTACCCTGCACTGCGTCTTGAGAACCTACCCTGCACTGCGTCTTGAGAACCTACCCTGCACTGCATCTTGAGAACCTACCCTGCACTGCGTCTTGAGAACCTACCCTGCACTGTGTCTTGAGAACCTACCCTGCACTGCGTCTTGAGAACCTACCCTGCACTGCGTTTTGAGAACCTACCCTGCACTGCATCTTGAGAACCTACCCTGCACTGCATCTTGAGAACCTACCCTGCACTGCGTCTTGAGAACCTACCCTGCACTGCGTCTTGAGAACCTACCCTGCACTGCATCTTGAGAACCTACCCTGCACTGCGTCTTGAGAACCTACCCTGCACTGCGTCTTGAGAACCTACCCTGCACTGCGTCTTGAGAACCTACCCTGCACTGCGTTTTGAGAACCTACCCTGCACTGCATCTTGAGAACCTACCCTGCACTGGGTCTTGAGAACCTACCCTGCACTGCGTCTTGAGAACCTACCCTGCACTGCGTCTTGAGAACCTACCCTGCACTGCATCTTGAGAACCTACCCTGCACTGCGTTATGAGAACTTACCCTGCACTGCGTCTTGAGAACCTACCCTGCACTGCGTCTTGAGAATCTGCACTGCGTCTTGAGAACCTACCCTGCACTGCGTCTTGAGAACCTACCCTGCACTGTGTCTTGAGAACCTACCCTGCACTGCGTCTTGAGAACCTACCCTGCACTGCGTCTTGAGAACCTACCCTGCACTGCGTCTTGAGAACCTACCCTGCACTGTGTCTTGAGAACCTACCCTGCACTGCATCTTGAGAACCTACCCTGCACTGCGTCTTGAGAACCTACCCTGCACTGTGTCTTGAGAACCTACCCTGCACTGCATCTTGAGAACCTACCCTGCACTGTGTCTTGAGAACCTACCCTGCACATCGGGGTCAGCTGGAAGATCTCCCCACATGGAAGTTCAGTCTGACCTGGACTGGCACCCATGCAAGCAGCATCTATGGAGTTAAAAGCCAGTGACTCCAACTAGTGTCTAGGGGCTCGCAATATAATAAATAAATCAAAATTATGAACTTACTGTTCTGGCCATAAGGAATTCATTGAAGACTTGTCGAGGATTGGAGTTTTCCAGTAGAAGAATACTGCACAAACTTTCAGCAATTTTCTGAAAAAAATACCACGAAAAAATAGAAAGTTCTAAATTTCAGAAAACTGAGCACAAGCTAGAAGCTTCGGGTCTAGTATGAAGTTTTATCAAAACACAAATATACAAACATATGTGGAGTTAATTCATCAATAATATGTCGGACACTCGAGACTGCAATTGTTGTATTATGACAAAACATACCTGGTCATTCACATTTGGGTCTTTCAGCAAGTTTCTGCAATCCTGGAAAAGAAAGAAATCAAAATTGCTGTGTATAGTTTTCAAAAATATTTATAAAGAATCAGTAACTGAGCAGAGAATATTCATTTTATGCTTTTAAAAGAAGCTATTGTAATAAAATAATTTAAATACAATTATTACAATGTAAAAAGAAATATTAGTTAAATCTTGTAAACAAATGAAAACATTGAATTTTAATAAACAAAATTTAATACTTGTTTATTTATTTATGTTTTTTCTACATAAAGAAAACAAATCCTACATTAAACATATTCAATTAAAATGTACAAAGTAACTTAGCAACAAATGTAGCGATACTCACCATAAGAATGGTATGTTTGAAGTGTGAAATTGCAGCCCACTGCCTGTTGAGAACTGGGAACCAATATAGGAAGTTTGGGGAATTATGGGAGTCTAGGTGTAGACTGGTGTTAATGTGCTGGGCCAGGAGATACAGTCTGCTAGCTGTCAGGTAGTTAGCACAGTCGAGACATGTCCAGATCTGGTATAAAAATAATAATATATTTGTTACAGTACCAAAACAACCTAACCATGCAACTGCCAATTAATGCAAACTCCTGTCGTATACAGCCATTTAAAAGCACTGAGAGGCCAAAAAGACACAAGTTACAAGCCTGGGTTACTATCAGCGATATGTCCACCTTACCCTGTAAGGCCTTACCTGTATACTTAACCCTATCCAGCAAAACTAAAAGATATAATAAAGTACAATTGAAACAAGATAAAATATTTCAACAAGCTTATTGAACTGGCACACAAATAAAAGGACACAAAATATGGTCGTTGTCTTATATTTAAAAAATGGTAATCCAGAAATGTATAATGAAAAATAATCACTTTCACCTTACTGTGAGTACCACAGCCCTGAAGGTATGCTGGCAGACCTTAAATAAAAATTATTATCCTGACTGGGACTCTCCTAATAAACAATTGAAAAAAAAGGCTCTTATAAAATTGGACGGCATAATTATGCAACTGATTCTATTTCAGTAAAATTGATTGAACATTAAACTACAACAACAAAAAAAGCTAATGGGAACATCAGTCAGCTAGTAGTTAAGACATTGGACTCCGGATGGGAGGGATCCAGTTTCGAACCCTCAGATGTTAGTCCTTGGGCAAAACTTTCTAGTGTACATTGTTCAAAGTAGTTACTGAGTACTAGTCCTACCTACAAAGTGGGCAGTCAAGAGGGATATATCTAGTTTAAAGAACTTGATTGTAATTAAATAAATTTAAAGGTGATATCCATCAGTTTGGACAGTTTTTTCCTCTTGTCCAACAAAATGAATAGTTGTTACCTGAACAGATCCCACAAAATGATGGGTATTGTTACATGTGAAAAGTAAAGCATAACATCCACTTGTCATTACAAAACTGTATTTCCTATCCAAACCATGGTGCACAGTTACTATTTTTAAACTAAGAAAACCATGTGACAACTTCATTTTCTGATCAAATTACATAATCATCTTGATAATCGGCTCTGGTGACGATATATATTTAGCTGAAATCCCCTCGTGCCAATTTAAAAATAACGGATATTTAAAGCGATATATTTCAAAATTTGTTCTGTCTAACAATTGAGATAATGTTATTAAGAGCTTTTACTTAAACTTAAGTACAGCATCGTGCCATAAATGAGTCAAGTTTTTTAAGTGCGTATGTGCTGTGTTTACGCACTGCTGTAACTTTGTATTCGCCATCACAACGTCATTTCATAAACTTGGCTGAATCATCCAGTGAAGCTATTTATATCTTGGTGTACATGAAAAGTGGCGTGATCGATTTTTCCAGAAAGTTTATAAAGCCCAAATTCATTAAAAAGCGGAGCGAGCATGCTCTGTCAAGGATTGTAAAACAAAATAGGTGGTCAACTTTGAAAGAAATTACAAGTAAATTTAACACTGTTACACCTGTTTAAGTGTCGACAAGAACTGTGCAACGTCGTCTTCATTTTCTTGGATATAAACGAAGATCAGTTAGAAAAATGTTAGGAATTTGTGAGGTGAACAAGAAAAAACGTCTAGCATGATGCAGGGGGAAAATACATCGGACTGTTGAAAATAATTGGAAGAATATTATGTTTACGGACGAAATGATGATCCATATAAAACCAGATGGTAAGATGAAAGTGTAGAGAAAAGCATCGGAAAAGTGGCGACCTGAGTGTCTCAGCTATGTTGCTAATGGGCCCACCTATCTCCTAAAGTTGATGGTGTGGGGATGTATAACACATCATGGAGTTGGCAAACTTGTGTTTGTAGAGGGAAATATGAACTCTGAAAAGTACATTTCTATTTAATACAAGAATTTATGGCCAGTGGTAGTTAAACATTACGGTGATAATAACTGGATATATCAGGATGATAATGCTCCCTGTCACAAGTCAAGACAATCTGAGGCTTGGAAACATCGGAACCAAATTCCACAACTGAGCTGGCCTGCACCATCTCCCAAACTGTCTCCCATGGAAAATGTTCGGCGACTTCTCAAAAACACCATAAAAATAGACTTTTTCTAATCCGAAATGTCGCAGATCTTAAACACCAACTTATTATATTAAAATAAATAAATTATATGACAGTCTTCCCAGAAGATGCCAGCAAGTAATCATCCAAAGTGGTGGAATTACCAAGTAATGACATCATTTCATAATTGAGGTAAGCGAGTTTTAAGTGTTTGTTCACATTCATGTGTTTTCCTTATTCGTTGACGCCATTAAAAAAAAATGACTCATTTATGGCACGGTGCTGTATATGTACATGTAGAAATTATGCTCAAGAACAGGGGTAAAATGTTGTTACATTTGTACATTGATTAGATATTGAGAAACTGTTGAATACCACATTTAAACTAAAAACTTTGACATACAGCTATCTGAATCATCTCCCTTATCTATACAGAAATATTCAAGATACCGTCGAGGACGGGTGATGCTTCCCAAATGGGTATTTTGTCACAAAAACGTCTCGTATAACTATGAAGGTGAATTTTGAAAATGGAGTAGTGCTATAAAATCAGACATAATAAAACCTGTACCTAGAAAGGTTGCAGGGAATAGCTATTTCAACCGCTAAGTTAACTTGAGGACCAATGGAACTAGTCATACTAACAATGGCAAAGAATTCAAGAAGTATTTGATGGAACATTTATATAAAACTATATAACATCGAGGAACATGTACATCCCAACAGATGGAACATTTATATAAAACTATATAACATCATGAAGCATGTACAAGCCAACCGATGGAACATTTATATAAAACTATATAACTTTGAGGAACATGTACATTCTAACAGATGGAAAATTTATATAAAACTATATAACATCGAGGAACATGTACATCCCAACAGATGGAACATTTATGATTTATATAAAACTATATAACATAGAGGAACATGCACATCCCAACAGATGGAACATTTATATAAAACTATATAACATCGAGGAACATGTACACCCCAACAGATGGAACATTTATATAAAACTATATAACATCATGGAGCATGTACACCCCAACAGATGGAACATTTATATAAAACTATATAACATAGACGAACATGTACACCCCAACAGATGGAACATTTATATAAAACTATATAACATCGAGGAACATGAACACCCCAACAGATGGAACATTTATATAAAACTATATAACATAGAGGAACATGAACACCCCAACAGATGGAACATTTATATAAAACTATATAACATCGAGGAACATGAACACCCCAACAGATGGAACATTTATATAAAATTATATAACATCGAGGAACATGTAAGCCCCAACAGATGGAACATTGATATAAAACTATATAACATCATGGAGCATGTACACCCCAACAGATGGAACATTTATATAAAACTATATAACATCATGGAGCATGTACACCCCAACAGATGGAACATTTATATAAAACTATATAACATCGAGGAACATGAACACCCCAACAGATGGAACATTTATATAAAACTATATAACATCATGGAGCATGTACACCCCAACAGATGGAACATTTATATAAAACTATATAACATCGAGGAACATGAACACCCCAACAGATGGAACATTTATATAAAACTATATAACATCGAGGAACATGAACACCCCAACAGATGGAACATTTATATAAAACTATATAACATCATGGAGCATGTACACCCCAACCGATGGAACATTTATATAAAACTATATAACATCATGGAGCATGTACACCCCAACAGATGGAACATTTATATAAAACTATATAACATCGAGGAACATGAACACCCCAACAGATGGAACATTTATATAAAACTATATAACATAGAGGAACATGTACGCCCCAACAGATGGAACATTTATATAAAACTATATAACATCGAGGAACATGTACAATCCCAACCGATGGAACATTTATATAAAACTATATAACATCGAGGAACATGTACACTCCAACAGATAAAACATTTATATAAAACTATATAACATCGAGGAACATGTACATTCCAACAGATGGAACATTTATATAAAACTATAAGAATTACCTTCTCTGGAATAATTAACAGCAGCTGAATCTGTGAAGCCACACCATAAAACCTTGCTTCTTCCTTCCTCCTGAAATATAATTTACCCTTATCATGCTATATTTACTTATACGCAAAACAAAACAAAAGTTTTGCTTACAACAACAATCAAAGACAGACATACTGCCAGGAACAAACAGCAAGCAAATAGTACATTTTCTGATCTGGATTTATACTATTTTCCTAAGCCTGATCAATAAGTGCTTGTCCGGTTAAGTAACTAATATCTTAAACAATGGCATCTCCTCACTGTGTCACGTCATTATTTAATGTTGCTATGTATTCTTGAAACAATGGATATATTTTTTGTTTTCAGGTAAGTTGCAACCATATTAATTATATTTAATCCTCCTTTAGAAATGTTTGCCAGTTGCTGACAAGTAATATAAATTTCCCCTTTTCTGATAAGTTGACTTTTTTATCATTCATCATCATCATGATCGTCATCATTTTCACTTTATTTAATGATCATTGAACTGCATGTTTACAAAATACCTTTCCTTACCTGACATGTTAACAAGAGCTATCTGAAAACCAGACTCTACTTTTCTTATTGCTGGATAGATGTAAATTCTAAGTCAAAAAAAGTATTTTGATTTAAATAGTGAATACCGTACTTACTCACTTATAAGACTATTCGCTTATAAGACGACCCCCCTACTTCACCTGCGAAATTGCCGGTTTCTGCTTCGACCCGCTTATAAGACGAGGCGAAAAAATGAACAGGAGCGTTGACCAGTCATGCTGTCTCAACAAAAGGGTTAATTGGTAAACAGTGACTGTAATTTTCACACGTTGCGGGATGTATCTAGTCTCAGCTGCACTGCTATCCTGTAGCGCGTGGCGGCATGACATTAATTTCTTTGATCTACGTCACCAAGTCTGGTATGACAGTACACAATATATCGGGGAACAGTGCACTGTCCTTGTGTACATTCCACCAATCAATAATTTCATGGAGAAATGTAATAGGCAGCTGCTTATAAAAACACATCGTTCACACCCTCACTGTCAAACTGCTCCGATCGATATCACCTTGACAACAGCTTATCTCAGAGTCAGTCACTTGACCTGTGTAATGAGGCAAGTCTACACGAGTAAATTACAGCTTGGTGTATTTGGCAGACTGAAGTTGAAAGTTTGTTTCAGTGTTTACTGACGGATAATAAGCCGTGTTTCATGCAGAACAAATCGAAATGAATGTGAGACAGTTAATCGTTGACGGACAGAATTCAAAGTTCAATTAAGGTAAATTATCGGTGGTCGACAATGACGGCACGTCGGGTCATTGCATAACTGCTAACAAGTTTATGTGGTATGTTTTCGCCCTAAAACAACGTGAAAACTTTTTGCCAGGTCGCTAGACCCCGCCTATAAGACGAGCCCCACACTTTTAACATGAAATTTAAAGGAGAAATCCCCGTCTTATAAGTGAGTAAGTACGGTATGTTTGTATTTGTGAATAAGTATTTGCAAAAAAAGAATTGACTGAAACATTAACATTAAACATTATTAACATTAACATTTAAAGTACATTTAAACATTATTGACATTAACATTTTAAGTACATTTAAACATTATTGACATTAACATTTAAAGTACATGTTACAATAAAAAGTGCGACCACTACTCACTTGTTATCCATCTCTATCTTTTTGCGTTGGTGCAGGGATGAACCCTTGATCATCTGTTCTTGTTTCAACTCGGCACACAGAGTCTCCATTCGCTCTATTGTGGACATCACCTAGGGGATAAATGATGCACATAGACAGGTTTGACAAACTGGCTTTAATTAAAAGATCTTTGAGTAAGTCTGTATATTTTCATTTTTAACAAGCACAATTAAACATCCATCCCAGAATAATGGAAAAAATGAACTGCTATCCTGCTAACAAAAACCTGATCAAGCATATGTATCAAGTGTAGGTCCAGATCCGCGAGATCCCAGAACAGCACAATTACCTATGCATCCGATCTGAGTACTGAGTATATAATGATGATGCTATTTAAAAGTGAATTACTTAAAGAGTCATAGTCACAGAACCTGAGTTTGAGGCTTAAGCTCTAGTCTGAAAATAGGTCTTATAATGTGACTGGTGCATCTGTAGTTCAAGTGTACAGAAGATTCTGACAGCGTTATTTTCAGTCTCTTTTTTCACATAGATTTCAGCAGAAAATTGCATAAAGCATCATCAGTTAATGATATGAGGTAAGCTTATTAGCTTTGTGTTGAAAAAATAATGAGCAGTATAGGAAATAATTAGATAAGTTCAAGTGTTAACATCTTACCTTCTGTGAACTAACTTTCATATCAGATATGGTGTCAGCAGCCTCTATTAGGTCTCTGTACCTCTCTCTGAAAAGATTAATAACATACCACAGTGAAAAGAAAAGTCAATTTGATTCAAATATCTGACAGTTGGTAAGTGGCAAAATACTAACAAAATTACATGAAGAAAACATGAGCCATAGACCTAAAAACAAGTACTGTCACAGGACAGTGAGCATGACTATTAAAGTGCTTGATAGTTTGATGTAAACTTGATAGTACTTGCACACAAAACATTGACCTGCATGAATATTCATCAGAATTTTCTTAAGTTGCTCAAGGGCCATATTTCTCACAAAATCCAACCTTAAACTTTCAAACTTGATAATATCAGTAGGTATGATCACTATAGAAAGATAAACATGCAAAGGAGACACAAGCCTTCTTAGAACTTGCACATAAAACTTTCACCTAAGAATAGTAGTGATGCTTGGTTGAGTGGGAAACTTCTCCCTATTAATAAAATTTAAGAGTTAAAAAAGTCAGCTGACTACTGTATGATTAAATATCATTTACATAATCTTTGATGCTGCATATTTTGATACAATAAATTCTTACATTTTTATAAATATTGTATGGATGAAAACATTAACAAAGATTTAATCCTTAGCTAGCTAAGAACTTACTGATAAGGCTTAGGCAAATAGTGTAGATCCAGATCAGTCAACTTCCTACTGAGAACTATCTGGTCTGGATGTATACTATTTGCTGTCGAGTTTTCAGTAATATGATTTTTGACCCTAAGAAATTAGCATGAGTTACTGACACCAGTAGTGTTTAAGAGATAATAAAACAAACATTGAAAATGCATGGTATTTGTTGAAAAGGTAGAATAACATTCATATGAAATAATTAAGTCACTAAGTAAATTTAGAACTACCTAATATCATAAATGAAAATATATCAATTAATTATTGATTATTCAAATAATTAACTCAGTTATATTTATATTTAAACTGTTCAGATAATATGCATACTAACTGAAGCCAGACAGCAAAACAAATAAGCAAATATGAAAACGATAGTAATTAATTTATGGTATTCAATTGTATCATTATATCATATTAACTGTATTAACTTCTTTCATTAAGACTTTCAGGTTACCATTTTGAGGGAAACCATGTGACATGACAATTAATGGCCCCTTTTATATAATCTATCAATTACTATCGGTGTGTGATATTCATAATATTTTTATGGGGTGGGTGTAAATGTACATATATTTTAGGTGTTTTAATGAGGTTTTTGATAAATTGCACAGCATAACTGTTGTTGTATTAGTCATACCTAGCTGTCGTAAGGTGAGATTCTATACAAATAAATGGGTAGAACCCTCAGCAAACCATTAGCTGGATGACCTCTCCACATGTACATGTTCATGTCCCAACCAGGAATCAAACCCAAGTAAGTGCCCCTCTCTTTCTTTTCTTAAGCTCATTTTTCAGTCATAGAACTCAAGGCACTTTTGAGATATTATACTTCCACCAAAAAAACTTACCCAACCATTGTTCTTAGGTCTTCTTTCTTTCGCTCAATGTCTGCCCTAAAGAAAAATCAATTTGACATTAGACCATTATTATCAAATGGGCTACACAATATTGTATAGTTGAACATAAACAATGGTAACTGTCTTAAAATGTGATGATCAATGCTTCTATATGATACTTTTTTTTTGCATACATTATTTTTTTATCTTTCAAATATTCCTATGTAGTGCAGAATGTGTAATGGTTTCATAAATATTTTGTACAAAATGCTGAATGAATTGCAATTCAATTAGATGTATGCAGCTGTACAGTCTGCTTAAAGATAACTATATTATTATTAAACAGAATAAGATGGTGGGATTACAAGGTTGACCCCAAAAAACAACAAAAAGCAACATTAGAACACACAAACAAACCTAGTTCGCTTTTCAATATTCCTTATCTCTTCAACAGTGAACTTCTCAAACAAGATATTGGTGTCCATTTCATGGATAGGTAGACCTGTAACAGTAGTGATATATAATTAGGTTGTCATTGATTACAAACAATAGTGATGTATTGTTAATGTTCTTTGCAGATTAATAATTTGATGACATTTTAAAATATCATTATTTTTGACAGTAAATAACAGAGAATTATACAAACTCCTAGATGTAAAAAAGTAAATGCAATCTAGTTAATATGTGATTATCGTAACACAAAATGCATAAAAACAATTTTGAACTACTTTATAGGTAACATAAAAGTGAAAACACATGGTTATCTTATGCTTATAGTACTGAATTTATAAACATATGCAAGTTAAATGAATAACCGGGCAACAAAAGAGAAGTATTTTACCAAATCACTGTAAGGAATAATAATCAAGGAGCTTCTGATATATTTGAGGACTGCAAATAATCAATAGTATATTTTTGTATATTTGTATATTTTGTATACATCCACATTCATGCATAGACCCAAATTGAAGAAATTTCATAGAAAATAATATTCAATATGAGGCACTGCTCTCCAGAGCTATGCCAATTATTCATCGATATTGCATACAAGTTCCAATATTTGCATCGTTCAGTACAAATTCCTCTTTTTATATTTTACTTTATTATTTTTGCTTTTAATACATTTCATATTTCTAGACATATGCTAGGTCTTTTAACTAAATGTCAAATCATGTAGCAAATCATGACCTTATTTTAAGGTCAGAATTAAGTAACTTACTACACATAAATGATAGCAAGTAAGAAAAAAAGCTTTTCTTATCATTAGCAAATTTTTATTTTTTTTAAGTAGAAAGAGAGCTGTCATTGATTGAATTGATACTGATTTATCGTCAATATTTTTTTGATGATCCATTAGTGATACACACTTATCAATATGTTTAAATAAATTTTTCATGATTTTTAACTTCCATAAGATAATGATAATAATAATTTGTATGATATCCTATGTTTATTGCCTTATCAAGGTTTTCTTTTAAAGTATTATTAGTTATATATTATAAGGCAATAAAAACATAGGAATACACTCTATATTTATGTGTACTGTGTATAACTAATTAACTATTATTTGACTGGAGTAACTGAACTGAAAATAAAAACTCTTTGCACTTCTGGACATAAGTTTATTGAAGAATTAAAAAGAAAGATTACTGTCCAAATTACCTAGATAGTGGTGTTAAATGATCATACGGTATACAGTGTTATTTTATTTAGTTAAGTTTGACATATTACGGGTATGATTTTTAACTAAGTTTTAGTTTTTTAAAGAGCTTACTTTGTTCAAATGCCCTAGTTAGAAAAGACTGATGCTGATAATAAATAAACAGGAGGGTTACTAATTTATACTCTTCAGTTATCCAGACTTTAACTGAACAATATTGTCAAATGAAGGGAACTAAACAAGCAGAAAAGGTACAAGTAAATAGTTAGAAATATCCTCAACAATTTTAAGTAAAAATGTATCAATATATATTGATATATGGTCGATATTTGTCTCTGGATATATTGATATCATCGATATGCATAAGGTAGAATCATTGTCAGCCCTAATTAGAAATTGGACAATGGAATAAAAGTGCCATACCTAACATAATCAATAAATAGTTCTGAATAAACTAACCCCTCATTTCTCAAATGTACATGAAGACATGAAAAAGGTTTGTATTTTGTTTTAAATTCACAACCGAAACTTGCATCAGTGTTTTTCATCTTTAAATACTTAAAGTGTAGTTTCCCCTCTAAAAAAAACTTAAGGCGTCGTTTAGAATTGACCGGACCAAAATAATTTCCAATTAATACATATAAATTATTGGGACTTAAGTCAGTGGATGAAAAATCCTCAACGAAAAGCAATCAGAAATACTGTAACTTTATGATTCTTCTTTGTAAACAATTAATTGTAATTTTATTAGGTAAATTTATCAGCTTAGTCCAAAACTAGTATGAAAACAAAGTTAACTTCAGCTAACAGTTTGGTATTTATTGACATCACTTTTACCGATGTCCGATATATGGCACATCCGAAATATCGACATATCTTAATGCTTCAAGAAAATGCCCGCGTCACGGTGACAGTTATGCTAATAACAATAGAAGCAATCATAAAATGGCCTCAAAAGTACAGACCAAACAACTGGTTTAAATTGGAAAATTTCAATATCTACAATAAACATAATCATACTTTTTGCGTCCGCTGACATGTTGGCAAAAGTCGGATGTCTGCCATGCGGGTCCAAACAAACTTACCTTCATCTTACGGTTTTTGCAAAGAAACGCAGCATCTCTAGTTTTTTAAAATTCCAGTAAAATTTTATAATAAACCAGTTCATTGAAACAACTTGACATGCATATTGTCTTAAATTGACTCGCATAGGCTCAGGAATTTTGAAAGTATCGTTTTAGATTATTATTAACTGTGTGTTATGAAGCTTACAGCAAATAGGGAGCGTTTTGTGCCTTTGGCTGTTCTGTTGACGAATACTGTTACATTACAATGGTCAGAGACGTATGAGGCTTTGATACATAATCAATGTCGGTAACACACGCTCATCCAAACTAACTATTAAAACCAACTCAATATAAAGACCGCTTTGAGTTAGAACAGAATGTGGTAGTTATTGAGGTATTTTACTGTTGATCAGAAAGCGATTGCGATTATTGGCCTACACAATCTCCGTTTACTTTTGGATAATTATATACATACAACCAACACAGGCTGTGCTAGATATATCATTGTTACCTGACTTTAGGCTAGATTTAAAATATTATCAATATCGTTTATCAAATCCCTGGCCACTTAATCAGTTAGTCCATATTTTTAGCACAATTGATTTTATTTTTAATACGAGCTCCACCACATCAGCATGAAAAGACGTGCATTACATTATTAAGACAGTTAAATGCTGCCAGAATACAAAACTCTTGTAGATAAGATATGGATAAAATGAAGAATAAATGTATCGTACAACATTTGTAAACTACAGTAGTTGATCCGATAACGTAGTTCTACAGTAAATTTTATATGATCAAATATCTTGTAAAACAAGACCGAGTTCTCGAGTACTAATAGTAGAAATCTCTGACATCCTTAGACAAGTCAATGATAGTAGACACTATATATATAGGCCTAGCTTAAATTGCTTTAAAATCTCGCGTATAGACCACATTTGGTAATTCAATTTCTTGAAGCAGAGTATATAAATGTCATAGGACAACCCTTTTTCAAAGGTGTCTATTGCTAAGAAAATGTTGTGTTGTTATTATTTTTATATGTTAGTCTAATAGGATACATAAACATATCCCGTTCCTTTAAATCAACTTAAATTTAAGTTACTGCCCCCTTTTAACTTAATCATAAGTTCATTCTCAGAAAACGAAACTAACCTTTGCGCTTAACTAACATGTGACCACGACTAACCAATAATGGCGCTTAGTAATGTTTCACTACACGACCTTTCATCGCCTTCGTGTGAAGACGCTAGTCTGTTGGCTTTATAAATAAATATATTTTAACTATATTAGTATCTTTGAAACATTTGCAGGAAAGTGTTATAGTGTTCTTAATGTTTAAAGTGTTTTAGTTTATTAAAATGTCTCAACCCATTGCTTTATAATGATATATAATGATATGGGAAACAATTTTATGAAATTTTTTATTTGTTACACAGAACACTTAATACTATCTTAACTACTTTATTTTACATCTGTAAGAGCTAATGCCATGCTTCCTTCTTTTTTATAACTGTGTCCTACTTTATAATTGATATGTATTTGTTAATTTCAACCATTATTATTTATTTGATACTGTTGGTAATGTTTCATTACACGACCTTCGACCTACACGACCTTCCATCGCCTTTGTGTGAAGACGCTTGTTTGTGGCTTTATAAATAAAAATGTTTTAACTATATTAGTATCTTCGATACATTTGCAGCCCAACAGTCCCAATAAAATCCACGCCTTAAAAACTGTTGTCTGGCAGTTAAAACAGCCTGCTTTATAGAAACCTGTCCGCGACACGAACGCTTGAGACGTATGGGCTAACTATGAGGCTAACTTATACCCTCTCCAATAAAATCGTCTTTGTTTCATTTAAGGATCGTTAACAACGTTTTATTCACCTTACCACAATAGCAAGATGGACACAACTGCCAGCAATCATACATATATGCATGTAACATGCTTATTAGTTTCTCTGGCAGAAAACAAACGTATCCCAATTGTAGCCAAAATAAATAAATATGTTCTTTAAGATAGCACAAGGTAATGTAAAATACGGCAAAGAAAAAGATATTGATAACTTGTATATTTAAATAACATCTAAAAACGTGTCCCTCCAAAGCTGAAAGTTAGCATGTTTTACATTTAAATATTTGTTGGCATATGATTTTTTTTACATATTTCAATATTTTGCACTGTCGCATATTTCTGCTTTAGCAGTATAATTACATTTTACTAAGAAAAGGAAATCTTCAACTTAACGTGACTTGGCCACAGTTTGTCATTTTTGTTTGCTTTATTTTTTGTCGACAAAGCAAAACTTTGTTGAGTCACGATGGACAATGGAATAAAATGTGTTATAGGATCACCAGATTAAATGTGATTATTTTGTTCTTCAAAAGACTGTGGTATTTAAGAAAAAGCTGAATAAAAACGTCCGAACGATTGAAACTATTTCAGTCATTTTACGCACTTCGGACTGCGCATGCGGTATAGTAACCATATTCATAGGTCGATCAGTCATAACCATTAATCTGATTGGCTTGATAGTAAAGTGCATTTAAGAACGACCTAAAACACGGCCAATGTCCTTTACATATGTTAGGAAACGTGCCGAAGTTGATATTTCTACTAATTTAAGATAAAGCTGTGAACAATATCATCAAGACTGGTAATGCACGCGATGTATATTAATATCGAAGTATTCCAAACAAACTTAGCTATTGTCAACTTTTTCTAGCTGGAACTAGCTTAGGGTTTTTGCTCGTTTGGCATAGGGACAAAAGTAACACACTTAATCAGTTTCCAAACAATTTTTTTATCACTATGTTAATAAAAAAATTAATATTCTCTGTCCGGGTAATATGTAAATATATCAATTGGGAAATATTCTGTCCGGGAGGCATTCCAAAAATATCAACAGAGTAATATTCTCTGATAGGGCGATATTCAAAATAATACATTATTTGTAATATAATCAGAATAATATATTCATAGACGTCCTTCTAGGTGTTTTTCAATTTATCACAAATTTATACACTGGATTATAATTTTGTCATTAAATTTCACTCGAGACTTAATGAAAATCTTGCTAAAAATGTTTCCGTTGGTCAAAGACCCTATCTCACTGGGCTGCAAAACATTTGCAACAACCTGTAAAGACATTCGCCAAAATGTTGCAAAACTGTCTCGGGGTGTCCGTGTTTGAAGTGCTTGACGGGTACAGATTTATACCTCTCATCCTTAGTCACAGCAAACTAGATATTTCATAGTTCACAAAAACAAAATTGTCATTAAACGTAAGGACAGAAGAGTGGAAGAGGGGTGGTGTGAGAAAGTTACATACAAGTTACGGCACGCAGTATTAAAAACATAATGGATATTCAAAGCTGGCCGGTAATTAAAAATACTGAAATTAGGGAAAAGATGTTAATAGGACTAAATGGTCGTGATATTAACTTCTCAAATATAATAAAGATTAGTGATTCTTAATTATTTCATGGACGGATTTTAACAGCTTATTACTGCATACAATGTTCAAAACCTGTTAAAAGCAGATCCGATCGATACTTTTTCATGTTTTAGTATTTCCTTAGCCAAGATGTAATTAAATGTAGGCGATGACAAAATATAAAACAAAAAAAACAACAACAAAAAAACGCACAAACATATTATGCGTTAAAAATAGGATATTTAACTGTCCGATAAGGCCCTCGTGCGCGAGTTCTTAAGATGACCTCAACTGACAAAAATCAAGACGCCTTCACTATAATAATATGCTGCAAGCTTGACACATAAGCCCACCATTCCTACATCGGAAGCACGAATATCCATAACAACCCGTAGACGGTGATCATAAGCACTTTAAGACATAAATCTCATTTTAAGTACTCTGTAAGTCAGTGTGTCTTTGCTGGTGATCGAAGCCTCGACATCCTGCTTACGAGGCTGTCACTTACTGCCAACTGCAACATGGCCCTCGATGCAACAATGATGTAGTCTACTTAGGTCATGTTGTAAGGAAATTACAAATGGATGTCTCAGATTGAAAGCGACGCGTGCAACTTAAAGAGTGTTTGTAATGCACCGTTATTCTATCTGTGTGGACTTTGACAAATATAGAAGCGGTTAACAAATGTCAATGCACTTTATAACTGTATCATCTATGATTCATGACAGATATACACACATTTATACATATACAAGGCTTTCTTAAATTAACATCATTAACGACTGGTCGCTAACTGACAACGCATTTCATGACGATATAAAGTTTCATCTTAGCTGGCTATATAAGTTGACTTCTGCATTACTTTGACCACAGAACGGGTTTGTCCAACGACCGACAAGTAAAACTCGTTTCGCTTAAGATCCTAATGGATATTAGTTCGTCATATTAAACTTTAGCGAACACAAAACATAAACCTGAAACAACATCTTATTCATTTACTCATCATGGACGCGTGTTTCCGACAACAGAAAACAACCAGAACAGACAGGAAGGCACACCAGATATTCACGTTCAACAAAGACGCCATTAAGTCCCACTATGAGGCCCAGAACCGGGAACTGGTGTGTCAAAGCATAGAAGAGATTTGCCTGGGGTCACCTAGCACACCCGGTACCCTCAGTCCGGATGTTTTCAGTTTCAGTCCGACAGGACTAGGCAGCAAGACAATTGATATTCATCAAATAGGCGAGTTATCATCAGACGCGTTGCTCCGGAAACCCGAACCACGAACCCGACATAAAGAGTCTGCATCTAGCATTCTGTCGAATCTGCGAGTGCCTAGTCTACGGGAGAGCCTGAGTTCGTGCTCAACAGTTTCAGACGCCGACATGATCTCTGTCAGGTACAGCCATGGGTCTAGCGATATACCAATGTCCCCGGAAGGCATAGATAGACACACACAAAGTAACAATGGCAATTCGGTCTCATTCGATGGCTACGAGAACTACAGGAGTTCACAGCAACCATGGTCGACGCACAAGACAGTCACAAACGGCAAAGAGTATCCTAATGTCAATGATTCCTTCGGACAATTCATGGTTCTGATGTCAAAAACTATCAAGCCTCGAACGGGACCATCGTATTGGTTTGGGTGCGAATACAGGTACATGATTTTGTCCGAGAGATTGCGAGTGAAACTTATTCAGAGTGGGCGCCTTCCGATGAACTACGATGACAACCTGTACATATTTGCAAAAGTTCGACTTTCAAAAAGCTCAAAGCGTGGATACAAAAGAATCCAACTTGGACGCGTGGGGAATAAGAACCAGGCGCGCGTGGAGGTGAATTTTAAAGAGTTTTCGTGTGCGGGCATTATTCAGCAGTCGCTGCATTTGAAACTGTATTTAAGAAACGGTTTGTTCGGACGCTCGAAGAAAATATTAGATTGGTCCTTGCCATTGGATGCGTGCCACTTCCTCTTTCCTCGCACTGCCTGGAAAAATATTGAGTCAGTCGATGAGACATAAGATTTATTTGCGCTTCCAGGGGCGTGCCTGGGCTTACGCACTTACGCACGTGCGTACAGTTGCTTCCAAAAATTGAAAAAATAAAAACGCCTAAAAGCGAATTTAAATCGTCGCCTAACCCGGGTAAGGCACTAACAGTTTATTATTTAAATCCATGTAATTTAAACATTTTTTTAATTCTACACAATCTTCAACATTCCAACATATTTCTGTCTCTTCCTGCTTCTAAGACAATTCTTTGTTCTAGACAGTGAGAGTACCCGCCTCTCTCTCCCCCCCCCCCCCCCCCCTCCCGAATGCATCTATGGCGTTCTATGGAAAAGATCCGGAGGGGGGGGGGCACGCCCCCGGACTCCCTAGGAATAGTGCGTATACTCAAAAGTCGCCCAGGCACGTCCCTGGCTTCATGTCAAGATCATCATCATCCATCATAATCACCATCATTATTCCTCCTCGTCATCATCATCTTCATTATAATCATCATCGCCGCCGTCGTCGTCACCATCATCATCATCATTTAAATTCTTTTTTTTTTGTAAATTATTATCACAATAACGTTTTAATATTCATTCATCAGAAATGGATGTTTATACTTGTTTGTATATACTGTGTAATACAATCATCAGATGTGCATTGTATTTGTTTTTGAATGTAACACCAATAAATATTGTAAAATAATAAATAACGTCTTTGTTTTTCGTTGAAACTTGGAGTCCAATAATCGAGATCTGACTAAATGGAACGAAAAATAACTGCGTTGTCAATTACATTTTGACCAATACGCTACAGTCGTTATTATTCCATGTTTAATATTCAGCTAAATGTGCTTTCACAACTTCTTTTACCGCTAGGTTACTAAGCGTATCGCCAAAAATGTTGCACATCTTAATGTGGCACACAAAGGATAGTTGGTTGACTAATTGGTTGGTTGTCATTAGACATAGTAATAAGAATACTGAAAACGACAGTTCGATAAGCCTGAACTTGTAATAGAAATCAAATATATTTAATATATAATTTTATACTCAATGGAAAATATTGAGAAAAATATAACATGTGTCAAGAAGGACACAAACAGCGTATAAATTGGTGTGAAAAAATATATCTGGTGTTTAAGGCTGTTGGCTTAACGCCCTTTAAAGTTGTTTTTTCAAGTTGTTCTGTGTCTTAAAGTTGCTGGCTCTCTTATATCAATGTATCTAAGAAGTCTTGGATGTTTTGAAGTTTGAGTAAATCTAATTTCCCCTTGTAGATACACAAAATGGATATAGTAGTATAATATATAACAGGAACATTTTAATTATAATTTCATCCCAATGCTGGCTTATAAAAAGTAGGAAAAAACAATCGAAAGATTAGCAATCATGATACTATATGTATAAAAATGGTCTTCTTTTCATATTTTACAATGAAATAAAAAAAACAACACCACAAACAAACAAACAACAACTCATTAAATTCACAGTCTATATTATTTAATTATAAACTATTTGTAATGATGGCATCGACCTGATTCGTTAACATCCTCTGGCAACTTTTAAGTGTAACAATTTTCAAGTCATTGCTTCATTTTCGGATAAAACAAACGTTTCAATCTTAGAAATCAATGCATATGTAAACAATAAAGCTATTATTTCTGTTGTCTAAGTATGTTTGTCCGCATCTTTGATCGAATTAAACATGACAGTAAATGTGTCTTGTGTCAGTTTGAGTAATTAATACACTATCGTTTAAAATTTGCAAGGAGATACGCATAAACATTCATTGTCAGGGGCGGATCCAGAGGGGGGCCGAAGGGGCCGCGGCCCCCCTATTTTTCGACGACCAACAAAAAAAAAAGTGTTAATTTTTTAGTTTTTTTAACGCGAAGGTTTTCAAAGGGCTACGCCTCTTAAGGCCCGTTTCCACTAGAGCTTTGTCACGCATATTTCTGCGGCGACGAGCCTACTTCTGTTGTCATGTTAAATGTTTTTTTTGCAAAAATGCTCTAATGGAAACGACGGCCTTTACTGAGTGTGTAGCCCAGCAAAAGCCGTCACGCCCTACACCATGGCGCCAATATACCACGTGACTCTAGTCTCCATCGCCCGCGAATTAACATCACGCCAGCGGGTAGATCGCTCCGCCCACTGAGTCACGTGACCAGGAAGCGAAAAATATATATGCTCGGAAACATCCAAGACGGATGCTCTTTGCCCATCCATTGTCGAATTAATTCGATATGTGACAGATTTTATTATCCATTGAACGTTGATGACTGGTGTTTCTTCACTTTATATATACTTCATTATACTCTCATATTCTTTAACTCGTGCTTTAGAATGACAGGCAATGTAAATATATCATTTCTATGCTCTATATGCCTAAAAATAGCAAATGCTAGAAATATCCTTGCATTTATCTTTTTTTTTACAGATAAAGTGATAGTTATTCACATTCAGGACATTCATTTTACTATACACTGACAGTGTCTTGGTTATTGTAGTGTTCTTACGATAATAGGTTTCTTTTCAGTAACCTTAAGATGTCCAAGTCAGTGGATATTTTGCCCTTAAAAGTGAGCAGATAGATAAGGAAATTATGCCCCACAGATGCTTGGAAATCGCATCTCAGCGCATCTAGAATTCAAAATTTTCTGGGGAAGCCCCCTCCAGACACCCCGCCGCGGATTTCGCGCATGCGGCGCGATCAGCTCCGGCCTGCGGCCGAATGTTACTCCATCGCCCCCCCCCCCCCCTATTCTGAAATCCTGGATCCGCCCCTGATTGTATATGGATCTCACAACCACTATTAAAACAATAACAAATGAAAATATGCACTACGGGTATCCGTATTATAATTCATCGAATAATGTCGTATTATAAACACTATAGTTTGAATTAAGACATAATGTCTTATTAACACTATAATTTGAATTATGACATAATGTCGTCTTATTAACACTATAATTTGAATTATGACATAATGTCGTCTTATTTACACTATAGTTTGAATTATGACGATGTTTATATGTACAAGTACTTAGTTTTTTATTTCAATCTTCATAATTTATTATCTGTTCCAAAAATGTTGTATTGATAATCTTCACATTATCATTTATGTTTTCATTTTCATTCAAATTACAAATTTGTTTGTTGTATGGTAATATGTATTTGCTTTGTTGTCGAAGACCTCTGTTCGAATATTTATATATGTATTTGTGTATATTTGTGTGACTTACGAGTTACCTTCGCTAAATAAAGAGATTATTATTATTATTATTATTATTATTATTATTATTATTATTATTATTATTATTATTATTATTATTATTATTACAGATTGTTATATATGAGATAGATGGAGGTAGCCAACCATATTTCCTATTTCAATTGGAATTCAACGCAGCTTATTTTGAATCGTTTTCTGTAACTAGGAAAAAGACTTTTAAATGTCTCACATGCAACAATAGTTTTAATATTAAAACGTTATTAGGCAAATGAGACAGAAAAAAGCAAACATTATATGCAGCTGCATCTTTAATAAAACTCTGTTTGATCAAAACGAACAATGAATTCATAATGGATTCAGAAAAGCACTTGATTGTATATGTACATGCAATCTTTCAAAATATTGGAATTGTTTTAGCTTAAAAAATAAAAATTGTCACGATGGGTTTCAACTATGTTTAGCTCTATCACCGAACTGCGCATGCGCGAATTCACGTCACGGGACTTTGATCGGTTCAATAAGTACTATGCAACACCTTAAATCAACATGAAGTGCGGATCGGGTGGTTATAACTATATGTCCATGTGCCTTCTCTCATCTGTCCCAAAGTCGCTTGAAATGTAACATAAAATATGTCTATATCAACTACGTGTAACGATAGAAGTTCATGTCTGTGGTTGGTTTGAAATTATTTCTGGGCTGTCGCACATGTTCTTGTCGTATGTAGACGATTTTCAGTCTCACTAAAGTCAGATCTTACCTAAATGTATAATCTGATGACAGCCCGCAAATCCGTCTATAAACAAGAATCGTCTATAAACAAGAATGGTTTTCCCCGATTATTATTTTTTATAACAGCCAATCAGAGAGCGTGATGCATAACGCTTTCGATGAGAGTCGCAAAAATGGCCGCCGTCGATGATGCAGTAAAAAGTGTTTGACAAAATTAGGAATCTCCACTCGTTAGTTAACTTTCTGCCTGAAAATACTACTGATGTTGAATCAAATGGGATACCGTATACAACGCACCTGTAGTCAGTAACATAAGTCTTGCAGCGGAGTGTCCTCTTTTTACATTTCTTTGTAAATGGGTACAGTCCATTAAAAATGATACGTTCAGGAACGCTTCGGATCATCATTTACCTTTGGATTTTTTAAGCTACAATCTGATTGGTTTGGAAGGTTTGATTGACATCGTCGTCAGATCATGATAGTGAAGCGGTTTTCAGGAGATGATTTTAATCAGATTGGACGATTTGCGACTTCTTATAACTGTTTAGACAATGTTAATAACGAAGTATTCGATCTGATTTGACATCTTGACATGCCAAGGTGTACACAAATTATAGACTGATTCTACCAAAAGGGTTATATTCAATGACTGATTTGCGCCGCTTTGTAGAGTATAGAAAAACTCGCTGATTGAAAAAATAATGTAGCAAGCAATCACAGGAATTCGCCGCTGTCGCACAACCCTAATATTTCGTGTACATGTTTGTTGAATACATCATACAAAGATCTACCTACCCACCCAAAACACACCCATCCATCCATCCACCCACCCACCCATCTATGCATGTGTGCGAGCAAGCGTGCGTGTGCTGTGAATGTGACTGATAGAAAATAAGTTGTGTCACAAAATCCGAATACATATGGGAAAATCCAGACAAGCTTAAGCCCCTTAAAAGCTAAAGACGTAATGCCATCTCCATACAAACAGGACATTATTTATAGTTTTGCGTATTTTACCTATATTACATGTAGAGCAGTGTTAAAACATACTATAAGTTTAGATATTATTTAAACAAAGCAATATAATATTTTTTACAAAACTTGATTAGTTTCTCGTAACAACCGTGACATATCTACTAACACAAAATCAATATTTCAGGTTAAATGTGATAAATGTTTATGTTTTGAAACGCTAGAATGCCAATCAAGTTATGGTTAACAACATAATGCAAAAATCATCACTTAACGTTGCTTTCACGATTCTTGAAAAAAAACAATGTGTTTGACATGTCAAAATACTACATTTCTTGACAGTTTCGATAATACGGCTATCGAACTTTTTCAGAAAACAAACAGTTACATGTAGCTTATTATGGCACGAAAACCTCTTTTCGGTTATTTGACTTGGTTGTCCGAGAATATGTCTTACATAAACCTGTTTAAAATATTATTTACATTTTAAGTAGCGATAACCTTGCGAAAGAGGTTATGTGTGTGTGCATACATGTACGTGTGTATGTGTGCATGTATGTCTGTGTGCATATGTGTGCACGTAAGCTGGCATGTATGTACTCATGCATGTATGTACGTACGCACTTAGGTACTTACTTAGGCACGTATCTATTCTATATGGTTTCTTATTACTAAACAAGTTTCAAAGCGTTTAAACGCTTTCATTCTCTCAGCATAAGGTCGCTATTTTGGCAGATAATACATTCACATATGAACAAGGGGTGACAAGATAGGTAATCCATGCAAATAAGATCAACTGTGTCCAAGCTACTTTAATCTGGCAATAAGGTATGAGTAAAATTCACTTTCCTCACTTATGCAAAAAGAATGAATAGACGGATAATAGAATTTAATGATAAAAATATTTTTAATTATGAATGATCATATCCATAACAGAGAGATTGCAACGGAAAGAAAAGGAAATACTAAAAGAAAAATTACAGCAAAATATGTTTGGACTTTTTAAAAAACTTTATTTTATCTTTTAAGAATATTACCTTAGAATTATAAAGCGGCACGGAATTGTCCGGTGTGTTTTGGTAATACTTTAGTCTATAACACTTGCACACATTTATTACTTACATATAAAGTTTCCAAAAATAAAACCAGTCAGAAACGATACTGGCATGACAATTCTTAATGATTAGCGTGCAACGGCCAAACAACTATGTATATTTCTTTCAGTTAACTTCGTCTCAGAAGAGCGGACCTAAGCTCATAAGAATTTTTTTAGGTCACGAATAAGTAAAGGGTAATTTGCAGAGGGTATGATATACTGAAAAACACGGATGTCAGCTAAAAATTGTTTATCAAGAAAATTGCAAAAAATTATGAAAGCAAAGTATGGCCCGAAGGTACATGTATCGGCAGTGATTAAGTAACAAATTCATGTGTTTGCAGTGCATGTATACAAGTGCATCCATTACCTGTGTGACTCTGTTCTCTTGTGCTCATAAGTGTTGACCAGAGAAGTAATGTTGAGCTACTTGTCGTTTCTTGTGTAAAGTGATAGAATTGAGGTAAAGTTCGTGTGTTAAAAAGCGACGATCTGGTCTGGATTTGAACCAACGATTTCGTTGTATATCATCAATGTAAGTTAAATGCTCATGGTTATCAATTGACATACACACCAAAAATGAGTGACAATAAAAAGAAAGTTGTTAAAAGTTGGAGAGGTTATATACAAATTGTGGAACCATCGATAGTGTACCAATTTACACCGGACCTTAAACATTAAATTTTAATAAATCGGCTTTATGAAGGGGTGAGGGTCAAATTAGACAATGTTAATCAGACCAAATGATTGTTACATTGAGTGTCTAGTGACATTTTTAATGTTCTCAAACTCAACGAGGGTATCGATAAATTAAGGTGATGATGAAATATGCGACCAGTCACCGACCTTAATCACGTGCAAATAGGATATTGAACTGTTCGACATAGACCTCGTGCGTGAGATTTAGAATGGCAACATGTCGTACACTGACCTCAACTGAAACCAGAACTATCTTTCAAAAGATACGCGGCGTTGGCGAGGATCGGAATAACACAAATTATTTATACTTTCTATGAACATATCCTTGTATGAACCGAGGCGCCAAAATACTTTTTCTGACACCTTATAGCACTTTACACCGTTTAAACGTTTTGAAATCTGAATATCCCTAACCCATCATTATTTACAGGTCAACTTAACCTGATCTAACATCTGAAGCAGTTGTTGTATAGCTTGATTAACGATAACGGGAGCAGACAGTGAGGGTGAGAATGTTGTGTCTTGGGATATTTAATAGATATTAAATTTAAGGCGAAGTTATAATATAGATCATGTTTTATTTGTTACACAAGACAATATTGTCGTTTCTGAATTGTTTCTGGATTGTCATGACTTGATAACCGTCACTCTTTTCAAAATGTTACGTTCTAGAGGTACTAACCCATGTATCTAGATATGAATATAGACAAAAATGTCATAGATACCATGTACACCCAAAAACTCTAAATTCTATTGGTCCTTTTGTGATGTAAAATAATAACAATAGAATATAAACAGAGGTATACAAAAAATTAACAGACAACGTCATACATTGCCAAAACGTAAATAATATTTTCTATTTTTGGTATAACAACTATTAACAATTTAAATAACTTCTGTTAACAATTAGGATAACATTGTTTTATAACTCACGGTTAAAATATTGCCCTGATTAAAATATGAAACGATAAAATCATAGCTCAGGGACAACTCTGCAATCAAAAACTGGCGTCAAAGGAAGTAAAATCATAGAAAATCAGGCTAAACGTCGGCTGTATTCAAATTGACGGAAGTCTGTGTCTGTGTAAGAGGCAATGTGATGCAATGAACGAAATGTGCTCACAAAATAGACAAATTGACCAAATAATAACAAGACCAACAACAACACTCTAGTTTGGATATGACTTTAACACATATGCGACTGAAGATAGGCAGTTACACTCACGGTAAACTAAGCTAAAATGTGCATTTATGAGAAAATTTTGTAGATTAAAAAGGAAATTTGAGCAATGAACTACATATGTTTATACAGAACTGATGGTGCCGTTGTAGAAAAGGCAATGCAAATACCCTAGCTTCCTAGATTGGGAATAGCATAAGCTAATCCAGGATGAAAAACAGATATCAGTCACAATAAAGATAGAGGGCGCTACATTAAAGTGCTTTTATTTGAGTGCCTTCCCTGTCCCGTACAAGGAATGTGACGCATTAAGTTACCCATGTTGTAAACAAAATTAAATAACCTTACAGAAAAGTAGAGCACCAATACCCTAGCCAGGGGATGACAAACGTAAAAACAGTCGTCAAAGACAAACAACAACAGAAAATTTCACTAAAAACAGGATATATTAGACATAGTTCTGTGTCTCTGACCAGGAATGTGACGCAATAAACTACATTTGTACGTGGAGCAGAAATATTGACCAAAAAAAAGAAGACAAACTACAATAACACCCTTGCTTAGGGACGACAAGCGGCATTTGACTCAGTATTGATGTAAAAGGATTAAAAGCCAACCCGGCCCCCACCGCAACCCCCTTCATCGAGGCTGACAAAATTATTTACTCATGTAAAATGTAACTTTTCTATTTCTGAATTTGTATTGAATGTGACATCTTTTTAAGAACACAGATTCTTTTATAAGACGGATGTGATGTTGTTGTTATATTTGTTAGGTCAGGATGGGTTCTTTCTAATCATACGTTCGTAGATAGATTAATCGTTAGATTTTGAGGAACAGATAGAGGCTTTTCAATGGTAGTTTTATGTGATTATACTCTCACTACGCCTGTATTCGATTGCAAATTTCTTTGTGTTTTTTTTTCTTAGCTAGAGTATTGTTGTTATATATAACAAATACGTCTATATGTTTTATTTATACAAATATATATATATTGTTCATTTCGTCACATTAAAATTAACAAACGCAAATCCCGTCAAGTCCAATATACCCAGCCGTTTCAAATCGCAGATATCTCCATGCAATTTCCATGCAATTTCCATGCAAGGTTATTGTTGCAAAAGTCTCTTGTTGGGTTAAATTATTCTCCTATATAAATATATATCGTCCACTGCGTCACATTTCATTTGCATATCACAGAAGCCCATCATACAAACCCGGCTTTCAGTGTTATTCTCTGCCAGTCGAAGTCACTGACGTCAGTTTTCGATGTTATTATGACATCTCCCCAAATAGGATTTCGGTGTTGCATAAAACAGTTACTTCGAAATCTCATTTTTATTAACATATATCGTTCATTGCGCCACACTTCTTCTAACAAACACAGTCCCGTCAAATAAATATGGTCTTTAGGGGTCTTCGGTGAATTTACCTCCACTGACGTCTGCTTTTAATTGCAAATTTTCTTATGCAATTATCTAGCTAGTTATTTGCTGTAAGTCGAATTGCATTGTCCACAACTATGTTCAGTAAAAGATGTAAGAGTTGTATCAGATATATTCGACATTAACAGCAGTTTAATTTGCCTTTACTATCATTGTATATAACGTCTATTGTTTATTGTTGATTGTTTTATGACGATCTTAAGCTGGGCTTTAGTTGTTGCATAGTTTCATTATGTCAGTATGTTTCCTTTATGATAGATATAGTTTACCACGTCATGTTCCCTGTGTGAGGCTCAGAGCCCCGTCAGATATAAGGTTACTTAATGTTATGTTTGATTTTTACTGTATTCGGCGTCCGTTTTTTTGACCGCAAATTCTCTTATGCCATCAATTAGCTATAACACCTTTACTGTATTTTTTTTTTCTATTTAGTAAATCTATCATGTCAACAAACATATATCGTTCATTGCGACACAATCCATGTGGACACATACACCATTAAAAATAAAAAAAAAACTTTTAACTAGTTTGAGTTTATTTCAGTTCATCTGATGTCTGTATTTAATCGCATATTTACTCATGTCTTCCCTTTGCTAGGTATAAATAATTTGTCTACAAACATGTATTATTTATTGCGGCACATTCCTTGTAAGAGACACAGCGCAATGGCTCTGCCAAATGTATCAGATATTAAGCGCAGTTTTCTGCTGTTTTTACTATCTTTGACGTCTCTTCACTGATTGTAGATTGCTTTATGTCGAATCAAAGCTAGTGTATTTTTGCTGCATATTCTTATTAGGTCAATATGTTAATATTTTTCTTACTGCGAACGCCTGTTTAGACTGCATATACATGTACTCATATGCAATCCCGAAGGTAGATGTTGTTACTGTTTATTTCTATTTCGTAAATCTTTATTGTAAGTAAACATATATCATTCATCGTGTAACATTCCCTGTAAGAAATAGAGCTTTTTCCAAAATACTAGAAACTTTAAAGTAGTTTCCGTCGATTTTACTCTCTGTCGTCTGTTTTCAATCGCAATCTTTACTCATGTCATTCCCTTACAAGGTTATTGTTGTTGCATTTTATCATTAGGTGTAATTATGTTGTCTGCATATATTGTTTACTGCGCCACGCTCCCTGCGTAGGAACTGCGCTTTGTCAAATATACCTGATATTTAATGTAGTCTTATGTGTTTTTACCGTCTCTGACGTCTGTTTTTGATCGCAATATTTACTCATGTTTTCCCCCAACTAGGGTATTGTTTTAGCATTTTTCTATAAGGTATAAATAGGTTGTCTACAAAAATTTATAATTTATTGCGTCACACTTCCTTTGAGAGTCACAGCGATCTGTCATATATATATATATATATATATATATATATATATATATATATATATATACATATATATATATATATATATATATATATATATATATATATATATATATATATATATATATATATACCCTATACTAAGTGTAGGTTTCTGTATTTTCACTCCCACTCTCTTTCTTTGACGTCTGTTTTTGTTGTTCGCTGACGGCATTATGCCGACCTCAATTTATTACATTTTTACCGATATATGTAGTTTACGGCATCATATTCCTTGTGTGTAGCACAGAACCCCGTCAAAAATAACTGACCTTTAATGTACATGTAATTTCCTATGACATAGAGTATCCGACGTCTGATTTGACCGCATGCCTGTTGCATATTTGCATTAGATCAAAATGCATTCTCTACTAGCATATTTATCTTATTTGCCTCACAGCTCTGTGAGAGGCAAATATACTAGAATTAAGAGTCGTCTTTTTACCCGTTCAGACATTTGTTTTAACCGCATATTCGCTTGATATCCATTAGCTAGCAATCTCTAGTGTTTTATTTTGTGTCGCTTTCATTTTGAACGTCATATACCTCCGTCAAATATATCCACCTTAGGTGGAGTGTGCAGTTTTGTGGTTTACTGTCTCTGAACGTCAGTTTTCCGACAACTGAATTCTTTTTGCCACCCTTAAGAGTTTGTTAATACATGTACAATTCTTTTCGTCTGGCCAAAATGTCTGCCTTGTTTGAAATGTAAAGTTTATGTTTTGTCATATTTGCTGTGTGAGATTACAAGGCCATATCAAATATTCTCGATTCTTTGTAAAGTTTTTGCTGATTTTCCTGTATTTGACGGCTGTTTTGAAATGAATTATAAGTGTATGTCATTCCCACGCTGGGGTTGTTGCATTTTCCTTTTATGACATTATGTTTACTTTATAAAACGTACATCGCATATTCCCTATATGTATTTTTATTTTATATAAGTCTATTGTTGCAAATTATACAAAGAATGCTTTAAACTACCAAAAAACAATTTTTTGAATGGTTTGCTTTTTTTCATATTTTTACAGTAGGTAGTTTACATATTTGAAAATACAAATTCAGATGAGAAAACCTACTATGAGATGTACAATGTATACTTATATAAGTGTTCTTCTGCAGAAATATTGTGTTGTGGTCAATATGCTTAACTGTGAGACATGCTAAATGGACGGACTCTGTCAAAGAATGATTATTGGAACGTTCATGTTAATGGGATTATTTCTGTGTAATCTAGTCAACATTAAGGCCCATATAAAAATATAAGGTAATCAGATCATGTTTAAAGTAGTTACCTTCAAACATTCAATTGATAGGTTTTTACATGTTTAACTACATTTTTATGAAACGTTGCGTGAACTTTATTATATATCGACGGGTCGAAATTAAAAAACAACAACAAAAAAACAACAACAAAGGTCGCAATGTTGCGGTTGTGTTTTATGTGAATCCGTAAGTAGGCAATTCTTAAGTTGATTTTTATTGGATCGAGGGTGTGAGCTTACTTTTGGTGACAAACTAAAGAGTGGCAACCCAAAAGTACAATGCTGACAAAACAGAGCTACTTAACATGAAAGTAGAACAATATCACTAGCGGACATACACAGATTTTGTATCAACGAAGAGCCAGACTGGAGTACTAGTTTTCTCATAGAATTATGGACAATTGGAACTCTCTAACAGACATGCTGTCAGTGCAACACGCTGAATATGTTTGAAAATGTACACGACAAATTCTGGCAGAATCAAGGGATATTTTATAATTTCATTTGTGAATCAAAAATTGTAACCTGACAGTACAATTATGAGAGAGAGAGAGAGAGAGAGAGAGAGAGAGAGAGAGAGAGAGAGAGAGAGAGAGAGAGAGAGAGAGAGAGAGAGAGAGAGAGAGAGAGAGAGAGAGAGAGAGAGAGGCAGAATGCCTGCTACCAGAAAATAGCTTACGGTAACCCACAATAATCTGACTCTCGAAAGCCGACACTTTTTTACCAATTAATAGACATTAAACGGTTTCATCACATTTCTTACATGTAGTAGAGATCGGCATCAAAATGCAATGCTGCGATTAGATAATCCGTGTTTTAATAACTTTAGCCGCAAATAAATTTTTCAGACCAATACAGAGCTAAAAGCTTTACGACTTTCAATACCTGCCTTAACCTTCTACCAAATACATGCACATGCAAAGAGACTGCGTCATAGACGTTTAATGTCAGTGATTTCTGCATTCTGCAAACATGCAATCCCTCGGTTAATTCACCTGTTTCGAAAAAAATTAAATCTCAATTCTTATTTACTGTTAGAATTTTAGTCAAGCTTAGCATATAAACAACTGAATAACTGTTTTATTGAACAATTTTATTTATAATATACCCACTGATAAGTAGATTTAAAAAGCACGACCACTAAAGCGTTATGTTATTTTCTTCTGACTTATTGCTTGCTGCCTTAAAATGTGTTTTCCTACCCTAGATACTTGCTACAAAGGCTTACTGCTTGCTGGAAAGGCGAACCAGCTTACCTTCTTATCAACTAGATTTTAGTGTCATTCATTGGCTCCCGTGTTATGCAGTAGCGATATCAATTACCTGCCGAGTACCAGCAGACGTTGCCAGGCTGTAGACGTAAACATTCACCGAAACCGAAAGTGACATGCATCGTTTACAGGTAATGCGATTGCATTCATCTTTGCTTAACGTTGTGGTTCAGTCCACACCACTGATAACAAATGTAATATATTATTGTAAGATCTTTATTCATATATCATAGTTTGAGGTTAATTGATTTAATGTTTAAGGTATCCTGCCTACAAATAAGCACGCTAGTTATAATTAGGAGCTACCAACACCTGGCCAGGTGGCCTTATTTGCAGTAAATTAACATGAGCTACGTTAAACTGTGGCCGGACGTAGCAATGAGCATTGTGTATATAGCAGAACAGAACATACAGTTATTCCGATTTGTACAAAGTACATCATCTTAATCAAATGAAAAAACAACAACAACATACACAATAAATTAGTCACAGCGCTCTTTGGATCCCTGTGTGCCTCCCTTAATTGTTTGTTACCTGGCTCTAGGTTACAAGTTATTAAAAGGTCACAACACACCTCAGTCTTTTTTTTTCTGGCACTTTTTTTTGCGGGGTGGGGGTGGGGGGGGGGGGGGGGGGCTGTCGGGGTGAGGGACTCTTGTAGAGTGTCCTTTGCTCTGAATTTTAGTTTCCTCGGAATGCCGTTTCTTTCAAGGACTTTGGATTGTATATTTATGTTAAACACTATATCACAAGTCCAAAATAACTCCTTAAGAGTTATGAGACTAAAAACCACACACACCTGTAGATACTTAGAAATCTAAAAGACCCTTAATGCCATCTTTTCTAAAAAGACGTTATATCTGTCAACATTCCCTTAGGGAGTCACAGCGCTCTGCCATATTTACCTATATTAAGTGTAGGTTTCTGTATTTTCACTCTCCCTCTCTCTCTTTGACGTCTGTTTTTGTTGTTCGCAGACTGCGTTATGACGATATGACAAACAGTACGCCAGGCAAACGTAAATAATGGTAGTCCACAATGGTCTAATGATTGTATAGGTAAATGCTGTATTTTGTTGCTAACGTGTACAATTACTTTCACAATTGATAGATATACATAAATAGAATTCAATGCAGGATTACATTTCCGTGGTCAGTTCTCAGAGCTAATGAATATTGAAAGTGTACCGTTATTTCGGCCAACACTTAATTCCGGATAAATATATGGTTGAAAATGACGTACTTACGATATTGACTTAACTCTACCACACATAAATATAGCACGTACAAGATTCGGCATATTAATCAGATTCATAATTATGTAAGCAAGAGAAAGAGTGAAAAGTCGGCATTTTAATTCGATTTCTCAGAGACAGAGTGATAGAGTTTTCAAGAGCCAGCCCTCGTTAATTGGTTTTGTTTGAGAAGAGAAAATGTGGAAAAAGTCAATATTTAATACACACGATATGCAGATATATATACTCGATTGCTTCAAATTTGATGATTTTACGTTATAAATAAGTAAATAAGAAAAGGTCCTATCAATATTTTCGCAGGTATTTAAATTTTATCTACATCACATTCTTCTCATAGATGTTATGGTATTACACTACGTTTTGCAATTACCTAATTATTTTTAGCTTGAATCTTGTTATTTCTCCCCGTTAACGAAATGCGTCTACTTCAATATTCTCTTTTTCAATAATATGACTGATATAGTCTATTTTTCAACTTCATAACATAATAACAGCAACGTTTTGCCTAAAATTAATGTCATTTATCAACAAAGCCTATGAATACTTTTTGCTTAAAAATCTTAGTTATATTTGCGTGCTATTAATGTTGGGCTAAACTGTTTAATATTTCAAATGAAAACATTGTGCAGTGTCATGTCAGTAGAATTTGTTATCGCGTACGTTATGCATCCGATTATGGTCTTACTGAAAGGGAAATATGTGTTTGCCTGTCTGCCCATATTTTTGGTAAGAATTTAAATCATTTATCTACAGCAATGTTATTTTGTTCAAGGTTTATGTCTTCGCCTTTTTTCACAGGTGTATGCTTAGTTTAGTAAGCCAATTAAAAAGATTTTTCTTTTGTCCAGATACACATTAGAACGCATCTTCTACACTTTAGAAACAACAACAGCAACAAAGTCTCTGTGGAGGTGGAAATGCCCCCCCCCCCCCCCCAACACACACCATAATGAATGTCAAAATCGATCTTCGACGCCCCTGCTACTTCTCTGTCCCATCATTCTCTCTCTTTCTCTTGCTTCAATCATTAGAAACCGGATCAATATGTTATTTTTGCACATTTTCTTTTGCTTAATCTAATTTAAATTTGATTAAAATGCCGATCACGTGGCATTATTGAGTTAGGCCATGATCGTAAGTACGCCATGTTCACCCATACAGTTATCCGGAATAAAGTGCCGTCCGAAATTATAGTACATTTTAAATATTCGTGTTTTTATCAGCCTAGAGAATTGATACAAAACAATACATCAATAGCATTTTTTTCTATCGATTGTGAAAAGAATTGTTCGCTTGAGCCACAAAATACTTTTTTCCCTAAATTAACTATAGACCACTGAGGCCGCCATTATTTGCGTTTGCCTGACCCTATCACATAGTGACCAGGGGAATGAATTCCAGACTACTAATCTCCTCACCAATTTGATTTTAGTGTCATTCATTGGCTCCCGCGTTATGCAGTAACGGTATCAATTAACTGCCGAGTACCAGCGGAAGTTGCCAGGCTATAGACGTAAACATCCACCGAAACCGAAAGTGACATGCATCGGTTACAGGTAATATTATTGCATTCATCTTTGTTCTACGTTGTGGTTCAGTCCACACAATAACAAAATTATATTAATGTTAAGATCTTTTTTCACATTTCGTAGTTGACTCTTGTAGAGAGTCCTTTGCTCTGAATTTTAGTACCCTCGGAATGCCGTTTAAAGGACTATGAATTGTATATTTGTGGCTCAAACATGTAAAACAATTGTGTAATCTATAGCACAAGAACAAAATAACTCCTTAAGAGTTATGAGACTAAAAAACATTCACACCTGTAGATACCAAGTAGTCTATGTAAATATATTGTTCTGTAATCAAATGTCACTCTGTCACTCCTTCAAAATCTTCATCAGTACCTGTATGATGCTTATAATATTTTAATAAATAAGAAAAAATGGTTCATTATTTAATAAATAGTCTTAGTTTCAGGAAGGGATACACATATGTCATTATTTGCATCCGGTATCATATTCATTAAACAAAATTATGTTACTGTTTACGTCCTAGTTATGTATTTCACAGTGTCAAAGTCTCAACTTAAACTATAAGTAACATATTCTTAATCTAAAATACTTTAAATGTCATCATTTCTAAATGACGTCATATCTATCAACAGCCATAAAGACCATATTTTTGTTCATAGCATAAAAGACTATCAATAAGCTTATTGCCTAAAAGGACTTCTTTTATTGGAGATCAAACACTGCGCCGGGCCACTATCAATCCTGTCTAAAACAGTCTGATTTAGTGCTGACATTAGTTTAATTAACCATGCTACTTAAGTAATCGTCTGTGCTTTGTATATAAGCAAACTGATCTATTTTCTTGGATGTTCAAAGCATGTTTTCCCTGACTCTTTATTCACACATCCTTGGTAAACTTTCAAAGCATGGAAAGCTGTAGTATATGAGTTCTGCATTCTAGCCCTTATTAGAACCTATAAAGCTCTGGTTATTTTGCACTTGATCTAGATACCTGAGTGTTTGTCAATTTCCCCGAACTGATCAAGCTCACATGATCTGACTAAAGGGATTGGCTAAAAGTTAAACCCTGATGACCGTTTTGACTTTTCCACAAAACTTTATGATCTGGTTCTTTTTTAGGATGAAACTGCTGTGCTTTGTGGCTCTTTTCCTGGCACCAGTTTGTGAGATTTATGTTGTTGTGTTTGACAAAAAGCCATTATATAATTACATGTACTTGACTGATACTTTTGTAATACCTTCCTCCTTCCATCTTTTTATTTGAATGATCTAGAAGTAAGTTGAGTATATTTCGGGACAATCCGGTGTTAGCTTAGCTTGCTCTTGTTTCACATTAATAATATTTCATTGATTTGACGTCCCATATTTTCTTGCAAAAATATTATTTACTAGACTCAAAATGTTATTTTAAAAAATATTCATTCTAATCAGCACCAACATCTTCCCTTACAGAACACAGAAAGTTCTTCGTTGGCAATCAAAGCTTCATCTTTATTTGGACCGTCCCTAGGCATTGATTTTACAATCAGTCGGAGCTGTATTTTTTATAACAATAACTATTGTTGGCTATTTTAATTGAACTTCAACTAAATAAAAAGACATTCTGTGGTTTATTTGAGTAAATAAGAAATAATAACAATTACTCATGTTTAAAAGCTAATAGATCTTCCATAAGCATTGATGGAACAATATTGCATGCAAGTTATTCTACTAGACAGAAATAACTAAATCAATGCAATATCCTCAAAGTACAATTGCTTAAAGCAAAGTTTATCTTAGCTTTTACGACACGCGTGTTTTCAGAGTTAAACAGCTAATATTTAATTAAATATATTTAATATTATGTACACTGCCTCTGGGCTGTACGAAATTTGGTACAAGACACCAAAATGATTTGAGAAAATTGACAAATTTGGCTTGAAGTAAAACCGAAACAAGACAAACGAAATGACTTGAGAAAAAAACTTGCACAAGACAACAAAGTGACTTGGGAAAAACAACGGACACAAGACCACATTTGACTTGAGAAAAACAGGCATAAACCAGCTGAGTGACATGAGAAAAACTGACACATGACGAAAGAATCTGACATAGGAAAAATTAGCACAAGACAACAACAAATATAAATAATTTGACCTGGATCTTAGAAGTCTTGTTACACGTTAATTCGTTTCAAAAGTGACGGCATCAGTTTTTGCACCACCGCCATGAAATCAATAAAGTTATACATGTAACTACAAAATAATGTTATATCGCGAAAACCCATGACATACATAAGTTTCATGCCACAATTAATAAAAATGTGTAACACCAGTAGCTGACAGTATTGCTTATTAGTGTTGCTGGAATATATTTCTTACCTTTGAATGGAAACAATACTTTTCTACCATGCATACATGAAATAGGCATTTCCATAGTCCTTGTCGGCAAATAATGTGCCTACTAAAACATCCTTGTTCCAATTAGTAACGTCAAAACTCTAGAAAAGGGGCACTATTTGCCGACAATTAACTGGAGCTAGCCTACCATACCAATTGATAGTCATCATGTAGACAGTGTTCTCTGGATCCATATATGCCTCCCTGAACTTGTTTAGTACCCAGCTGTAGGTTACAGGTCAATAAAAAGTCACAACATATTGATCTATTAGTATTAGGACATTTAAAGGGCACCATTTCGATACAGTGTGGAATACTACGTAAATAAATTGATAAATAATAAACGAAGATTAAGGTTCTGGACCTGTAATGCTGACCTTCCACAATCCTTATAATGATACTGTTTCTAGAATCTGTACTATAAAACACATCGTACGGTAAATTTTTAAGGAAGTTTACCGTTTGTAACTCAAGTTATGTACATTTTTATGAAGTGATCCTTGATTTTCAAAAACACCGTAAAATGTGCTGAAACAAAAAATGAAAAAGTACCATTTTTTCAAATTCTACTGTTCTATATCCAAATTTTTACCAATTTTCCTGTTACACAATCATGTCATGATAAATCAGAACAATAAGATTACACTTTGGACAAATACTTATAAAAATACAGAACTTTGCATACATGTACCCCCGAGCCAAAATCCGAGTTTTTTGGGAGTGTTTAAAAATTTACTCTATCTATAAAAACAAATATCTCAAGCTTGAAGCTAGTTAGACACATACAACTAGTTTTAAAATTTTCTGCAATATAAACTGCCCATAATATGAGATTTTAAAGGCATTTTACCGTTCCTAATAAAATTTACAGAACTTTGCATACATGTACCCCCGAGCAAAAATCCGTGTTTTTTGGGTGTGTTTAAAAATTTACTCTATCTATAAAAGCAAATATCTCAAGTTTGAATCTAGTTAGACACATACAACTAGTTTTAAAATTTTCTGCAATATGAACTGCCCATAATATGAGATATTAAAGGCATTTTACCGTTCCTAATAAAATTTACAGAACTTTGCATACATATACCCCCGAGCAAAAATCCGAGTTTTTTGGGTGTGTTTAAAAATTTACTCTATCTATAAAAGCAAATATCTCAAGTTTGAAGCTAGTTAACATGTAGACACATACAACTAGTTTTAAAAGTTTTTGCAATATAAACTGCCCATAGTATAAGATTTTAAAGGCATTTTACCGTTCAAATTTTTTTTTACAGAACTTTGCATACATGTACCCCCTGAGCAAAAATCCGAGTTTTTTGGGTGTGTTTAAAAATTTACTCTATCTATAAGCAATTATCTCAAGTTTGAAGCTAGTAAGACACATACAACTAGTTTTAAAATTTCCTGCAATATGAACTGCCCATTATATGAGATTTTAAAGGCATTTTACAGTTCCTAATAAAATTTATAAGAATTTGTAAAGGTTACTATAATGAAACTGCAAGAGAATTTATAGCGAAAAATAACGTCAAAATGGTCAATTACAGATTATACTTCTTTATACAAAAAATCACCTACAGTTGGTATAAGAGCTGGAAATATGTATGTAAAACTCTGCATTATTACATGAAAACCTTCTCTTTAGTGATTTTGGCTGGCTTGAGGGAAATATGTGAAATTAACCACTTTACGTTTTTCGTAAAAAAATCCGACAGTTAAGGAATAATTGAGTCAATCACTCTTTTGGTATTAGTGACACTTGGTTGTCCCTCACAATTTTGACCCCTGAACACATTTAAAAGTCCATCCTGGCCATCCGGAGAAAATATCAGACGAAAGTGAGCGAGCGTCAAACCATGTCGCTAACTCTCGCGGTTAGCATGCGAAGGCAAATTTAAATCACAAACACAAGATGAAACAGTGCATTTTTCACTGTACACAGGAAACCAACACAACAGTTATGATCCACTTCAACTTTACATGACTTTGTTGTCGGTAAACCACTATTTTTACAATATCGCCCTCGACGATCATGCTGTCGAGCTCCCGGTTCCCTCATTTTTGAGAAATGGGTAACCCAATGACGTCATGGAAAATCCATATCATGTGGTGAAAAACTACTAAAAATAGCAAATACGAAACTTTACGAAACTTTACGACGAATGCTATTCAAATAAAACCGGATCATACCGAGTGCCGATGTTTACCGAAGTTAGTTACAGGTCCAGAACCTTAATCATTGCTGTAATGCCAGTTCATTTTCCTGCAGTAAGTACATTGTCCTTGCAAAATGCATAGTATTGTATCAACAAAGAAGTAACATCTTATGTCAGGTTTTTAGCTCAAACATATGATTCTCTAATGAAAATTCGAAACCCTAACCACTCGATCACGGGTCACACCATCTAAGTTATAACTGGGTCTGTTTTTGTTATCTAAATCACACCACCAAGATACATACTCTTGCAACAAGGTTTAGATCAACTGACTTGTTGAATGTTCTATTAAATATGAAAACTGTGACAAAAATCCAACATAAATGTGAAAGGTCGTCTGAACACTATTTTTTAAATTTTAAATAAAACAGAAAATTGTAGCCATGTAAGTTAATGATTTCAAAGATATTCTACACTATGTTACCTTTGATGACACGATTAGACTACCAAATAGGAAGGTTACACTTGGTTCAAGTTGTTGTATACCAAAGTCTTTGAACATATTACCTTTTAATCATTGCTAATGGCTTAAAAGTTAACCATTCATTAGCAGGTCCTGTCTGCAATATATTTTTCGCCTAATAGTTCCTAATATAAACTTAATAAGTTCTAACTACCTAATCTTCTTCTGAACTAATAAAGTGAATACAGAGGTACCGCTTTATAGAGGAAGATGTCAGTCCAATAAAGTGAATACAGAGGTACCGCTTTACACAGGAAGATGCCTGGCGAATAAAGTGAATACAGAGGTACCGCTTTACACAGGAAGATGCCTGGCGAATAAAGTGAATACAGAGGTACCGCTTTACACGGGAAGATGCCAGTCTAATAAAATGAATACAGAGGTTCCGCTTTACACGGGAAGATGCCAGTCTTATAGTTTACTACAAGTTATGTATATAGCTTGATAAAAAGAAGTTCTGTATATTTTCAAAAGTTCATGTGAAATAAAACGTCTAGTTACAGAGTTAAAACCTAGTAGCATAGCCATTCATAAAGTCTTTACAGGTATATGTAAAGTCTGTTTAGATACACTAGATGCAAATGGTTGTAAAATGCAACACTAAATGAACAGTGACTTTATAAATAAACCACTCTCCAGACACCTCAATAATTCTATATCCAGACTCATTTGTGAGGAATTCAGCATAAGATGATACTGAGCTACTCTCAAACAGTAAGGTGGGTTTGCTGATATTGGATGCTGACCCATAACCTTCTGCTAGTGTCCACACTAAGCAGAGTTATGTAGTTTTGACATTAAAACAAAATATTATTTCGGCAATTTATTTCCATCGTTTGTCATTGTCTCAAAATATTATTACCTTCACGAAGCAATGAATACCATAGTGCTTGCCGCCTTTTCATGAATAAAACTACATTAGCAAGGTTCTGCTGTGTTAAGCTTTACACACTGATTTTAAGATATGTCCCATGAAAATAAAATAATTTCACTGTTATCAATAAGTATTTTACTAGTATTTGGGGTGATGTTAAAACATCGCGGTGATGGAAGCACTATTACTGTTTAATTAAAAAAATTCAAGGTATAAAACTGTTGTTGCGATAGTTATATTTTAGTAAGAAATCAGGCCTTTTTTCTGTTTTACCTTGACAGATCAAGCAGCGAGAAGTGAGGGCTTTGAGAACATCGAGACAGGAGATTGCTTTATTGTCAAAGAGCGCCACTTCTGCATTCAAAGATGGAGACTTTGCGAAATGTGTTAAACTGTACCGTGAAGCTTACATAAAGTCAACCAATCTTGAAGACAATGTTGTCAAAACATGCACGCTGAATTATGGAGCTGCACTTGTAGTTCTTGGCAAAACCAAACTATCTGTGGAAGACAAGAAAGATGCCGGAATAAGTGATTTGAAGTCAGCCATTGAGATCCTTCATAAAATAACACCAGTATATGAATCGCAAACCCACATTGATATCAATGCAGATGTATATTTCAACAGAGCATATGCTCATCAGCTTTTAAAAGAGAATGGAAAAGCCATCGAGTTTTATAAACAGGCTGAGAAGGAATACACGAGGGGTCGTAAGATTGACCAGCAGCTTAAATGTCTGCACCTTATTATTCAGCTTCATCAAGAAGAGAAGCGCTTTGATATGGCAGCCAAAGTTTACAAGGATATGTCAAAAGTACACAAGTTCAACAATAAAAAACTAGAACAGGCAGATTGCTTGTGTCAGTCTATGCTTCTGCTGATGAGGAACGACGCTGGGAAAGAGGAAGCTGACAAAGTTGCTAATGAATGCATGAAGTGTATTAAAGAACTAGAGCTTACAGGAAAGGACTGTGTGGAAGCAGGTAAGGATACAGTTCTTATCATATTTAGTGTTTTCAGTAACTTGCATTAGCATGCTTAAACATAAAGTTGTCCTTTTCAAATACATTGCCCTTAATAAACCTAGATAGAAGGTCAGTTAAAATCTAAAGCATGACCAGTCAAAGCAAAATATGGATGTCAATAAAGATCATAAGTAAACTGCTATTGTATAAGGCTGTCCTTGAATCAATCATATACTTGCCTTTTATCAAGGCTTCTAAGGCGGTAACTGTCGGGTTTGCTCTTTCCGTTAGATGACTCATCACAAATTTGTTCTTACTTTTCGCTTGGCTTAAATGTGAAATACCTTTGTTCTGTGCCTTTTCGGAGTTTGGTATATGTTCCAATGCTCATAGAACTTTGTCATATATTCTTATTCAAATGATTAAACTAAGCACAAGTTTGGGTTTATGAAAGTCATGGCTTATTAATTTTCAATGGCAAGAAAGTAAAGAAATTAATGTAATGCAATAATTCCAATGACTGCCAACCATAATTGTTTTATTTATAGGATGATAACACATTTAGCAAGTGTAACATTGCTTAATACTTGATTTCCTGTTTAGTTTACCCGATATATAGCACATGCCCAGGGTAATACAATAAAACACGATACTAAAACAACATGTTTATCGTTCAAATATAAGGCCTCCTGCCCAAAAACATGTATACATACGGGACATACAATAGAACATAGGAGAGATGTGTTTCCTAAACGCTGTGATGTGTGTAGTATAACTCTTAGCAATATTATCATTAATAAGAATATATGACAAAGTCCTATGAGCATTGCAACATATATTAACATTTGAAAAGGCACAGGGGAGAGGTATTCACAGGCAAGCCAAACGTAAAAGTAAGAACAAATATATGTGATGAGTCATTTAACAAAAAGAGCAAACCCGACAGTTACCGCCTTGGAACGGTCAGTAGGAAATATGGACCGACTGTGGTGCTTAAACCTGTTGTACAGAGCTCTTACCTCGCGCTTCCTGATGGGTTTCTCAAATGGAATCGGTGAAAAGAAAATCGATTGAATAAAAATGTCTTAGCGCTTACGTTTTCTTTGATACGTAATGATGAAAGTAGTGACGTTATTGAAAAAAATGCCCACATAGTGTTTTAAAGAGAGAGAGAGGTATTATTTCGATTAGAAAAAACTGCACAAAAACTGTTGATTATGAATGAAAAAAACTTGTTGAATCATGAAAAAAAACACCAGAGAAGACTAAATGGTTGTAGCATCCTGTTCATGTGAAGATGGAACTGAGGAATCAAAGTTCAATGTCCATCAAAGGAAATAAACGTAACATTCTTTATAGGATGAATTAAATGACAACATAGATTCCATGCAAAGGAGATTTTTTCATGAGTTCCTACAGTAAGCTTACAATATACAAACACCTCATAAATAGTTTGAAAGCCCTTTAAATTGCGGTGTACATCACATATGCAAGACGACACATTACAGAGCCGTGATAGTGCTTTATTTCATACAGTTTACTCCATACCTTTAGTAAAATGACTCATAAAAAATTGTTTTTAATGTTCACTTGGCTTGCACGTGAAATACCTTTGCCCTGTACCTTTTCAGAGTTTGATATATGTTGCAATGCTCATAGGACTTTGTCATATATTCTTATTAAATAAAGTTTAATGTTTCATACTTGTACGAAATACGCGATATGTACAGCCATGTATAGCTGTATATATTGAAAGTTGAGATGCTTACACACAAATAAACACATTTTTTGTTGACTTACAAGATTCAGCAAGTTATAAATATACATTCTTTTCATTTAAAGTAAATACATTGTAGAACGATTCAACCTTTCTTTAACCAGTGTACCAGGAGAGAAGATAAGTTTCTCATATAAAACATTATTTACATTTTTAGACAAATAAAAATATGTGCTATTCAGATTCTATGGAAATGTAGCATTAAAGTACTTTATATGAGCATTATTCACCATTTGTGTATTTCTTTGAAACATTGTCATCCTACTCCATCGCGATTATTTTCTTTGTGTGCGGAGGTAGGGAGGGGAGTGGGTTGGAGTATGCATGTACAATTACCTGCATGAGCTATTGATGGGCTGCAACACACGATAAAATGCTGCTTCTCTACTTTTTGGTTAAGAAAACTACCTAATTATAATGTGAATATGGATTAAAATTGTGAGAGTATATGCACAATTTCATTTGCTTTATTTCTTAATCTGACCAATTAACTAGCATGAGAACAAATAAATGTACGATTGTTAGTTCGTAGCTCAAGTTGCCAAACATAATGACCATAGCTGCCACGGCATCTGTCATACTGCTTGACATTGGCAGGCGATTGTTTACAAATTATAATTCGGCATGTGAGTACAAAAGTAATCGAAATGGTTCAGTAACTTAGAACAAAAAATACAACAAATTATTGAGATTTAACTAAATTTGACAATATATACAATCACTTTTGTTAACGGAATTTCATGTCTTAGGGAGAGACTGCACGTAGTCTTAGAGGGAGGCTGTACTGTGTCTCAGAGAGAAGTTACCTGGTCTTAGGGGAGGCTGTACTGTGTCTCAGAGAGAAGTTACCTGGTCTTAGGGGAGGCTGTACTGTGTCTCAGAGAGAAGTTACCTGGTCTTAGGGGAGGCTGTACTTAGTCTTAGAAGGTGGCTGTACTGTGTCTCTGAGAGGAGCTACACTGTCTCAGAGGGAGGCTGCACTTAATCTTAGAGAGAGGCTGCACTTAGTCTTAGAGGGAGGCTGCACTTAGTCTCAGAGAGAGACTGCACTTAGTCTCAGAGAGAGACTGCACTTAGTCTCAGAGAGAGACTGCACTTAGTCTTAGAGAGAGGCTGCACTTAGTCTCAGAGGGAGACTGCACTTAGTCTTAGAGGGAGGCTGCACTTAGTCTCAGAGAGAGACTGCACTTAGTCTTAGAGAGACTGCACTTAGTCTTAGAGGGAGGCTTCACTTATTTTTAGAGGTAATGCAGCCTTAGACTTATTGGGAATATGAACTGTGACTTAGAGGGAGGATGAACTGTCGCTCAGGGGAAGGATGAACTTTGTCTTACGGGGAATATTAATTCTGTCTCATGGGGAGTATGAACTGTGTCTTAGTAGGACGATGAATTATGTCATAGGTAGATGAGCTGTGACTTATGGGGAGGATGAACTGAGCCTTAGGGAAAGGATGAACTTTGTCTTAGGGGGAGAATTAACTGCGTCTTAGGAGAGGGTTGTACTGTCTCTGAAGTAAAGGCTGCACTGTGTCTTAGCGGTAGGCTGCACTGTGTCTTAGATAATGTAGCACTTAGTCTAAAGTGGAGGCTGAATTGAGTCTGAGTGGGAAGCTGCACTATGTCTTAGTTTGAGGATGATTTGTGTCTTAGAAGGAGGATGAACTGTATCTTATGGGGAGATGAATTGTGACTTTGGGGTAGGATGAATGAACTGTGACATAGGGGGAGGATAAACTCTGACTAAGGGCGAGGATGGCCTTTGTTTTATTGCAGGATGAACTGTGACTTAGCAGGAGGATGAGCTGTGTCTTAGGGGCAGGATGAATTGTCTCAGGTTCATTTGAGCAAAGACTGGAAGATTGCTGTGGAATGTTGAACCTAACCAACAAATAACAATATTGCATTTGATTGCAACATTTTAATAATACAAAGGTGTTGACATTAAAAGTGATCTGTAGCTTCATCAATATGTCTTTGGTACAAAAATGGTTGAAATGAATTCAGAAAATCCCAGCAAACAAACAATCGTAGAAATAATCGTCAAAAATAAGTATTTATGTTCTATTTTAAGCCAAAATATGCAATGAAGTGGGTATTGTTCAAGTGGAGCTACGAAACCCGGATTGTGAATCCTCCTTCGAAAAAGCCTTGGAACTCCTCAACAAGTCTGCACTTCCTATGTCTGACTCACCATTAGAGGCAGCCTTTCAGCAAAACCTTGGTGAAGCATACAACATCGCTGGAAAATATAAAGAAGCTATTAAAGAAGACAGAAAAGCTGGGGACAAATACGGTGAAACATTTTTGTTGCTTTATTGAAATTCCATAATAACATTGCAGATAAAATATATTGTTAAGAATATTCAAATTTGTTATTTGCACTTTTGTGACAGAGTAATAAAACAAAAGTTCTTTAATCTTTGAAGAGAGTAACATTGACCTGACTTCTTGTCTTCTGGAAAATATTACTGCCATGCAGTAGAACATTTTGTTGTGGCTACACCTAACCTTCTTTATGTATAACCTAAACCCTTTCCTTACCACTGAATTAGGGAGTCAACACTTTAGTAAACTCAGTTAACTGGCTTCTCACTTCATAGACTTTGGTTTGAATAATATCCAGTGCCAAGATATTTTAATTAGCCATGCTTTGTTAAGGCAATCAGATGTAAGTTGAGGGCTCGCCCAAAATAAATTGAATCCTGCTTAATGACATTTTTATTTGCTTTTTGATGACCGTATGTCATTGTATTTACAGCATAAAGAAAAACAATGATGTTAGTCTTTCTGTTCTTTTGTTGCCATCGTTATGTATAACTTCCAACGAGCAAGCACCTTGCTGGGGAGTTTGTTGGTAGCTTTGAACCTCCCAGCCTCCACTGATAAAAAACAATTGGCTCTGAATCATTGTCAGACACTTTCAGATTTCCTGTGATCCATTGGTATATATATATACCAAGACATTGTTAAGACAAGAGTGAGAGCGACCATACTAATTAAGCCATTGCAAGCTAAATAAATGTAAACAATTTTACTTATCAGTTACGATGGCGGAAAAGAGAAAATACGTTGTAGAGTTTAAAAATTTCATAATTTCTTTATTTCTATCCCCAAGGCCAGTTGAAAAACCGCTGCGGACAAGCTCAATGCTACATCAACTGTGCCTATGCCTACAGCAAGCTCGACTACCCTAACAACCTGGAAAATGCCAACACATATTTTCTACATGCTCTCCAAGCAGCCAAAGATTCGAGTAGGTGTAGTTAACACGTTGCCATTTATTTTACTTGTTTTATTTTTGTCCTTTTTGTAACAATCATTGTTTTTAATTTTCTGCCAAGCTGAGTACCAGGTGTCTATGTTATGTGTAGAGAGAGTGTTTGAGTTAAGCTGTAAACTTCGTTTATTAATAATAATATTATGATACATTTTAATGTAATATTATACAATGCAGGTCAATTATTTTATTTTGCTTCCATTTCTCTTAATTCTTATACTTTCTTATATTGTAAACAATTTTGAATTTTTAGATTAATTGTTGTTTTTTGTGTGTTTTTCAAACCTTTTGTTTGATATAAAACATGGGTAAATATCTTTATTCTGAGCAGGATTATCTCCATCTTAAAGTCTGCAGCTATTCATTGATGTTCTAATAATAGATTGCAAAAAAAGTAATCACTTGTAATGCAGTTCTGTGTCCGTTTTAAGTAATCTAGCATCAGACAGTAATCTACTAAACATATTAAAGCATATTGATGTCACTTCTACAATGACTGTCTAACATAACATGCGTGACCTAAACTGACCATTCACCTTGTTGTGTGGGTACGGCTTAAGCGATTGAATGGACATTGAACTTTGGTTCTTCAATTCCATCTTCACATGAACAGGATGCTACAACCATTTATTCATCTCTGGTCATGTTTGTTCATGATTCAGAAAGTCAATTTTATTTGTGGTCAACCATTTTTGTGTTGATTTTCAAATCGAAATAATACCATATTCCTTTTCTGAACACTAATTGGACATTATTTTTCGATGACGTCATTACTTTCGTCATAACGTATAGAAAATATCAGCGCATGGACATTTTGTTTTCAAATAGATCGTTTTTCTTTTTGTTGCTTGCATTTGAGAAACTCGTCAGGAAGTGCGAGGTTAGAGCTCTGTAAAACCGGTTTAAGCACCCCAGTCGGTCCATATTGCCGACTGACCGTTCCAAGGCGGTAACTGTCGGGTTTGCTCTTTTCCTTAAATGACTCATCACAAATTTGTTCTTACTTTTCGCTTGGCTTGCATGTGAAATACCTTTGTTCTGTGCCTTTTCGGAGTTTGGTATATGTTGCAATACTCATAGGACTTTGTCATGTATTCTTATTGACAATTAAGACCTATGTATCGATGTGTCTATCCAAACTCGCTCAATCAAGCTGTGGACATCAAATAAAGAACGTGAATTTTGGAAGTTTGTCTAGGGCGTGTTATAATGGACGGATATAAATATAAAAAGTTGAGGGGTGTTATGTCTGCTTTGGAAAATGTGGCGTTTGGTCTGCGTAGAAATCTCTGGTGGTGTTTCGTCCACTTAGATAAATACTGGGACGTGTTTCGTCTAGTGTATTTTGTCCTACACTCGTCTACGGTCATAGGACCCCTATATTACCTTGAATGTGTTTCAGTAAAAGCCCTAGGATTACAGTCAGCCTCACATCCATATACATATTGAAATTAGGGCATGGTGTCGACATGTCCTTGGACAATTATGGTAAGACTTTTGGTAAAATGGGCATATTGTCTACTGTAGTCTAACAGGTGTTTTGATGTTAATTTATATTGTTTTTATCGTCTAACTGATTTTTAAATAAAATAGTCCAGTTGTCTGTTATGATCTAACTAATGTTTTTATATAAAATTCCCCCAGTGATTGTTATGGTGTCACTGGTGTTCCGATAGAATGACCCCATTGTCTGTTATAATGTCACAGGTGTTTTTATATATAATCCCCCCACCCTGTTTGTTAAGGTGTCACAGTTGTTTTGACTAAAACCCCTAGTTTGTTATGTTGTATCTGATGTTCCGATAAAATGACCCAATTGTCTCCTATAATGTCACAGGTGTTTTATAGAAAATTCCCCCATTGTCTGTTATGTCACTGGTGTTGTGATAAAATGGCCTCGTAGTTTATTATGTTGTATCTGGTGTTCCGATAAAATTACCCAATTGTCTGTTATAATGTCACAGGTATTTTATATAAAATTTCCCCATCGTCTGTCATAATGTCATTGGTGTTTAGATAAAATTGCCTCGTAGTTTGTTATGCTGTTTGTTATGGTGTTCTGAGAAAATGACCATATATGTCTGTAATGGTGTAATTGAGGTTTTAAAATATATGGACCAGTCTTTGTTATGGTGTCTCTGGTGTTTTGTAGATGACGATCACATGATGTGGCAGACGTACGAAGGTTTGGGAGACATCAGTTTCCAGCGGGGACTTGCTGAAGAAGCCAAGAAATATTTCCAAAAGGTAACGTTACTTTAAACATTATTTTCTTTATATAATTGTTTTTTATTTGTTATTGCATATGTATAATACAGCAATTTTTGTTTTTGTAGATTTCTGTCTTTCTTATACAAAATAAAATGAACAGTTTCCCTGTTTCTTTGCAAAAAAAACATATTCTTTTGTTTATCATAATTTAAACAAATTCTCTTTTCATAATCTTTGTTCTGTTTTATATAAATACATCAATCATTTATCCCTTTCTCTGTGACCAGCCTACACACATTATGTGCACCCTAAAAGATCATTTATTTATGTCGCTGTTAAAAATTTACCTGCACTGTTTGTCATGAATGAATGAGTCATTTCTCTCTTTCAATGAAACCACCCAACTTTCAGTGTTTGTAAATTTTTAGTCAACCATTTTTCTGTATCTCATTTTACCTAGGCCATGTACGCAGTGGGTAAGGCAGCAGCGGATAAGTCTGTAAATACGAGGATAAGGGAGAAATATGACATGATGAACGAAAAGATGAATCGGACTTAACAACAAACACACAGTGGGAGTGATTATACAAGTGCTTGATAGTTTGATGTAAGCTTCATAGTACTTGCACACACACTTTACATATTGCAGCGACGTTCGATGCGTGGAAAAGCCCTCGCTGTTCATAGAATTGATGAGTTACGGTCGTTCAAATGTCCTCTGACTATTGAAACATCTAATATCATAATCTTTAAGGATGCATATTTGCTTATAATACAATGAATTTTACGTCTAAATGAATATTGTATGCTTGATAACATTGGCAAAGATTTAATCCTTAGCTGGTTAAGCAACTATTGTTAAGTCTAAGGCAAATAGTGTTGATCCAGATCGGTCAATTCCCTGCTGGGAACTATATAACAAGTAGTTATTAGCAAGTAACTAAGATGTTACTATGAGTTACTAACACATGTAGTGTTTAAGAGATAATAAAACAAACATTTAACATTCTTGGTATTTGTTGTAAAGGGAGAATGAAAGTCATATAAAATAATAAGTCAATAAGTAAATTTAGATTTACCTAATATTTTTAAGGAAAATACGTGTATGCATAATTTTTTCACACAGGTCTTTTATATTTTAACATTTTTTTCTAAAAACGCTCACTCTCAAATTTTCGGAAAATTGGCTTTTTTCTAGAGTTAAACACAAACAACTGCTCTCTTTAAATAATTGTAAACGTTCTTGGGCGCTGCCATATTAGAAAACGTGTTCGATCTGATAAAAACAGTACCAGTTCCACGTACTTATTGTAGAAATCGAGTAGTAATTGTAAGAAATCGAGTAATAATTATAAAATAAGAATATATGAAAAAGTCCTATGAGCATTGCAACATATACAACCATATGAATAGGCACGGGACAAAGATATTCCTATGCAAGCCAAATGTATAAGAACAAATCTGTGATGAGTCATTTAACAAATAGCGTAAACCCGACAGTTACCGCCTTGGAACGTTCAGTCGACAATATGGGCCGACTGGTGTGCTTAAACCGTTTTTACATGGCTCTAACCTCGCACTTCCTCAGAGGTTTCTCAAATGCAAGCAATGAAAAGTAAACCGATCTATTTGAATAAAAAAATATCCAAGCGCTGATATTTTCTTTGACAAGTTATGACCAAAGTTGTGACGTCATTGAAAAGTAATGTCCACATCGTGTTTAGAAGAGAGAGAGAGAGAGGGGCATTATTTCCATTAGAAGAACTACACGAAAATAGTTGATTGTAAATGAAATTAACCTTTTGAATCAAGAAAAAAATACCAGAGAAGAGTACATGTAAATGGTTGTTACATCCTGTTCATGTGAAGATGAAATTGAGGAACCAAAGTCCCATGTGGAAATGGAATTGAGCAACCAAAGTCCAATGTCAATCAAATGAAATATACGTAACAACCCTTATCGGATGAATTAAATTACATCATAGTTTACATGCACGGGGAGATTTTTTTAAGACCGCCACACTGCACAAGTAACATAAATGTGATCATGACTAAGAATAGGAGTCGTGTACAAATTGTAGAAATCACTGACATCCTTAGACGAGTCAATCATGGTAGACACTATTAGGCTTTAGTTTATCTAACAAACCTGGTTTGGTAATTTAATTTCTTGAAGCAGGGTACAGCTTGAAGCATAAAACGCAGAGGACTAAACTTGCTCTCGTACAAGAATCCGTGACAAATTTTGATTAAATTAAGGTCGTACGTTCTTCCTACATTACCACAGCAGTAAAACACACATACATTCTAGCAATCAAACATATATACATTTAAATTTTTATTAGTTTTCTGACATAAAATAAACATCACAATTATAGCAAAAATAAGTATGTTCTTCAAGATGCCACCATGTAAATATATGTATATTTTAATGTAACCCATGATAACGTCTAAAAACGTCCAAAAACGTGTCCCTCCAAGGCTTATATATGGCTGTTAACGTCACACGGTCAATGTTATCATGCTTTACATTAAAATATTTGTTGATATAAAAATACATATTCTAATCTTCTGCTTTGTTTTTTTAGAGTAGCAGTAGAAATTTGCCTTAATCATTGCTGTTTTCTTTAATTTTAGTCCATAAAACCTCTCTGTCACAATGAATAATGTAATAAAATCTTATATATGATTTCTCTATTAAATGTGATTTTTTCCCACAAGACTGTGGTGTTTAAGGGAAAGAAGAACACAAAGCGTCGCGTCGATTGAACTATTTCGGCTGTTTTAAGCTCTCAGAACTTCGCATGCTAGTCATACGTCAGTCAAAAACATAAAAGTGATTGGCCTGATAGTGGCGAAATCATACATACATATCAATTGCGAATAAGGTAGCTGTAAGTGTCCCTGTGCAAAATTGTGACGTACTGTATATATACATTTTATTTATTCTAAAAGAACCATGTAACAATATCTATACAGTGTACCTGTAAGTATTCTGTTTAATTAAAATGTAAAACCAGAATCTTTCTTCCGAAAATGTCTAAAACTTGAAAGATACTTTAAAATAATCGAAGCCATCATCAACCGGCGCCATGCTACTAACAACTCAACTCAACTGAACTCAGCTTTATTAAACTTCTACCGCTCTAAGCGGAACACGATGACATAGAAATATTTGAAAACAATTTTATGAAATTAATATGGAATTAATGTCTCACAATTAACAGTTACTTATGTACAATAAAATAAGGAAACAATAACAAAAACAACATATTTGTTACATTTTGATAATGGCATCGTTTTCAGTCGTCATAATGCGATAGATAGACATGTGCACGTGTTTCATGAACACGCGTGAATCAAGTCTTTCCATCTATATAAGGACGATCTCCAAGCGGTGTAAATGAATATTTTAGCATACCGAAAAAAACTTAACTAGTGTCAGTTTCTACTAGCTGGTACTAGCTTAGTAGTTTTGCGTGTTTTAAATGAAGATGAAAAACAGTAACAAAGTTTATCAGTTTCCATACAATTTTATGAACATTATGGTAGCAAAATTATTGCAGATTATTCTCTGTCTGGGTAATATGAAAAAATAGCAATTGGAAATATTCTGCCCGGGTGGTATTCCAAAAATATAAACCGGGTAATATTCTCTGTTAAAGTAATATTCAAAAGACTTTATTATTTGTAATATAATCAGAATAGTTTATTTTTAGAGGGCTTAATTGGTTTATTGCAGTTAATCGCAAATTGCATTCATTGGGTTAATACTTTTGTTATTAATTTTCACTCGAGACATAATATAAATTTTGCAAAAGAGTACATTGGTTAAAGGCCCTATCTCACTGGGCTTCGATACTTTAGCAACAACCTGCACAAGACATTTACCAAAATGTCTCAAAACTGTCTCGAGATCGCTGTGTCTGAAGCTTTGATGGGTACAAACTTGTACCTCTCATTAATAATCACGGCAAATTAGGCATTTCATAGTTCACCCTAACAAAACGTCAAGGACGTAAGGACCAGATTAATTATTAACCTAGTATGAAAGCTTTACGTGTATGAGCAGTGTTTATAGTATGTTAACACTTGACCATAAGTAAAGAATACAAACCGCCAAAATAGTACATATGGGGAGGTTACATACAAATTTCGGTACCGAAATATTAAAACAATATAAATAAAACCGATTGGTTATTAAAATTACTGAAATAAGAAAATTATCTGGACTAAATTTTTAAGACATTAAGTGTCTAGTGGCATCTATTTACTCAAATACAAAGGTTAGAATATTCTACTTTTTGCATTGACGCATTTTAACACCTTTTACTGTTGCCTTAGACAAAATGTCATTAAATATAGGAGATGATACAGGATTTAAATGCCAATGCACTTTATATTACTTCTTATTTATAATTATAACAACGATGATTCATGTCATATACACCATGCTAAATGAATTTAATTAGCGACTATGTCCCTAGCGACTGACAGATGTTTTATGTTCGCGTGACTATGTAAGTTGACTTTGCGTAACTTTGGCGATATCTTAATTTTAGTAACTACATGTACATAGTTCATAGATGGTGGACATACATAAACACTGTAACAAGTTGTGCCTAGTAATTAATAAGCAATATTCGCTAAAATGTCGATACTAACGATGCCAGTTATCACGGTCACTAGGGGTAGGTGGTAATGTTTGGGAGGGGGTGGAGCCCGTAGTTGGCATGCTGCTGTAGAAAAATTGTGCTTCTAGATCGTTGGTGGTGATATCTGGGGAGGTTTCGGTATCAAGATATAACTAGATATTAAGTTATTTTTTATGTTGCACACATTAAAAATAAGATTTGTACGTCTTTATTTCCAACAGAGAAGCTACTCAAACACATGCGCCAAGGTGTTATCGTCCCAAAAATTTATCTTACAAGGTCTTATGTGAAATATAAGCGTATAAAACTTGTCCCTTGCCAAAATATACAGATAAGTTACTAAATCGATTTAGAAATTTAACCTGTTGTAAATAGGGGTACTAGTTTTTAGCAATTAATATACACTTTACCCCTACTAGGGTAAATTTTTATTTCGGATTTTATCTTTTCAAGTTTTCATTCTTTGAGGACAATATCTACGCAACTGCGTATTCTGTATACAGGCAGCTACGCAAATGGTTACTGTAAATCATTAATATTTATTAATTAAAATATATAACAGGAGCATTTTATTGGTAGAGACCCAATGCCGGCTTATAAAAAGTATAAAACAAGGAAAGAAAAAACAACAACGAAAATTAGCCCCAATGGAACCATGTTCATAAAATCTGTCTTCTTTTATATTTTAGAGGGAAACAACAACAACAACAACACATGAAATTCATAATCTATGATAAATTAAATATACAAATGATAAGCGATCATTCTTGGTGTCGCCTTCCTCGACGTGTCTTCTGTCCCAATCACTAAACGGTGTTTTGAACTTCGAAGTATTGGTAGTTCCATATTTCTAGTACTATTAAGGTTAGTTCAACCGTGAATTATGTACATAGTTGGAATTCGTCCGGGTAAAAGGTGTGGAACTATAAATCACTGATAATAAATCCTGATATCAAATAGTGTTTCAGTTTGTTCATATTGCTCATATTGTGATCTATGGGTCTTTGGTTCGAGCCCCCAAAAATACCGTTTTTGGTTTGTATATATATAATTTTTTTTTAAAACGGTACACATGTATTTCTACAGATTTTGATGTTTATAATTATGTTAGTAATAAAAATATTAAAATATTTCAAATAATTTATTACACTTTGCACCGACTCAAAGGAAATTCGCGCCTTTACTGTCCGCGTGATTCCCTGGCATTTTGAGTACAGCATGGTATATAAAGAGACCTATGTTTGGCATTTTACCGTACAACAATGTCCAGCCTGAGGATTATTAGACACAGTAGACTGGGGATGCATAAAAAAAACAATGGATGTAAAACTATTAGACCACACCCCGTACAGGTTACTTATACAGTGCAGTTTAGAACTCTGTCAGTTAAAAAATGGTCTGTTGTGTTTCCGCTTTACTTATTTTGAAAGTCGCCCTACATTTGTAGCCAATCATAAGCTAACAAAATTCAAATTCCTCCTTTATTTCAATAAAGTCCATTCTATTTTACAATGAACAAAATAGATTTATTTACTAAATCTTTTTTCTAAATATCTATTTTACTAAATAGTTTTCAACTGCGCATGTGCAACAAAACACGCATTCTGGCTCGACTCCTCCCCTTGTGACGACAAGTTTGAACACTTCAAGACGATTGACAGTTTGATTGGCCGTTTTATGGAGCGGATAACGTGTCATTTTGGTAGAACAGGTAGAAGTGAGGCGGGAACTTCTAAGTCGGATAGAATCTATTAAGACGTTTCCATAGAAATTAGAAGCCTGCACTCGCTACGCTCTTTTCGGCTTAAATTTTCTATAGAGACGTCTTAATAGACTCTATCGTATACTTAGCGACCGCGGACAGACTGGACCAAATGTCACAGTTCAGAGGTCATGGTTGACCAATACAGGTATTTTTCAAAATTATTAAACTGTTTATAATTTTGGCATCGACTGGACTCGTAAACCTCCTCTAGCCACTTTTGAGTTGAACAATCTTCAGGTCATTGATTCATTTTGGAATAAAACAAAGGTTTGATCATTAAAAATCACCACATAAATCCATACCCGTTTATAAACAATAAAGCCATTATTTCTGTTTTCTAGCAACATCTGTCCTTATCGTCGATGTAATTTAATATGTCAGCAACTCAGAGAAAGTATGTCCTGTCAGTTTTAATAAGGTAGACATATAATTGACAAATTACCGTTTAAAATTTGGTAAGAGTTAAGCATACATATAAATTGTATGTAAATATTAATATTACACCCCCCAATTATAACAGTAACAACTCAAAAATATTCACTAATGGAGTCAGTTTTATTCATTCATTGGAGAAAGTTGTATTATTAACATTATTATCTGAATTATGGCGATGTTTAAATGTATATGTACTTGATTTTTACTTCAGTCTATATCATGCATTGTCTATTCCAGAAATGTTCCATTGATAATCCTCACCCTCTTCACATTAGAATATTCATTCATGCATTCAAATTAAAAAAAAATGTTTGTTGAAAAGTAATATGCAATTCGCATTGTTTTCAAAGGCCTCTGTTAGAAAAGATGTATATGTAATTCTGTATGTGTATGACTTATGAGTTACCTTCTTTAAATAAACTATTAAATATTACAGATTATTATTATTACAGGTAGCCAACCATCTCCTATACAAATTATTATCGAAGCAGCTAATTATGAATCGTTTTCTCTAACGTGTTCATGGACAATAGCATCAACTGAAATCTCCGATGTGTGTTGTTATTTCCAGATAAGATGCATGACTGTTACACTCGCAAACTTTCAAGTGTCACACGCAAACACTAGTTTTCAAACGAAAGCGTTATAAGGCATTAGAGACAGAGAGGTCATTAAATGCGGTTGCATCGTTAATAAATCTCAATAAATCTCTGCTTGATCAAAAACGAATAATGAATGGACGCTAGATTGTATATGTACATACAATCCTTCAAAAGATTGTTTTAGGATAAAGAATAAAAATCGTTGCAAAGGTTTTCAATTATGTTTAACTCTATCACCAAACCCAGCATGAGTTGATATACGTCGCAGTTCTTTCATCAGTTGCATAAGTCCTGGTGCAGCATTACGTGCGGGTCGAGTGGTTATAACGTGCTTCTGGTTATAACTTCTATGTGGGATACATTTACTCTCATTCGTGACACAATCGCTAATTTGTTTATATAAAATATTTGTAATGACAGTTTCTGCCTGTGGTTGGTTTGACATTATTTCTAGGATTACGCACATGTTCTTGCCGTATGTGAGACCATTTAGCGAGTTCTTAAGAGCTGTTCAGACGGTGTAAATAATAAAAGATTCCATCTGATTTGACATCTAGACAGATTTTACTAAAGGTGCCATACTTAATGACTGATTGGCGCTGCTTTGTAGAGTAGGTCCTTTTAAAGAAAAACTCTCGGATGAAAAAAAAATGTAGCAGGCAATCACAGAAATTCGCAGCTGTCTCACAACCATATTATTTCGTGTACATGTTTGTTGAATAATCTATATATGCATGTGTGCGAGCGCTCGTGTACAGAGTGTGTGTGGGAGCAATTGTTCGTAGGAAGCAACTGATATTTTAGTTGTGTCGCAACATCTATCCGAACATATAGTTTCCATGTGTTGTCATAGGCACTGACAAGACAGTTTAAGGCAGCCATCTTTGAAGGCAGAAGCTCATGCATACCGAAATCTGGAAATATGTGATGTATTAAACTCACCACTGTGTTGTTATTTTTCAGTCTATTTTAATGAATTTTATATCAAATTTAACAGCTTTTATGAAGTATTTTAAATACCAATACTATATTTAAAATACAACCAAAAAAGATACACGTTCATTTTGTTTAAGGATGGGCCAATAATTTGATTTATTTATGTGTATTTATTCTTTGTGCATTTATCAATTTTTAAAATATTGTATTCCAAAAATATGAATTTTAAGAGCTTTCCAATGGTGTGTAGATTTTAATTTTTGGACCACAAATGAAGAAATTACAAGAAAATAAAATTTACCCTTCTATACAATTCATCTGAAAATCCCTTAAAGTTACCATCAAAGATGGCTGCCAAGGTAAGGGATCTTAACTGATGTGGAAACTATCTATACACGTGCAGGACCCTTCAGAAAAAGACAAGCAAAACCTAAAGGATCTAAGAAAAATGTTTATTGTTTATTGTCCCACCAACAGTATTTCAGTTATTTGGAGATGGTGTCCACTTGAAACAGATATGTGCTGCCTTCACTGTGTTTAGCATGCCATGAACACCTTGCATGATACCATACCCAGTCACAGTTTTAGACACCATGTCAACCAGTCGTGGAACAACCGTTATACTTGCTCGAGCGTTAGCAAGGGAGCTATACCACTACCATTTTAACGACTTTGTTATGTTGCGGCCCGTGATCTATCCTAGGGCCTTCCGTACCTAGCACTACCGATTGCGCTAACAGGTCCGGTCGAAAAAAATGGAAAACTCCATAGAAAATCAATATAACAGGACAGCTTTTTTAAAAGTTTTGCACTATATTATGTGCAAGACAGTTTTTATAACATATAAATAGCATTTCAACAAAGCATATAATTGTTTACTTTTAACAAAACTTTGTTAGTTTCTTATAACAAACGAGCCATATCTACTACCTCAACGACCATTTCAGGTTAAATGTGACAACTGTTTATTGTGTTTGAGCATTTAAATGTTAATTATCAAGTTTCGATTAACAAAACGCACTTTAAACTAACATTGCTTTCACGATTCTTAAAAATACACAATGTGCTTTACATGACAAAATATTACATTTCTTGACAGTTCATATAATATGGTTATCAAACTTTTTCTCATTTTAAATCATGTTTAATTGTGAAATTATTCTAACAACACCATATTCTCTCATCCTCATTTTCAGGCCAACTTGACCTGACATTCAAACATCTGAATCAATTTGTTGTATGACTTGCTCACCTATATGGAAGCAATTAACAGTGTGGGTGAAAATGTTGGGATTTTGTGATATTCAATATTAAATTTAAACTAAAGTTTTATACAATTATGTTATATTAATTACACACAACAGTACTTCGGAAATTGTTTTTATTTTTATTTTCATGATTGATAATTGCCCCTCAATTTTAAAAAAATGTTACGTCCTAGGGGTTCCATACATGATATGGTAAAATCTTGACTAAATACCAGTGAAGGTTATTTAATAATTGAATCGGCATTAATAAGTTGTCAAAAGTGAGGCTGGACAGATGCTCCAAAAATTGCTCATTAACAATTGTATTATAATACTAAATTAACAGTAATAATAATAGTAAAAATAATAATAATAATAATAGACAAGATTAATGTATTAATGTATATAGATATTACAATGTAATATAGGCAAAACGTCATAGATACCAGGTACACCCAACAACTCGAACTTTATTGGTTCTTGTTAGATGTAAGTAACAAGAAAACAATAGAATACAAACATAGGCATACAGATAAAAATATAACAGAAATGTTATACATTACCGAACATAAACATAAATAAGATTTTCTTCTTTGCTGCAACCAGTGTTAACAATTTAACTAAACACTGTTAACAATTAAGATTATAGGTTTACTCATGGTTATGAATATGCCAACAAATATGTAGAATACTAGACACTGATCACTGAAATAGCCTTCTTAAATCCAAGTTCTTATGACAGTTTGGATGCTGGTACCTACTGATCAACCCCCAGTTTTTATGAGTTTGGATGCTGGTACCTTCTGATCAACTCCCAGTTTTTATTAGTTTGGATGCTGGTACCTACTGATCAACTCCCAGTTTTTGCGAGTTTGGATGCTGGTACCTACTGATCAACTCCCAGTTTTTATGAGTTTGGATGTTGGTACTTACTGACCTTATCCTTTAAGAACTGCATAACACAATAAACTCTCCTTCATAGCTTTGAGGCAGAATGCTCATGCTGAAACACAACCCCTGAATCCAGAAGCTGTTTAATCTGGGCTGGGCTCAAACATGCATCTGTCAGGAACTGAACAGTATCTTGTCCGATTACAGGAGCTGGTGCTGCACTAGTGACACCTGGTGTTCGTGACAACTTTGGGGCTGGCGTGGGCTGAATGACACCATTGATATCCCGCATAAAGTTAACCTCCTCTTTGTTATGGGGATGATCCGCAGCTTCATCCCAGTTTAGGACTGGAGCAAAACATGCATCAAGCTTATCAAACACTTGGGTCCACTCGTTACGAGTCTTTGTTTCAAAAATGCTAGCAAACTTTCTCTCCATTTCATCAGGGTCACTGAACTGTGGCAATTCGTCCTCAGAAATGCCCAAGCCTAAAAATTGAGTATCATTTTTTTTAGATGTTAAATATAAGTACAAGTATAATTGTATTTCAAAAACATTTATATTAGACATATGGATACAATGAACATATAAATGATAAGGACTGAACCTCTGCTTCTTTTGTCGGACAATTATAGTTTGTCCAGTAAATGATATAAGCATTACTGTATAATAAAATACATACATTTAGATACTATCTTTAGAAAATAATTACTGAACAAAACTAAGTAATACCATTTAAATGATACAATGAGCAGGAGTTTTAATATATTTTATATACATCTTTTACACATCATTTGACATGACATTTACTGGTACCACAATCCATTTATTTCCTTAAAGATAGGAGTCTTTCATGATACCATCCACCAATAAAACTACAATAATAAGTAATATTCATTCTTTGTTATTTTGTCCTGATATAAAATATTGCCTAGACATATGTGAAGGTAATGGCTGAGATTAAAGTGCTTCAATAGCCATTTACCTACATGATCACATGGAGCAACCTCTGACATGTAAATATACTACCGGTACATTAGTTTAATATAATTTTAAATGTCATTACATGTATAACAAGAGGGCCATGATGGCCCTTAATCGCTCACCTGATGACACAGGCTTTTAGTAGGCTCAAATCTGGCATCAAGTAATTAAGTGTTATTTACTTTAGAAATCTTTGGAGAAGACAGGACCATAAATGTGGCCACTGGGTTGATAACATTTTCTAGAATTTTACCAAGTAACATACTGAATCCACATGACTTACTTCAAACAATATGTAAGATTTTATACAGGCAAACATGCTGGCCAAGTTTGGTTAAGATTGGGCCATAAATGGGGCCTCTAGTATTTTCACAAGCTTTTGCTAAGATTTGACATAGTGACCTACTTTTTCACCCCACATGACCCAATAATGAACTCATCCAAGATTTCATTCAGACAAATATTCTGATAAAGTTTGGTGAAGATTGGGCTATAAATGTGGTCTCTAGTGTGTTCACAAGTTTTTCCTAAAATTGACCTAGTGACCTACTTTTTGACGCCAAGTGACGCAATAATAAACTCATCCAAGATTACAAGCAGACAAACATTCTGACCAAGTCTGATGAAGATTGGATAAAAATTGTGGCCTCTAGTGTGTTCACAAGCTGAAATGTTGACGACGAATGCCAGACGCCGGATGAAGCGGTATCACAAAAGCTCCCCTTGAGCACATTGTGCTCAGGTGAGCTAAAAAGGTGTCATCATTAATAACACACATATAAGTGAATGCTTTCAAAATAATTTACTAATCTCCACTTAAGTGACATCGCCTTCGATATACATAAGCATCAACTCCTCCACAAGCACATGCCTTTTTTCTTGAATTGAGTAATTATGGCAGCATAGCATTATGTAACTGATGTGAGGAGAGTGCACAAGAACTATTTCCACAAACATCAATTGCCTTTTGAACCAGCACTGGTTACTATTGCAAAGCCTTATGTAATCGGTGGGATTGTCAAGTGCCTTTCAAATCGGCACTGGTTACTGTTGCATAGCATTACGTAACTGGTGTGCGGATTGTGCACAAACTCCACAATGGTCAAATGCCTTTCAAACCAGCAGTGATTAGTGTTACATAGCATTAAGTGACGGGTGTGGGGAGTAAGGAAATCAACAAAATACAAGGCAAACTAAGCATCACATGATACCCTATTGTGATTTGTTACTTTTATTTAGGAAAAAGATTTAAATAATTCCAACTCAGCAATCATCAGCCAAATTTCAATTTCCATGAGTGAAAAAACATGTAAGCCAGAAAGAATATTCAACTGTTTTTTACTGAAATTTATACAAGCCGATTAAAGTAAGATTAACTGATGTGGTTTCACTCTGAAATACATGTATAATGTACAAGAGAAAGAAAACATACATAGGATACATAAACACATAAGATAGAAAAGCCTACAAAGATGTAAAAATCATTTTTACCTCTCAGCACAAATTACTTAGTTTAAGGCACTTAGAGTAGATCCGCATGGAGCTGTCTGATAGGGTCTATACAATTTTCTGCAAAGTATTCATCTTTAGACCTATAAATGCATATATGTAGTTAAAAGCTTAAACTTAAGGAATTTATTGTGGGTAATTATTAATTAACAAATGTAGCAGGATGAGAGTTATGGTTGTTTGTGGAACAACACTGTATACCTTTAAGCAAATCTGAATAGAACTGAGGTTCTAGAGCACCAACAGACACAAACTTGTCATCTTTGGTTCTGTACGTGCCATAGAAGGCCCTGCCTCCATCTAGCAGGTTGGTTCCTCTCGGACCTGTCCATATAGGAAGGTTGCGAGTGGTCCAGAAAAATGAAGCTGCAACAAAGGAAGCACTTCTGAGCAAATTGTCATTTGAAGAGAGTGCTTTAGAAATTTGGTAAAATAAATAAAAATAAAAAAGTCGAAGCAACATACATGGCAATTTTACTGATACATATAGGGCAGGTGTAAGTGGTCCAGAAAAATGAAAATGTTGACAAAGTCAATTAACTGTCTACAAAAAGATACATACATATTATGAAACAGACAGTGCAGGTTAAAGTAAAAAAAGAATGGTGTGTTAGCTCCAGAAAGAACAAACCTTTATTCACTTATTTATGCTTATTCTTATATCACACAGGCAAAATTATGGTCATATTAGCAATGTCCAATTTATTGGTTGATGAAGACAAACGGATAAACGTTAAGTGGTGCAATGCAGGCCAGCTGTAAGACATTTCCACATGAAAGTATTCACCACTAACATAATTGAACCTACACCATGTTGGGCTTAACAGTTACAAGACGGTGACTCTAGCATTTCAGCCATAAGCACACCCTTATTTCTGAGGAAGGGAGAAAAAGGGTTCAAGAACACAAACAATACATATAATTATATCAGCAGTGAGTTGTATAATGTATATCATCTAAGTTTTAATGTAGGAAATGCTTTTTACGAAAGGAAAATATTGTTTTAGTTTCTTTAATAATCCTCAGGACTTAACACAGAAATGAATATTAAAATAATCAATAGATAAATAACAAGAACTTTCAAATATTCCTTAAAATAAGGTTGTAAATGCAACAACAACAACAACAACTACAATCACACCACCACCAACAACAGTTTTACATATTTACTTATACAATTATACAACCAAAGGTTGTAAATACTCCACAATTCTCATTCAATTAAAGCAATTCCCATGAAATTTACTCACACACATAGGCTGATCCATTGACCATATTGGCATCAACCACCTGACCTTTGCCTGACCTTGACCTCTCAAACAGTGCCATCAGGATGCCAAGGGCACATATTAAACCCCCACCAGCAAAATCTGCCGCCAAGTTTATGGGTGGGAAGGGATTCTCGTTCTTCCGTCCCAGCTGGGAAAGGACACCTGTGCAAATAAAACAACAATAACTAGCATGTAAGCCACAAAGCATGAGTTGTTCAGTTCAAATACAAATAAATAAAAAAGAGATAGATGCAATGCTTACAGATATAGTCCATAACTTTGTTTTCATTTATATAAGTGCAACATAATTAAAAGCACATAAATATTTCTGTAAAATTGTAGAGTTTATTAAAATAATACATGTAGTAATGATCTTAGTACTTGATGCATTTATCTGAAGACTCGATACATAACAGTTGGTTGCATAATTTATCAGTGTTAGTTGGCATTTTTGTCTGAACCTAACTCTTACTTAGCTATGTTTTTTCTCCAAAGAATAAGAACCTTAACATTCATATTCAACTTGTGATCCATACAGGTAATGGCAATTGGAGCCATCACTGAAACATCACTAATACCGACCCACTTGCAGAATCCTTTCCCAGCTGAGCCTTGAATTTAGAGCATTGTATTCTGGAAGTTGACATTAGTGCAGTGTGACCCATTGAAATTATTTTGGAACTTGAAATTACAGCATTGTGTCCAAGTGAGATGTATTCTGGAACTTGAAATTACAGCCGTGTGCCCCCAGTGAGATGTATTCTGGAACTTGAAATTACAGAATTGTGCCCAAGTGAGGTGTATTCTGGAACTTGAAATTACAGCATTGTGACCCAGACAGATGTATTCTGGAACTTGAAATTACAGCATTGTGACCCAGACAGATGTATTCTGGAACTTGAAATTACAGCCTTGTGCCCCAGACAGATGTATTCTTGAACTTGAAATTACAGCCTTGTGACCCAGACAGATGTATTCTGGAACTTGAAATTACAGCCGTGTGCCCCCAGTGAGATGTATTCTGGAACTTGAAATTACAGAATTGTGCCCCAGTGAGATGTATTCTGGAACTTGAAATTACAGCATTGTGACCCAGACAGATGTATTCTGGAACTTGAAATTACAGAATTGTACCCCAGTGAGGTGTATTCTGGAACTTGAAATTACAGCATTGTGACCCAGACAGATGTATTCTGGAACTTGAAATTACAGCCTTGTGCCCCCAGCGAGAAGTATTCTGGACCTTGGAATTACAGCACTGCAACCCTGTGAGAGCATTCTGGGAGTCAAAATTTGAGCTTGAGTAAAGTGAGGCCAAAACAACATGATGTTATTGTGACCAGCATCTGTGATTTACATTTAGCCTTGTTTAAGCACTTCAGCTTGTGAAAGACTATTTTATAAGCAAACTGGTCTTAAATGTACCAATTAAAGGTTGTGTACATACCAGAGATGGCGATGTAGTTAATGTCATGACCTGCCTTTTGTGACCAGGGGCCCTGCTGTCCGAAGCCAGTCATGCGTGCATAGATAAGTCCAGGGTTGGTGGCTATTAGGTCCTCAGGTCCGAGTCCAATCTTCTCCATCACGCCTGTGAAGAATTAAATGTCATAGCCTGGTTTGCACAAATTGTTGAGGCAAATAATGTAATACTTACACTATAACCAAATTGATGAGTACAAAACACTGACACAATACAATAACTGTTTAGTACTAAATACTAACATCATCACAGAATTATTCAGTACTAAATTCTTACACCATTACTTAGTATTAAATACTTACATCATAACCATACTGTTCAATACTAAATGCTAACACTATAACCATATTGGTTAGTACTTATTACTTTCACTCTAACCCAATATTTCAGTACTAAATACTGACATCATAATCGTATTGTTCAGTACTAAATACTTACACCATTACCATATTGATCAGAACTAAATACTAACACCATAACCCAACTGTTCAGTACTAAATCCTTACACCATAACCCTATTGTTCAGTATTAAATACTTACACCATAACCCTATTGTTCAGTCTTTAATCCTTACACCATAACCCTATTGTTCAGTCTTTAATCCTTACACCATAACCCTATTGTTCAGTATTAAATATTTACACCATAACCCTATTGTTCAATACATAATACTTACACCATAACCCTATTGTTCAATACATATTACTTACACCATAACCCTATTGTTCAATACTAAATACTTACACCATAACCCTATTGTTCAATACATAATACTTACACCATAACCCTATTGTTAAATACATACTACTTACACCATAACCCTATTGTTCAGTACTAAATACTTACACCATAACCCTATTGTTCAGTACTAAATACTTACACCATAACCCTATTGTTCAGTACTAAATACTTACACCATAACCCTATTGTTCAGTACTAAATACTTACACCATAACCCTATTGTTCAGTATTTCTAGACTCTGTGCAAACATGAACTATACATAAAAATTACATTCATTTGCATGTGCAATACTAAACATTTGCATGTCTTTGTGGTGTTTCATTCATGATGAACTATCATGTGACGTAGACAGTGTACACTTGCAGTCCTGACAGCTGATTGGCTTGATGGGTGAAACTTATTTTGCTACGGATTATTTCTATGAATTATTTGAAGAATTTGTTTGCTAACACTTTACATATCATTGTGGTTTCAAACAATTTATCTTTTTAAAGTTCTGTAATAGAGAAATTTAAAGAACAATAAATGAGGAACTGCATTCTTGTTATTTAGGTTCTTGCGTTTGTGGATGTGGCTTTAATACTGAGAATTTTATTACTTGCAGGGTAAGCAATTTTTTTTTCTAACTTCTATAAGAAGACACAGGAAAGATAAAATAAAAAAAGGTTGTAATTATCTTTTTTTCAAATGAATTGATTCTAATTGAATCTAAATGTAAATATAAGGAATGACTCATTGATTTTTGACGTTCATTGGTGGAACAACCATGTTGGGTCATTTATAGTATATTGTGAAGTTCGGACCCCACCATAGTGTAAATGGCCCAGCATGGTTCAACCGATGAACGTCAAAAATTAGCAATTCATCCCATAAATAATTGTAGTCAAGATTAACTATTTGAACTAGAACTATCGCTGAATGCGATTCATACCCCCACCAATGTCCTTGACAAAGCTGGTACAAAGGTAAGATGGGTTCTGCACATTGCCCAGTTGGGGTGAACATTTGAGTTAAGTTTGAAGAAAATCCTTACATTAGTATAGAATTTATAGGGCAGACACAACATATTGTCTAGTATTGATTGTAAGTAAATTAAAAGACTTAAAAAGGGGCATAACTTTGTCAAAATGCAATACAGAGTTATGAAACTTGATCTGCATATCTTACTTGTGATACGTCATATATCTTTAAGTTTCAAGCAAATACCTGTGCTAATTTCAGAAATAGTCAAATACATGTTAAAATTTAATTAAATTTAAAATTTAAGCCGGCACAAAGGTAACATGGGTTCTGCACATAACCTTGTTGAGTTGAACATTTGAGTTAAGTTTGAAGAAAATCCTTCCATTAGTATAGGATTTATAGAGCGGACACGACATATTGTCTAATACTTGATTGTATGTAAATTTGAAGACTTAAAAGGGGCATAACTTTGTCAAAATGCAATACCGAGTTATGAAACTTGACCTGCATATCCTAATTATGACACTTCATATATATTTTAAGTTTCAAGCAAATGCTTTTTCTAGTTTCAGAAATATTCAAATACATGTTAAAATTTAAGAATATTTTTTAAGTCAATTTTTGACCTTCAAGTGTGACCTTGACCTTACGTCGGCAAAAGAGTAACATGGGTTCTGCACATCCCCTTGTTGAGGTGAACATTTGAGCCAAGATTTAAGAAAATCTTCCAATTAGTGTAGGACTTACAGAGCGGACACGACATAATGTCTAATATTTGATTGTTTTATATTTGACCTTTAATTGTGACCTTGACCTTGAGCTGCACATCCCCTTGTTGAGGTGAACATTTCAGCCAAGTTTGAAGAAAATCCTTTAATTGGTATAGGATTTATAGAGTGGACACAATAATGGAGACGAACGGACGGACGGATGCGACAAAGCGAATCCATTATAGCCCCCCCCACACACACACACACACATTTTGTGGTGGGGGTATAACTAGCAATAGATGTTGTAACAGGCACTTAGCCAGCAAATACATATTTTTTGTTATGGTACAAATAAACAAAGAAAATGAATAAAATTAAAATTGTATTTCAAATAGACAGTTTTTTAAAAAGAATTTTATGCCAACCTCTTCTGAAGGGTTCAATAAGGATGTCAGCACTTGAGCAGAGTCTCTTCACCACTTTAATCCCTTCTGGGTGCTTCAGATCCACCGCTATGGACTTCTTACCCCGCGCCAGTGTATCCATGCTGTGGGCCAACTTTTTCCCTTTCTTGGGTGTCTGTCAGTATCAGACAAACTTAAGAATTTAATGAGTTGAAAGTACAAAAGATGTCTATTATTAGAAAATAATAAAGGACAACTTTTTCATTTCAGTAAAGCTTTCAAGTGGAAAAATTTAGTTGGATTCTGGGATATAATTCTGTAGCAGCTCAGACATGTTCCTTTTGCTTTAATGTCTTATTTTAAAAAAAAATCATATCTTATGTAAATGTAGCTGCAGTCCCAAAGAAAACAACATACTTTGTCTTATTTGTTGCCAGAGCATACCCTGTATGTTTCAACTTTAATGTTTGTTGTGAGAACTTGTGAGACTTGTGAGATTTCTGATGCTATTTGAAAAAGATCAAGCAATATAAGGGTCACATAGATGGATCACATAAATGGCCCACATAAAGCATAAACGAATTACACAGATGGCTCAAACAGAAAATATAGGTGGATTACAAACCTGGATCACATAGATGGATCACACACATGGATCACACACATGGGTCACATAGATTGATCACATACATGGATCACACACATGAATCACATAGATGGATCACACACATGGATCACATACATGGATCACATACATAGATCACATACATGGATCACACACATAGATCACATACATGGATCACGTATATGGATCACACACATGGATCATACACATGGATCACATACATGGATAACATACATGGATCACACACATGGATCACACACTTGGGTCGCATAGATGGATCACATAGATGGATCACACACACGGATCACATAGATGGATCACACACATGAATCACATACATGGATCACATACATGGATCACATTCATGGATCACACACATGGATCACACACATGGGTCGCATAGATGGGTCACATAGATGGATCACAGAGATGGATCACAGAGATGGATCACACAAATGGATCACACACATGGATCACATAGATGGATCACAGAGATGGATCACACACATGGATCACATAGATGGATCACATAGATGGATCACACACATGGATCACACACATGGATCACATAGATGGATCACACACATGGATCACACACATGGATCACATAGATGGATCACACACATGGATCACACACATGGATCACATATATAGATCACACACATGGATCACACACATGGATCACATAGATGGAACACACAAATGGATCACATAGATAGATCACACACATGGATCATACACATGGGTCACATAGATGGATCACACACATGGATCACACACATGGATCACATAGATGGATCACACACATGGATCACATATATGGATCACATACATAGATCACATAGATGGATCACACACATGGATCATAGATGGATCACACACACGGATCACATAGATGGATCACACACATGGATCAGATAGATGGATCACACACATGAATCACACACATTGATCACATAGATGGATCACACACATGGATCACACACATGGATCACACACATGGATCATACACATGGATCACATAGTTGATCACATAGATGGATCACACACATGGACCACATACATGGATCACATAGATGGATCACACATGGATCACATAAATGGATCACACACATGGATCACATACATGGGTCACACACATGGATCACATAGATGGATCACATACATGGGTCACATACATGGATCACACACATGGATCACATTGATGGATAACATAGATGGATCACATACATTGATCACATACATGGATCACATTCATGGATCACACACATGGATCACACACATGGGTCACATAGATGGGTCACATAGATGGATCACAGAGATGGATCACAGAGATGGATCACAGAGATGGATCACACACATGGATCACATAGATGGATCACAGAGATGGATCACACACATGGATCACATAGATGGATCACATAGATGGATAACAGAGAAGGATCACACAAATGGAGCACATAGATGGATCACACACATGGATCATATACATAGATCACATACATGGATCACACATATAGATCACATAGATGGATCACACACATGGATCATACACATGGATCACATAGATGGATCACACACATGGATCACACACATGGATCACACAAATGGATCACATAGATAGATCACACACATGGATCACATAGATGGATCACACACATGGATCACACACATGGATCACATACATGGATCACATACATAGATCACATAGATGGATCACACACATGGATCATAGATGGATCACACACACGGATCACATAGATGGATCACACACATGGATCACATAGATGGATCACACACATGAATCACACACATTGATCACATAGATGGATCACAGAGATGGATCACACACATGGATCATACACATGGATCACATAGATGGATCACACACATGGACCACACACATGGGTCACATAGATGGATCACATAGATGGATCACACACATGGATCACATAGATGGATCACATAATGGATCACACACATGGATCACATAGATGGATCACACACATGTATCACATAGATGGATCACACACATTGATCACATAGATGGATCACACATGGATCACATACATGGATCACACATATGGATCACACACATATATCACATAGATGGATCACACACATTGATCACATAGATGGATCACATAGATGGATCACACAGGGATAACATAGATTGATCACACACGGATCACATAGATGGATCACATAGATGGATCACATAGATGGATCACACACATGGATCACATAGATGGATCGCACACATGGATCACATAGATGGATCACACACATGGATCACATACATGAATCACATACATGGATCACACACATAGATCACATAGATGGATCACATAGATGGATCACACACATGGATCACATATATGGATAACATACATGGATCACATAGATGGATCACACACACGGATCGCATAGATGGATCACACACATCGATCACATAGATGAATCACACACATTGATCACATAGATGGATCACAGAGATGGATCACACACATGGATCACACACATGGATCATACACATGGATCACATAGATGGATCATATAGATGGATCACACACATGGATCACATAGATGGATCACACACATGGACCACATACATGGATCACATCGATGAATCACACACATGGATCACATAGATGGATCACACACATGGATCACATACATGGGTCACACACATGGATCACATAGATGGATCACATACATGGGTCACATACATGGATCACATAGATGGATCACACATGGATCACATAGATGGATCACATAGATGGATCACACACATAGATCGCATACATGGATCATACACATGGATCACACAGATGGATCACATAGATGGATCACACACATAGATCACATACATGGATCACACATGTAGATCACATACATGGATCACATAGATGGATCACACACATGGATCATACACATGGATCACATACATGGATCACATAGATGGATCACACATGGATCACATACATGGATCACACACATGGGTCACATAGATGTATCACATAGATGGATCACACACATGGATCACATAGATGGATCACATACATGGATCACACATGGATCACATACATGGATCACATAGATGGATCACACACATGTATAATATAGATGGATCACACACATTGATCACATAGATGGATCACACATGGATCACATACATGGATCATATAGATGGATCACATAGATGGATCACATACATGGATCACATACATGGATCACACAGATGGATCACACAGATGGATCACATAGATGGATCACATAGATGGATCACACACATGGATAACATAGATTGATCACAAACATGGATCACATAGATGGATCACATACATAGATCACACACATGGATCACATACATGGATCACATAGATGGATCACACACATGGATCACATACATGAATCACATACATGGATCACATAGATGGATTACACACATGGATCACATAGATGGATCACACACATGGATCACATACATGGATCACATTCATGGATCACATAGATGGATTACACACATGGATCACATAGATGGATCACACACATGGATCACATTCATGGATCACATAGATGGATCACATACATGGATCATATAGATGGATCACATAGATGGATCACATAGATGGATAACACACATGGATCACATAGATGGATCACATAGATGGGTCACATAGATGGATCACATACATGGATCACATACATGGATCTCATAGATGGATCACACACATGGATCACATAGATGGATCACACACATGGATCACATAGATGGATCACACACATGGATCACATACATAGATCACACACATGGATCACATAGATGAATCACATACATGAATCACATAGATGGATCACATACATGGGTCACATACATGGATCACATAGATGGATCACACATGGATCACATAGATGGATCACATAGATGGATCACACACATGGATCATACACATGGATCACATAGATGGATCACACACATAGATCGCATACATGGATCACACACGTAGATCACATACATGGATCACATAGATGGATCACACACATGGATCACATAGATGGATCACATAGATGGATCACATAGATGGATCACATAGATGGATCACACATGGATCACATACATGGATCACACACATGGGTCACATAGATGGATCACATAGATGGATCACACACATGGATCACATAGATGGATCACATACATGGATCACACACATGGATCACATAGATGGATCACACACATGTATAATATAGATGGATCACACACATTGATCACATAGATGGATCACACATGGATCACATACATGGATCATATAGATGGATCACATAGATGGATCACATAGATGGATCACATAGATGGATCACACACATGGATAACATAGATTGATCACAAACATGGCTCACATAGATGGATCACATACATGGATCACACACATGGATCACATACATGGATCACACACATGGATCACATACATGAATCACATACATGGATCACATAGATGGATTACACACATGGATCACATAGATGGATCACACACATGGATCACATACATGGATCACATACATGGATCACACAGATGAATCACATAGATGGATCACATAGATGGATCACACACATGGATAACATAGATTGATCACAAACATGGATCACATAGATAGATCACACACATGGATCACATACATGAATCACATACATGGATCACATAGATGGATTACACACATGGATCACATAGATGGATCACATACATGGATCATATAGATGGATCACATAGATGGATCACATAGATGGATTACACACATGGATCACATAGATGGATCACATAGATGGGTCACATAGATGGATCACATACATGGATCACATACATGGATCTCATAGATGGATCACACACATGGATCTCATAGATGGATCACACACATGGATCACATAGATGGATCACACACATGGATCACATACATGGATCACACACATGGATCACATAGATGAATCACATACATGAATCACATAGATGGATCACATAGATGGATCACATAGATGGATCACACACATGGATCACATACATGGATCACATTCATGGATCACATACATGGATCACATTCATGGATCACATAGATGGATCACATACATGGATCATATAGATGGATCACATAGATGGATGACACACATGGATCACATAGATGGATCACATAGATGGATCACACACATGGATCACATAGATGGATCACATAGATGGGTCACATACATGGATCACATTCATGGATCACATACATGGATCACATAGATGGATCACACACATGGATCATACACACATGGATTACATACAGGGATCACATAGATGGATCACATAGATGGATCACACACATGTATCACATAGATGGATCACATAGATGAATCACACACATGGATCACATAGATGGATCACACACATGGATCATACACACATGGATTACATACAGGGATCACATACAGGGATCACATAGATGGATCACACACATGTATCACATAGATGGATCACACACATTGATCACATAGATGGATCACACACATGGATCACATAGATGGATCACACACATGGATCACATAGATGGATCACATATGTGGATCACATACATGGATCTCATAGATGGATCACAGAGATGGATCACAGAGATGGATCACAGAGATGGATCACATACATGGATAACACACATGGGTCACACACATGAATTACATAGATGGATCACATACATGGGTCACATACATGGATCACACACATGGATCACATAGATGGATCACATACATGGGTCACATACATGGATCACACACATGGATCACATACATGGACCACATACATGGGTCACATACATGGATCACATAGATGGATCACATAGATGGATCACACACATTGATCCCATAGATGGATCACACACATGGATCACATAGATGGATCACACACATAAATAACATAGATGGATCACATACATGGGTCACATACATGGGTCACATACATTGACCACATACATGGATCACACACATGGATCACACACATGGATCACACACATGGATCACATAGATGGATCACACACATGGATCACATAGATAGATCACATATATGGATCACATACATGGGTCACACACATGGATCACATAGATGGATCACATACATGGGTCACATTCATGGATCACATAGATGGATCACACACATGGATCACATACATGGATCACACACATGGATCACACACATGGATCACACACATGGATCACATAGATGGATCACATTCAAGTATAGCATACATGGATCACACATACATTTTGATCACATGCATGGATTATATACATGGATCATACACATGGATCACATAAATGGATTTACATATGAATCACGTACCCGATCTATCCTGGTTACCTGGGCCCCAAAATCTGCCAAGACCATCCCACAAAAGGGTGCTGGTGCCAGTCCTGCAAACTCCAGCACTCTTAGACCTTTAAGAGCCATAACAAAGGTTACCAGTCACAACCTGAAACATACAAGATATAAAGTGGCTAGAATTTGCTTTCAAACAGATTGTCAATTTTCCATATATGTATTCATAATGCATAATAAAGCAGTTCTGACTTTCATAAGTAACTGTGTTCATGAGCACAATGACAATAGGTACACTATATATATATATATATATATATATATATATATATATACATGTTTGCAAGTATGTTACATTTCCTGCCAATACATGTATCAATTTGTAACTGGCAAAAAATTACAACATTTAACTTCTTCTATATCCAGCCGAAATTTATCCAAATCATGTTGTGAATATGTTCTCCCTGGAACTGTCCGCACAAGTAGTTTAGAGCACCTGACTTCAGAGCAGGTGGATACAGATTCATGCAAATCCCATCTTGAGAAAGTGATTTGTGTGGCTTGGTTTATAAAAATCAATTAATGCTGATTTTCAGACATGGCTCATGCAGTATTTGTCTAAGTATTCACCTCTTCAGTGAAGATAGTAAGGTTAAAAGTTGTTATTCAAGTTCTCATTTCAGCATAAAAACTCAAAGGATATTTTCTGGAAGATGGACTCTTATGTAACTCTATCTATCCATACTGCTGACATTTCCTGTAAGTTTTACAGACACTAAATGCAGTGTACATTGACAGAACACTGCTGATCAAATTATCCTGACATGACAAAAATCATTATGCTACAACCTTGGCCAGGCTTGGAACTGAACCTGGGTCCTCCAGATCTACAGGTGGATGCTCTACTACTGAGTACTGCTCAGCAGATATAAAAGTCAGGTTTGAGTCCATTCTGGTGAGAACTGCATGTGCGTGTGTGTGTGTGTATTAAAATACAGTCAAATCTTGTTAACTCCATTTTCAGGGTATCACTTCAAATAGATTGACATATCCATAGTACGAGTTATAATTTCTTTTTAACATTAAGCAACTCATATATCAGTTGGCATATTACATATAAAATGTAAATAAATTAACTTTGAAACTGTTAACAGTTACCCTAATCATATGAATACAGGGACGACAAATCCTTTGCCCCGTTCTCGCGGGCAAACAGCTTTGATCTGCCCGGCCAGCACTTTTTTTAGAGCTAGTCTGTCAGACCACCATAAAACTCTGTTAGTAGTTGCCCGGTAGTGGTAGTAATTATATCGAGATGCCAAATAAACAACGCCAGGTCAAAGTGCACTCAACGTACTGTGTAATGCAATTTTGGCCCGTATGCATTGTTCATCACCGTATTCGTGTTTTCATATAGCCTCAATCAATAATAATGACCCACAGCAGCTAACATGATTGGTTTTGCTACATACCGTCCAGTCAAGACGTACACCTGCGCGGTTACTATAGTATTTCCTGACAACCATCGAAACTCTGCTTACCTGATAACCATTCGCATAATTTTGTGGGTAGCGTTCAACGGCTTGCAGTGAGTGTTGTGTACTACTGATGGTAAACGCTACAAATATTTTGCTTACCTAATAAATTATGCATGAAAAGGAGTTGCCCCATGCAAATAATATAATTTATCTGTCATTGATAACCGATTTATACGCACCGCCCACTACTGCTAATGACAGGTTTAATTGTATTCAGAATACGATAAGCTTTATACACCTCTCATGGTGCATACTGTCAACAAGCCTATCATGAAGTGCAGTTATCTTAACTGATTCGTTAAACCTTTGTGAGCATATAGTTCCACCTAGGCTAGCAGACTTCTTGCAGAAATATTGATGTCAGGACCAGAAAGTAAGATCGAGTAATGAAAACATAACAATGTATTAACATCGACATAACAACAGAAAATAAAATTATATTTACATGAGTAAAAGTTGGGAGTGTGAGTTTACATCAACAGGCAGTGAATAATCTACATTTGCATCCTGAGTCCTTTACGCATGAAATTTGCCACAGACCCATAGTTTTAAAAGATAAGCATCCCCTTGGATACATTGTCGAAAGGGTGTTCTGTCTAGGGTCCAAAATTTGTATGATAAAATAGAAATGGCCTTCAATGCTACAGCATGTTAATGTGATCACCTTAACATACAAAGTTCGTACATGTCATTATATAAAAATACAAGCAAATACAACTATTACTTAATAGTTTTTATTAATGCATATCCAACCATGGCAGGCACAAAATGTCAACAGGTGTTCAATTTTATTTAAACTAGCTGAAATAGAAAGTGGGACCCATACATTTTTGTAACACAATGGCCTACTGCCACATGACTAGAGGCGAGACTAAAAGCAAGACAAAACTAACAACTGTGTACAAATGTTCATTCGTACATTTTGACTTTTTTAAAGCATTTTTTTCCAGGAGCCATGTTCCAAGTTTTAGATTATGCACTGGACATGTACAAATTACAAGGTAATCTCACATACCAAAGTTTCACTTTTAAAAGAAAAAGGCAAAAATGGTTGACAACACAAACAAGATTACAGGGCACTTTTCCATTACTTCACCAAGTGACAGTTTAGGCAAACTTTTGATCACATTCACAATTAACTTTATTAAGTATATGAACCTAGGCTTGGGATAAGTGTAAGTTTCCGTGAGTCCTTTTCTGTAATGTAACGTGTCACTTTTGCAGAAAATATCAAGATTCTCTGTTCTAAAACCAATGCTTCCTACCTTACAAGATTGAGTTTTATTTTGCTCTTTGACCCATCGTCCGTAACTTTTTCTCCATGTATAACACTACTTCACGGACAGATTAGTGGAGGTTCAAAACCAAGAAATCCGCGTAACGGCTATCATTACTGGCTCCCGCTTTGTATCGATAGTGTAACGATATCGATGACCTGCCGAGTACCAGTAGAAGTTGCTGGGCTATGCTTGTAAACAATAATGGCGAACTGAAAGTCACCAGCATCGGTTACCATTCCGCTTTCAGATTGGTACAGGTAATATGACTGCATTCATCTTTGAGTAACTACGCTGTTCTGTCCATACCGCTGGTAACACATGTACTGCAGTAACATATTATCGTCAGATTTGTTCATATTTCTTAAATGGATATTAATTGTTTCTATATTGAGCTGTACGGAAGTTTTAGGGAAACATTTGAGGGTGCCGGAATAGTCGTACCACATAATAGTACCGGAAATAGTCATAACATATTTGCAATAGTCGTACCATATATATATATATATATATATATATATATAATATATGCTATTCGTTCATATTTTCGGGGTCTATCACATGAATTTAACCATGCCGACTACTTATCGTTTCTCAATAGTTTTCATCACAAGAAACCATGCTGAAAAATGTACAATAGAAAAAAACATGGAAAAAAAAAGTTTTATACATTGCTTATCTTACTTTTCTGAGTAGACACCGGTCTTCTAAATCGAGCAGACGCTTTCTCATAAATTCGTGACTTTTGATTGAATGGCAGGTGTTGCCATTGGAAATCACATGACTTATTTTTCCATACTGCAATAAATTAGCTACGACTATTTACAACGTTAGGTGTGAATCAGGTTATGGATTTAGCACTATTGTCAGAATCAAAAGAACATTTTCAACATAATAAGATTTTTTTAATGATAATCAAGATTATTTATAATAAAATTGAAAATTGGACAATATTTACCTGCTTAGACCGCATGTTTTTGGTCAAATAAGTAGTATTAGCGTTCTTGTCAAAGTTGAGTAGTATTTCGGACAATCTCACAGATTGCACGAGCGCGCATTCCGTATATTTTATAACGTCACGAATTTATGAGAAAACCCCGAAAATATGAGAAAGCGTCATATATATATATATATATATATATATATATATATATATATATATATATTACATTTTCCCATATTAATGGTGGCATTATTTACAATGAGTTATTCATGAGATGATTGCATGACAAACATTTATTATAACATAAATGAAATCTTGACGATGATTCTAAATTTTATTCTGTAATCAGTATACAGTAAACATAAATATGAAGAAGCAATACATATGTAGCGGGACAGTTTGTTTTGATATTAGTGTTGGCTCACATTTTTTTTAGTATGAGTTATTAACATAGGTGAAAACACATGACATAAGAACCAGTAAGTTCCAATAGTTTTAATGAACTAATAACAATCTATTGGTATGTAGTTACAAAGATTTTGACACACAGTAGAGCATATCAGTTATAATTCATACAACTTATAAGGATCCTTATCTATTTGATTTAAGATACTGCATAAATTTAAGGTTTAATTTAGAATCCCCAGTCAAAATATAAAATATCCCAATGAAAGGCCTCAAAAGAGAGAGAGTGGCTCTACCTCTAACAAAAGGTACAATCTACCTTGTGAATGTCCATGAGGCAAAGAGCACAGAGAAAGGATTTCTCTCCTTTATATACACATCGAAAGTCAAATAGCATGAAAAGCTTATGCTCAACAGGGACACAACTCAAAGTATAATAATAAGTAGATAATAAAGCACCATATGTAAGACAGTAAATTTACATCATTGAATAAAGCAGGGCTATATAACCCAAGTGTGAACTGGTCGCTTGCATATTGTATATACTGATAAAGTTCCGCTTGCATGGTCACTGGCTAGTGGTCAGTTACAATGCTACCAGCACATGTGATGGAGTTGAAGTGAAAACAATTTCTGCCACACATATAAATAACAAATACAGTCTACGCAAAAACTTTTTTCCCTTCACAGGACATGATGACTGGTAAACACAAAAAGTTTACCAGTCACACCAAATTTTTACCAGTCACAATGTTTTTTTACATTTTTTGTAACAACAAATTGAATTATTGATCTAAATTGCTTTTTTATTACAAGCATTAGAAATACTTAGCTTTAAAACATAAATTTAAACATATTGATTGGTTGTTTTAGACTTAAAAATGTAAATACATATTGATTGGTTGTTTTAGACTTAAAAATGTAAATACAGTGTTACTGTATAAGTAATACTGTATAAGTGTTGCTCAAGAAGGTTTGTCACAACTATTTTCTTAGCCTGATGTTTGACTTCATACTCTCGGGCCAGGCATATCACCCTCCTAATATCTACATAAAAGCAATGAACGGCCTGCATCTGACACTTACAGTAAAAGCTGGGTGGGGTTCAGCCTTTTATTTCCTGTCTTTTTTCTATATGAGTATTTGGCACATTATGTTACTTTGCAGCCTCAATTTTCATGTTACACCCTGCCACTTCTCTGATGTTTCCTAATTCCTATTACTAAACATAGAAGTTATTTCTGCGTCAAATTTTACCCATGTTAATATATATTTCAACGACTCAGGAAACGTTCTTTCCCTTTTTTTTCCATATCCCTTGCGTACTTCCTCATCTGTTCTTATTTTTCATTATTTCCCACAATGTATCCCATTTAAGATACATTGTGGGATATAGTTTGACTTTTGTACTTAGTTGGCATATCTTATTTGTCTGAGGTCAATTATGTAACATGTTTATAATTTAATGGGTTGAGAAATATACACTTGCGTAGATCATATTGTAATGGAAGTGCTTTTCCCAGAGCTGTGAAGTGATCTCCGATTTAATAAGCAATACTGTTCCCATAATGAGAACCAAGCTGGATCTACAAAGAGACCATATCAAAGTCAAGGTATTAATAGGGCTTTCTGGATTTTGCCCTCTTAACTCTCTTGTTACCATAAATACAGGTCAGTAAAATGCCACAACAGCTGGCTGCCCAGGTAACCCTGGTACCGTACCTATATATGAAGCCAGAAGTCGTGCGTTAGATACCTGCTCAGGGTTATGGATTTTGTCAGGTTTGGTTACTTCAATTGTGTCAGAAGTGGCTCTTCAGAGACCCTGTGCAGAGTGATATTTATATATATATTGCTTGTTCTGTCCTTTTGATGCCTGGCCCAAAATGTTACAGAGGTGAGAAGTGTAGTAGAGCAGTCTGGCCAGGTTACTCAGTTGGTAGAGCACCCAACAGGTAAAGGGGTTTGTGGATTTAAATGCTACCCTCGTTACCTTGATTTTTTTCTGTTTCATATCACATTTATAATATTCTTAGATTCTTCTGACTAGACATACATGTAATATGCCACCTTGTACTGATGTATGAGTAGCTTAATTTTTAAATAAAGAATAATTAATTATTGAATCTTGTCTTCACCAGCTTTATCAGTCATAATATTCTAAATAAGAAAATATTTTGTACCTATAAAGGCATTCCTATATATTTTAAAAATTTGATGTGAAATAAAAGGCAAAGTTACAGAGTTAAAATCTAGTAGCACAACCATTCATCAAATGTTTACAGCCTGTTTGGATGCACTAGATGCAAATGATTATAAAATGCAACACTATATGAACAGTGAATTTACAAATAAACCAGTCTTCAGATCCCTCAAGAAGTCAATATCCAGACTCTTTTATGATGAAATCAGCAAAAGGTAATAACTAGCTACTCTCCCACAGTAAAGTGGGTTTGCTGGTATTGGATACGGACCTTTAATGCTGACCTAAGCAGTTATGTACCAGTAGTTTTGAGAAGGGAAGTGTCATTTAAGATCATTTAATTTAGTTTATCTTCATCTATTATCATTGTCTCAAGATGTTATTGCTGTAAACTTTGCACACTGATTTTAAGTACTGTTCCATGACTAGTGGATCCATTTTTAAACAATTTCACTGTTGTCTCTGAGTATATTAATAGTAGCATTGGTAATGTTAAAAACAAGCTATCATGGTGATGGAAGCACAATTAATGTTTAGTGTAAAAACCATTTCCAAGGTATAAAGAAATGTTCTTGAGATATTGGTAATTGAGTTTATTGTTTTTTTTTCTTGACAGAATCAAGCAACAAGAAATGATGGCTTTTGAGGAATCGAGGCAGGAGATTGCATTATTGTCAAGGAATGCAACTTCTGCATTCAAAGAGGGGGACTTTGAACAATGTGTTAAACTGTACCATGAAGCATATATAAAGTCAACTAATCTTGATGAAAATGTTGTCAAAACATGCACCCTGAATTATGGAGCTGCACTAGTAGTTCTTGGCAAAACCAAACTATCTATGGAAGACAAGAAAGATGCCGGAATAAGTGATTTAAAGACAGCCATTGAGATCCTTCATAAAATAACACCAGTATATGAATCACAAACCCACATTGATATCAATGCAGATGTATATTTCAACATAGCATATGCTTATCAGCTTTTAAAAGAGAATGAAAAAGCTATCGAGTTTTATAAACAGGCTGAGAAGGAATACATGACAGATCGTAAGTTTGACCAGCAGCTTAAATGTCTGCACCTAATTATTCAGCTTCATCAAGAAGAGAAGTGCTTTGATATGGCAGCCAAAGTTTACAAAGATATGTCAAAAGTTCACAAGTTCAACAATAAAAAACTAGAACAGGCTGATAGCTTGTGTCAGTCTATGCTACTGCTGATGAGGAACAAGGCTGGGAGAGAGAAAACTGACAAAGTTGCTGACAAATGCATGAAGTGCATTGAAGAAATAGAGCTTACAGGAAAGGACTGTGTAGAAGCTGGTAAGCTAAGGATAGAGTTTTTATTATATAGTATTTTCAATAATTTAAATAAGCATGTTTAAATATAAGGTTTGCCATTTAAACCCAGGTAGAAGGTCAGTTCAAATCTAACTAAAGCATGACCGATCAAAGCAAAAATAAGAACATCAATAGATATGGATCATAATCAAACTCTGATTATAAAAGCTCTCCTAGGTTCAAGGATATAATTGCTTTTTTTTTATCAGGGCTTCAAATGATAGGACTGAACCCTAGTTTAGATTGAGATGTCATACCTGGAAGTCATGACTTTTCACATTGCTTTGTTTTAAAACTATTAATTACCAGATAAGGGGATTACACATGATTTTATAAAGCAATACATTCCCAAAGTAATGATGGTAAGAAATTAAAGAAATTGCCATATTGCATTAATTCCAATGAGTGCCAGCCGTAATTATTTTATTTGATAAATAGGAAGAATAACACATTTAGCGTAAAACACATTTATTACTTGGTTAAATGTTTAGCTGACCAGATATATATATATAGCACATGATCCAAGTGAGCTATTGTGATCACTCACAACTTGGTATCTGGCTTTATATACAGTAAAACCTCTCCACAGCAACATCTGGTGGAGGCACAAAAAAGTGTTGCTGCTGAGAGGTGTTGCACTGTGTCTTAGGGAAAGGCTGTGCTGTGTCTTAGGGGGAGGCTGCACTGTGTCTTAGTGGGAGGCTGCACTATGTCATGGGGGCAGGCTGCACTGTGTCTTGTGGGAGCTGTATTGTGTCTTAGGGGGAGGCGGCACTATGTCATGGGGAAGTTGCACTGTGTCTTAGGGGAAGGCTGTGCTGTGTCGGGGGAGAGGCTGCACTGTGTCGGGGGTGGGGGTGGAGGGGGTCTCCACTGTGTCTTAGGGGAGGCTGCACTGTGTCTTAGGGGTAGGCTGCACTGTGTCTTTGGGGGGGGGGGGGGGGGGCTGCACTGTGTCGGGGGGTGGGGATGGAGGGGGTCTCCACTGTGTCTTAGGGGAAGGCTGAGCTTTGTCTTAGGGGTAGGCTGCACTGTGTCTTAGGGGTAGGCTGCACTGTGTTGGGGGGGGGGGGGGGCTGCACTGTGTCTTATGGGAAGGCTGCACTATGTCTTAGGGGTAGGCTGCACTGTGTCTTAGGGGTAGGCTGCACTGTGTCTTAGGGGTAGGCTGCACTGTGTCGGGGGTGGAGGGGGTCTCCACTGTGTCTTAGGGGAAGGCTGCGCTTTGTCTTAGGGGAGGGAGCTTCACTGTGTCTTAGGGGGAGGCTGCACTGTGTCTTAGGGGGGGGGGGGGGGGGGGCTGCACTGTGTCGGTGGGTGGGGGTGAAGGGGGTCTCCACTGTGTCTTAGGGGGAGGCTGCACTATGTCAGGGGGTGGGGGTGGAGGGGGTCTCAACTGTGTCTTAGGGGAAGGCTGCGCTTTGTCTTAGGGGAGGGAGCTGCACTGTGTCTTAGTGGAAGGCTGCACTATGTCTGGAAGGAGGGCTGCACTGTATCTAAGGAGAAGGCTGCACTGTGTCGGATGGCGGGGGGCTGCACTTTGTCTTAGGGGGAGGCTGCACTATGTCATGTGGGAAGCTGCACTGTGTCTTGGGAGGTGGCTGCACTATGTCATGGGGGAAACTGCACTGTGTCTTGGTGGGGTGGCTGCACTATGTCATGGGAGAAGCTGCACTGTGTCTTAGGGAAGGCTGTGTTTTGTCTTAGGGGAAGGCTGTGCTTTGTCTTAGGGGAAGGCTGCACTCACTGTGTCGGGGTGGGGGTGGGTGGGGGATGGGGGTTGCACTTTCTCTTAGAGCGCTGGGCTGCACTGTATCTTAGTGGAAGGCTACACTGTGTCTACTCTTGGAGGGGGGACTGCACTGTGTCTCAGGGGAAGGCTGCACTGTGTCTTGGGGGGGGGGGGGGGGGCTGCACTGTGTCAGGGGGTGGGGATGGAGGGGGTCTCCACTGTGTCTTAGGGGAAGGCTGAGCTTTGTCTTAGGGGTAGGCTGCACTGTGTCTTAGGGGTAGGCTGCACTGTGTTGGGGGGGGGGGCTGCACTGTGTCTTAGGGGAAGGCTGCACTATGTCTTAGGGGTAGGCTGCACTGTGTCTTAGGGGTAGGCTGCACTGTGTCTTAGGGGTAGGCTGCACTGTGTCTTGGGGGGGGGGGGGCTGCACTGTGTCGGGGGGTGGGGATGGAGGGGTCTCCACTGTGTCTTAGGGGAAGGCTGAGCTTTGTCTTAGGGGTAGGCTGCACTGTGTCTTAGGGGTAGGGGGGCTGCACTGGGGTGGGGATGGAGGGGTCTCCACTGTGTCTTAGGGGAAGGCTGAGCTTGTCTTAGGGGTAGGCTGCACTGTGTCTTAGGGGTAGGCTGCACTGTGTTGGGGGGGGGGGGGGCTGCACTGTGTCTTATGGGAAGGCTGCACTATGTCTTAGGGGTAGGGCTGCACTGTGTCTTAGGGGTAGGCTGCACTGTGTCTTAGGGGTAGGCTGCACTGTGTCGGGGGTGGAGGGGTCTCCACTGTGTCTTAAGGAAGGCTGCGCTTTGTCTTAGGGGAGGGAGCTTCACTGTGTCTTAGGGGAGGCTTTGCACTGTGTCTTAGGGGGGGGGGGGGGCTGCACTGTGTCGGTGGGTGGGGGTGGAGGGGGTCTCCACTGTGTCTTAGGGGGAGGCTGCACTGTGTCAGGGGATGGGAGTTGAGAGGGTCTCCACTGTGTCTTAGGGGAAGGCTGCGCTTTGTCTTAGGGGAGGGAGCTGCACTGTGTCTTAGTGAAAGGCTGCACTATGTCTGGAAGGAGGGCTGCACTGTATCTTAGGAGAAGGCTGCACTGTGTCGGATGGCGGGGGGCTGCACTTTGTCTTAGGGGGAGGCTGCACTATGTCATGTGGGAAGCTGCACTGTGTCTTGGGAGGTGGCTGCACTATGTCATGGGGGAAACTGCACTGTGTCTTGGTGGGGTGGCTGTACTATGTCATGGGAGAAGCTGCACTGTGTCTTAGGGAAGGCTGTGTTTTGTCTTAGGGGAAGGCTGTGCTTTGTCTTAGGGGAAGGCTGCACTCACTGTGTCGGGGTGGGGGTGGGTGGGGGATGGGGGTTGCACTTTGTCTTAGGGGAAGACTGCTGTGTCTTAGGAGAGGGAGCTGCACTGTATCTTAGTGGAAGGCTGCACTGTGTCTTGGAGGCGGGGCTGCACTGTATCTTAGTGGAAGGCTACACTGTGTCTACTCTTGGAGGGGGGACTGCACTGTGTCTCAGGGGAAGGCTGCCTTGTGTCTTAGGGAAAGGCTGCACTCACTTTGTTGGGGGGGGGGATGCTGCACTGTGTCTTAGGGGAAGGCTGTGCTGTGTCATAGGGGCAGGTTGCACTGTGTCTTAGTGGTAGAGGCTGCACTATGTTATGGGGGGGGGGGGGGGATGGGAGCTACAATATGTCTTAGGGGAAGGCTGCACTGTTTTAGGGTGAAGCTACACTTTGTCTTACTGGGATAGTGAACTGTCTCTAAGAGAGAGGCTGCACTATCTCTTAGGGTGAGGATGAACTATGTGTTTTGGGGGGTGGGGAGGAAGGGTGATGAGCTGTCTTTTATGGGGAGGCTGCAGTGTGTCTTAGGGGAGGCTGCAGCATGTTTTATAAGGAGGATGAACAGTGTCATAGGGGAAGGATGTTCTGTTGCTTAATCTACTTGTTTGATAAAAGAAAGACTCCTAGTTTGCTGAATAGTGTGTACATATGTAGGTCTTTTAAATGATGAAACATTTTGTATCTTCATCAATGTCTTTTGTATAATAAACGGTTGAGAAAAAAACAACAGCAGACATTAAAAATTGAAAACATCTTCAAAATTAAATGAGTATTATTAAAATTTAAATGAATATTCTGATTTAAGCCAAAATCTGCAATGAGGTGGGACTTGTTCTAGTGCAGCTAGGTAACCCAGCCGGAGAACACTCCTTCAAAAAAGCCTTGGACCTGCTAAACAAGAGTGCACTGCCCATGTCTCCTACAACACTAGAGGCAGTCTTTCAGCAAAACCTTGGTGCAGCATACAACATCAGTGGAAAATATCAAGAAGCTATTGAAGCTCATCTAAAAGCTGTGGACAAATATGGTGAGGATTGTTTTCTGTTGCTTTATTGAAAATCCATAATAATAATGCAGATAAAAATGTTTTGAAAAAAAGTGTTTTTAACTTGTTTTTTACACTTTTTTTTACTTTTTTTTTTAATAAAACACAAGTTCTTAAATCTTTGAAGAGAGTATCATTGATCTGAATTCTTGTCTTCTGAAAAATAGTAATGATAATTGGCATAACATTTTGTTGTGGCTACTCCCATTCCTTTTTATTTATAGTCAAAACTCAAACATGAACACTGAATTAGGGACTTAAACTTTTTAGCTCAGCAACTGGCTTCTCTCGCCATGGACTATAGTTTGAATCCCACCCAATGCAAAGAAATTGGCATCAGCTATGCTTTGTCAGATGTAAGATGGGGCTCCCCCATAATTATATATATATACAAACAATATAAAGAATAACAATAATGTCAGTCTTTCTGTTCATATGTTGCCAACGTTATGTATAACTTCCAACCAGCAAGATCCTTGTTGAGGAGGCAGGTTGTACCTCCCAGCCTCCACTCCTAAAACCCAATTGGCTCTTATTGACTGAGCAACACTTTCAGACTTCCTGTGATCCATAGGTCGATATACCTACACATGGTTAATACAAGAGTGAGAGTGACCATACTAAATAAGTTTATGCAAGCTAAATAAATGTAGACAATTTTACTTACCAGTTAAGAAAAAAGAGGAAATAAATATTTGAATATGACACCATTTCTTTATTACTATCCCCAAGGCCAGTTGAAAAACCGCTCTGGACAGGCCCAGTGCTACATCAACTGTGCCTATGCCTACAGCAAGCTCGACTACCCCAACAACCTGGAAAATGCTGACAGATACTTTCTACATGCTCTACAAGCTGCCAAAGATTCAAGTAGGTGTAGTTTACTCATTTCCATTTATTTCACTTATGTTTTATTTTTGTCCCTTTACTTCAATTATGATAATTTCTTTTCACTTTTCTACCAATCTGAGTAGCAAGTGTCTATGTAATTTCTGTGTAGAGTGTGTAATTTGAATTGATTTGTTGTAAATTGGTTTTTTAATATATAAAGTCATATTACAGCTGCAACTGCATGCAGTCATGATATGATATAAACTCCCTTTTGGCCACTATACCTTTACTTTACCTTTACAGTCTTGCTTGACATGTATTATTTTCATTGATGTAAAATATGGGTATGTGTTCAAGTGCACAGTGTTAATACAGATCATTTGCAAATTACTTTATAATACAGTAATTGGTAAAACATTGGCTCCAGGTATGGGAGGCCCAAGTTTGGGCCACATCATAACAAAGGCATTTAAAATAATATGGGTATGTCTCTCTTGCTATTTCTTTTTCTACTACACAACATCAATTTGACATCTTAATAGAGTGCTTTGACCGTCTTAAAACCTAGGATGGTGGCTGGACATAATCTCATCCCCAACCTCCAAGGGCTATAGCCTGCCTCATATCCATGTAGAAATTAAGGAATAGTGTCTATATGTTCAAGGACAATATAATTATAAGAATGGCACTATTGTCTGTTATGATGTCACTGGTGTTTGGATGAAAGCCACGTGGTGTGTTATAATGTCACTGGTAGTTTGATAAAATGGCCCCATAGTCTGTTATAATATCACTGGTGCTTTAATAAAATGGCCCCATAGTCTGTTATAATGTCACTGGTATTTTGATAAAATGGCCTCATAGTCTGTTATAATATCACTGGTGCTTTGATAAAATGGCCCCATAGTTTGTTATGTTGTATCTAATGTTCTGATAAAATGACCATATATGTCTGTAGTGGTGTAATTGAGGTTTTGAAAATATAGACCAGTCTCTGTTATGGTGTCTCTGGTGTTTTGTAGATGACAATCACATGATGTGGCAGACCTACGAAGGTTTGGGAGCCATCAGTTTCCAGCGGGGACGTGTTGAAGAAGCCAAGGAATATTTTAAAAAGGTAACATTTAAAAAAAATTATTATCAAATTGTTAGTGTATCTTTCATTGCATAATAATCATACAGCATTTTTTTGTGTTTGTTCATGTCTATCTTTCTCTGTGACCAGCCTTTTATAAGGTCAGTCATCTATCTTTCTCTGTAACCAGCCTTTTATAAGATCAGTCATGTCTATCTTTCTCTGTGACCAGCCTTTTATAAGGTCAGTCATCTATCTTTCTCTGTAACCAGCCTTTTATAAGGTCAGTCATGTATCTTTCTCTGTAACCAGCCTTTTATAAGATTAGTCAGGTCTATCTTTCTCTGTAACCAGCCTTTTATAAGATCAGTCATGTATCCCTTTCTCTGTAACCAGCCTTTTATAAAATCAGTCATGTATCCCTTTCTCTGTGACCCGCCTTTTATAACATGAGTCATGTATCCCTTTCTCTGTGACCCGCCTTTTATAAGATCAGTCATGTATCCCTTTCTCTGTGACCCGCCTTTTATTACATCAGTCGTGTATCCCTTTCTCTGTGACCAGCCTTTTATTACATCAGTCGTGTATCCCTTTCTCTGTGACCCGCCTTTTATTACATCAGTCGTGTATCCCTTTCTCTGTGACCAGCCTTTTATTACATCAGTCCTGTATGTCTTTCTCTGTGACCCGCCTTTTATTACATCAGTCGTGTATCCCTTTCTCTGTGACCCGCCTTTTATAAGATCAGTCATGTATCCCTTTCTCTGTGACCCGCCTTTTATAAGATCAGTCGTGTATCCCTTTCTCTGTGACCAGCCTTTTATAAGATCAGTCATGTATGTCTTTCTGTGCCTACCTGCACTGTTTGTTGTGAATTAATAAATCATTTCTCTCTATGTAACTAGCCAACTTTCAATGTTTGTAAATTTTCTGTCAACCATTTATCTGTATCTCTTTCTACCCAGGCCCTATTCAGGGTGGGTAACACAGCAGTGGATGAGTCTGTCAAGACAAGGATACTGGAGAAATATGACAAGATGAAGGAAGAGTTGAATCGGACTTCACAACAAAAAAACCAAGTCTATTTGAGCAGCCAACAGACAGACCAAGTCAGAAATAGTCACCCAAGAACAGTAAGTGTCAGGCAGAAGTCTCACCATAATAATTTTGCAAAAATTTCAGTGTTTAAAGTACCGGTATATGTTAAAAACATTACATTTTCTTTTTACAGTGTTTTTATTTTAATCTATAACTTTTTAAAATAGACAACTGATGGATTCTGCCAGTTAAATTACAATTGTTTGGACCCTGAGAGATAAGAAATGAAGTAGAGTTTGTGAGATATTTTCCATTTACATAATTTTTTATTATTTCTCCCATGGATAAATAAGTTTCCCTGGCTGTATCTATAGTATCTCATTGACCCAACTTTTACTCCCTTATTCTTTTTTGTAATTTTGCAATGTCTGTGTCAAAAGGGCATTATTTCATCATTTCTTAATGTTTATTCTGGTCCCAATGTCTACTTAAGTATCATTTATCAGTAAATAGGCTTGATAGGAATGCCTCTTGATGTTATGATATGCCAATTAAGATTTTTCTCTAATCACTCAAATTATTTGGATGAGATATGATCTCATGAAGTTGTGAACATCCATGGCAATGGCAAGATAAAATCTGAAAGATATACTGCCAGGAAATAATGATGATATTTTATACCCACTGTCTTGAGCAAGTAATGCCATATGACAGGTAGGTTTTAATACAACAGTCATCACAATTGGCAATCACTTGACCCTCATGGTATGCTACATAAGTCAGCTATGTTCAAATGTTAATTGGTTGAGCTTCAATGAAGTCATAAAATACTGCTTTAAATCCTGGCACAACTTTCAAAGTTATGAATTTCATGTGGAATGATTTTTCAGGCAGAGATATTAATTAAAACACAATACATGCACTTATTGAACTTGTTCATTTTACAATTAATTCCTGTCTTTTTTTTACACACTTCTACCACCTTTCATGTGCTTTGTCTTTGTAGGTGTATGTATTTATTATTTCACTGTTGTTATATAATATCCTTTAACATGGAGCATACTTTCTTAATAAGTATATTTTTGACTGTTTCACACAGTCCCTCATCAGCTGGCATTTGTTCACTAGATGTCAGTTGAATAAGCAATAGACTAACACATCATGTTTACCTCAGAAAGTGAAGGTGATTGAAGATTCCATTTTTAGATGCTAATTGTATACATGTTGAGGATGATAGTTCAATCAGGGTCATAGTTACAGGAAACATATATACTGATTAATACCTTATTTCACCTCCAATCACCATCTTGAGCACAAAATAATGTTTTTGAGAATACTTCTACATCATTTTTCAAACTTGTAACTAATAATCAAGACGAAAAGAAAAAAAACTAGACATATTAAGATGGTCCTTACCAGCAAATGGCTACCTGGAATGGATGTTTTCGATGCCTGAAAAGTCAGAAGCAAAGAATACAACAACAAAAATTAGAGAAACACCAAATGTGGAACTCCCATACAAACAAGGAACATCAAAAGCTTTGCACAGAATTTAAAAATGCACTGAGTGAATACGTATCATCGTTCATACGACTCAATGAGATCACAGTCAGCTCAAATGAAAGACAAAGCAGACAAACTAAAAGATTGTAGCAAGTGTGAACATTGTGAAACACTGTGAAAATGATTATGTTGGAAAGATGGTAGGAAGCAGTCACCATCAAGCTGCGACCACCAATACTCATCTGGGGTGAGGAGTATAACACTCCTTGTGTCATGTGACTTTGCTTATTCATGTGAATTAAGGTCAGCACGGTGATAAAGACTATGTGAAACTGTTTGGTGCAAATAAGAACAATTTCATTTTGATGCCAACAGTTGTCTGATCATGACCTCCACTATTTGCTGCTGAGTCTCCAATAAAATATTCCTTGTAGTCTTTTTATGTAGCTGTTTTATTTTTTAATGCTTATCAATTAATATAGAATAGTAAGAGTAAAGATAGGCGATGTATTTGATCTTATAATTCAATACAGAATAATCCTAAAAGATTGTTCGGCGCAAATCAAATAAATTTTATTTTGTTGCAGCTTCTAACTAGTTTGGAAGAGCAGATTATACCTAGGTCAGCGACAACTCTTAATGCCCAACCAAGAAATGTGAAAATGAGTCAGGAAGTGAGTTATATGAGTCAGAAGTTTTCTGGCACCCCAAGGGACACAGTAGCAACCACTGAACAAACAGTTTCCTAAGCAGGTGGCTAAGAGTTTGCAGTCCTGTAACCTCACCCATGTAGGTTGTTTTTTATTACTTAACTTTATTTAATTAATGTGGTGATTTTTCACAAACTGGCATCAACCACGATGTCAATCAGCGGAAGATGCTGCTGCTGCTGATGATGATAATAAAGAATGATGATAAAGATAATAAAAGATGATAATGGTGTTGGTGATGCTCATGATGCTCATGATTATGATCAAGATGATGATAATGTTCATGGGGATGTCAATGGTGGTGATGATGATTAAAGTGATGATGATACTAGTAATGAATGTGATATGATGAAGTCTTGATTTACCTCCAATAATGACTTGTGCATTTATAAAAAATATTGTTTCCTTTTAAGGCGGAAGATCCCCTGGCGTAAGAAAGGATCCTTTGGAAACCATCCCATACAGAAGGTCTCCCGAGGACTTGCCACTCCCACTGGGTCTATATATGGCTCACTGGAAATACAGAGCCCTCGGTTTCATAGCAGACGCAGCCTGGGGACTTGAACCTGTGGCCTCTGAAGAGTCGGAGGAGAATTCTTCTGATGATGAAGATGCCAATGATAGCCAGGGATTTGAAAGTACAGAAAAAGGCATCAGCAGTAGTGGCTCCTCTGAGGAGGAAGAAGGAACATCAGATGAAGATGAGGAGGAGGGAGAGGAGGAGGAGCAGTGTAGAAAAGGAAGTCATGGAGGGGATAGACAAGATGGCGTGAAATTGTAAGTAATGATGTTGCTAAGTATTTTTATAGTACTGTTTAAAATGGACTTTGTTGTTTTCAGTTTGCTTGAATTTTAAGAGGCTTGCTTAATTTTCTGTAACTTTTTTCCCTTTGTAAGTATATAATAACAAAATCATTTTAAATAACCTTAATATCTTTAAGTAAATAACTTCTTTTTATTATTCTCTTGAACTGCTTAAAATTATTTTAATTGAATATAAACTTGTTAACTTAGACCATTTTTTACTGCTTTGCATTGCATTCCACATATCTTTACCATTATCAATATCATCCTTATAATTAGAATATTCACAACAATCAATATCCATATTATTTTTATCATTGTTGTCATAGTTTAATCAAAACACATGAAAATATGCCATCAAATTATGATCTATATTTAAGTTATTCTTTATGAAATATTCATCTTAAATTTCTGTAAGAAATAAGGCAATCCATTTTATGGTCCTAATAATTAATGGTCCAAAGTAATAAAATATACATTTCCTTGTCATTAATTTGATTAATTCATTAACTGTTTTCAAAAGTCATTTATTATCCTGATTATGTGTATATCATGATTATATATTTTTGTGAAATGTTGAAGTATCTTTTAGAATCATTTGTCTACTAAAGTATTAGATTTTGTATGTGTTTTTAAAACATGATTTCTTCTAGAACTAGTTTAATTTCTATTGTTAGGAAAGGACTTTCACAGGAAAAAATTGATGCAATTTTTGCCAGAAAAGCCTCACCATTTTCACACAAGTAGGTGCTCAATGCCTGTTTAACCTGCAAATTCAAACCCATTCCATTGCACATGTTTCTTGCTCAGAAGTTTGCTGACTAGCATGCCTACTAACAAAGTTGTCTTTATTAACAGCTTTTCTTACTTACAGAAATATTGCCAGTTCAGGTTGTGTGTCATTAAAATCCTCTAATCAAGGTGTATATATTCAATCATTAGAAGGAACAGTCATTAAAATATGTATTGCTTAGGCTTAGATAATCAGGAATGTTCCAGAAGTGGTTCACTTTGTACATGGAACATGTGATGAGGGTTGGTTTTGTCTCACCACCTGTTCAAGACACATACTATCACAGTGAAAGCTGCACTGCATCTGCTAGAGTTCACCAGAGTGAACTTGTCTGAAGACAGTACTGATGTTACAAAAACTGTACGTTTTGGAGCAGAAAAGTAGATTCAGCATTTGGTGTACTAATGTACAATAAGTCACCTTAATAATCCCTCGAAGTCAGATAAAAAAACAACAACGGCCACAATAGCTCAAGTGGTAGAGCATCAACTTGTGGATCAGGAGGTCACGGGTTCAAACCCTGGCCAGGTCAAACCAAAGACTTTAAAGTTGGTAGTAATGGCATCCTCCTAACGCTCGGGGCTAAGGGAACAGCACTACACCTGACTCGTTGGTGTCAGTACAATGGACCGGCCGGGTTCACTCCCTAGGCACCTCATATGTGCCCCTGTGCTATAATGATAGAAATGTCGCTGCACAGTTTCGGCAAAAATGCTAGTAAATTACATCCCTCAAACACAAAAATATTTACCTGTGTATCATGTAATAAGTCTGTATGACCCTACAATTGTCCATCCCATGTTTGTGGGCTGTCTGTTTTCTGTTTTTGCCTGTCTATTAAGTTCTTAGTTGCGATGTTCAACACCTGGTGTTGGCACAATGTAATTTTTGCCTCGGACATATCTTAAAGTAAAGCATGTTTAATTTTTAATTTATCTACCGGTAAGTAGATTTTTCTTGATAACAGTTTTCTTTAGCTAACTATATCATGTTTTATTCCTTCTTATTAAAATAATATGGTTTGAGGAACTGTTGCTCTTAAAATGATTGGGTAAGACTTGAGACAACAAAAGTTAATTTGAATTCAAATGTCATCTCACATCCAGTACTCATTTTTTAATTACCTCTCACATTTTTATTGAATACGGGCAAATTGGGAGGTCAGTCTGCTTAGGAATAATTGGTACAATGGTAATGCAATGTATTCTTCTTCAAACGCATTGACACAAATGAAAATATATACCTAGTTTTATGTTTGTGTCCTTTTTTACATATCCCAGTTAAACAAATTAAAAAGAACTGCATTTCCTAGGAAATGAAATACAGAATTATGTTCATTGAATAAAAAAAAAAGACAAATATTGTGGCAGTAAAATTTAAACTTTAGACAAATCTTAACTTAGAAATGCTTTTACATGTGGAACCAGGATGCAAACCCTTGAATATATTCTGTATGTACATGTACAATAAAGGAATTTATTCTCTATCTATCAAAGAAGACCCTATTTTGTGTGCACCCTTATATTATCTGGTTAATAAAGTGTGCATTATAAAATGTTACAGTCCGTTGTAGTTCACATGGGGTAACAGTACTGTTACAGTACATATAAAGTACTTTTAAAACATTTTTAAGATTATACAGTTAAGCTCTTTTTACATGTAAATAACCATAAAATACAAATTTCATTTTGTTTGAAAATTAATTACTATTTGTTATTTTGTGATTTCTACTTTGGTAATTAAATGTATATATTTTTTAATTATACATTGTTCAAGGAACTCAAAGAAACAAGAAATTATTGAAGAAGTCACTGGTTTAAAAATGCCTGCAGCCTCTCCAACTGTGACAGACAATGAGTATGAGATAATGTTTAGTTGTTGTGTTCACAATATTACATTTCTTACTTTATATTTGTAATAAATTCTAGTTTCTATTATTATGAGATTTTTTAACTGTTTTGACAGTGTGAGCATGAGCATTTTTTGTCATTCATCACTATGTACTTTATATTTTCACCTTTACTACATTTTAAGTTACTTAAGTGTAATTTATTTAAATATATTTTGTTGTTGTTCTTTGAATAGATCTTTAATAGACAGCTGAGCCATCACATTAGTTAGGGGTGAAGTTATTAACTACTCAGACTCCTCAGCCTCTCACTGCATGGCATCCCGTCCAAGTCAGGGTGAAGGTCTAAATGTGGAAACACTCCTGACCTGCAGTGTGCTGATAATTCTACATAGATATTTATTTGGGGATTTCCACCAAAATATCTGGATACAATGTACTTACCATAAATCTGCCATGGCTATGTATTTATTAACACAAACAAGTAGACATGAACTATTCAAAGTATCTTTAAATTATCACATTCCTCTGTACAATGTAGAAAAATTTGCAGCAGTGTTAGTTTGACCTTGTAAGTGATTAAAGGTATGCAAATAGTGGTCACAACAATTTTGTCCGTGGTAAATCGATTTTGCAACACATTAGAAAGCAGGCAAGTCTTCAGCTGCAAAACAACCGACTCTTCTAAATATAGATTATACATTACAAGAAAAGCTACAACACAGTCACTAACTTTTTATTATAGAAACTATTATATTATATATTATATGCCTTCCAAATGATTGCATTTTAACTAAAATTATGTCTAAAATAATTGCTCATCAGTGCTACAGGATCAGACCAAGATATGCTTATTTCAGAATAAACTCCAAGTTATTTATTTTGTCAACATTACACCCCTGTGATCTGAATCCAAGTCCAAATTTCAAACTTGGTATACAGCCACAGAAGGCAGTGAGGCCCCGTGTGGGATATTACAAATATTTTGGCCAAGTATATTATGCATTTTTAGTGGAACACTCATTTTAATAATATTTTTCTTTCCGCTTCCACCCTTTTTCTCTTGTCACTGACATTTGGAACACCATGGATATTTGACTTTCAGAAATAGGTGAATGCATACAAAAGAGCCAAGACAATGCAAATAAGTCACTGTGATATTCCAGTACTCTCAGTGCTTTGATATTGTCAATTTTAAAGCCTTTTAAGAGAAAGCAAGAATCACACACTAATATGTTTTCTCAAAACATTGCTGCATACTTTCTACTAATAAGCCATTTTTTGTTCATGTTTGATGGCACCTTTTTATAGATCACTTCACTTTTGTTATTATCTCCCCCTCAATGGTGACTGTGTTGGTTCACTTTTTTTTGTTAAGGTCTACTCCTTGAAAACCTTATCAGAAATAACATCAGTCTTTAAGTACTTGGTCATTATCAAAAGGAAAACCTATTTCCAAAGGGCAGATAACCCTTATATTTATTTTGACAGAATTATGTCCCTTTTCTGACTTAAAATTTTGTTATCCAGTATTGAGAAAAATGGAAGGCGCTGTTAATGTTAGCTTTTGTTCTGTATTGTATGCATTGGTACTAGTCTGGTACATGTAGTATGTACAAACTACCGGCATGGCCCATAAAAGCAAGAAGCCTTGGGATCAATACTTTACTATGACACTTTATAAACTTGCTTGAAAAATTATTTATACAACTTTAAATGCTAATAAGAAGATTTGATTGATTTAAAGTGTCATCTTCTTATGCAGATTTATTGTTCATAACTCTCACAATTCCCCCTGCAACAGACTCACAGCCATTTGTGTCCAGGTACTTGAAATAGCAAAGATATGGACATCTATTTGTTGTTTGAGGTTTTTAAGTTTAAGAAATTTTATTATGGTTTTAAAAATTCAGATTAGTTGCATAAGTAATAGCAGTAACAAGGAAGTTATTTTCGGTTTTCTCTATGCAAGGCAGATAATTATGTGAATATAAACAGTAACATGGTATATTAAAACATACAAATAGATTAAAAAAGTAAATGAATTACTTAATTTTTAAATTTAATATTAAATATTGAATTATTTTCTTTGTATCTTTATCCCATTTATTTTTTAAGACAGAGGTATACATGTATGTAATGAACTGACTGTGTGTAACAAAGTGTTTAAGTGTTTGTGGACCTGACCTTTTCAGGTCAGCTGGTCAACCATCCAATGAATTGACAAAGTATGAGGAACTTCTACGTCAGAAGGAGAGTCAAGAAGGTATGTCCTGACTTCATTCCTCAATACACATCAATCATAATAACACCAGACATTATTACATTCAGTACACATCAATCATAATAACACCAGCCATTATAACATTGAATACACATCAATCATAATAACACCAGCCATTATAACATTGAATACACATCAATCATGATAACACCAGACATTATTACATTCAATACACATCAATCATGATAACACCAGCCATTATAACATTGAATACACATCAATCATAATAACACCAGCCATTATAACATTGAAGACACATCAATCATAATAACACCAGCCATTATAACATTGAATACACATCAATCATGATAACACCAGACATTATTACATTCAATACACATCAATCATAATAACACCAGCCATTATAACATTGAATACACATCAATCATAATAACACCAGCCATTAGTACATTGAATACACATCAATCATAATAACACCAGCCATTAGTACATTGAATACACATCAATCATAATAACACCAGCCATTATAACATTGAATACACATCAATCATAATAACACCAGCCATTATAACATTCAATACACATCAATGATGATAACACCAGCCATTATAACATTGAATACACATCAATCATAATAACACCAGCCATTATAACATTGAATACACATCGATCCTGATAACACCAGCCATTATAACATTCAATACACATCAATCATAATAACACCAGCCATTATAACATTGAATACACATCAATCATGATAACACCAGCCATAATAACATTGAATACACATCAATCATAATAACACCAGCCATTATTACATTCAATACACATCAATCATGATAACACCAGACATTATTACATTCAATACACATCAATCATAATAACACCAGCCATTATAACATTGAATACACATCAATCATAATAACACCAGCCATTATAACATTCAATACACATCAATCATAATAACACCAGCCATTATAACATTGAATACACATCAATCATGATAACACCAGACATTATTACATTCAATACACATCAATCATGATAACACCAGACATTATTACATTCAATACACATCAATCATAATAACACCAGCCATAATAACATTGAATACACATCAATCATCGATCCTGATAACACCAGCCATTATAACATTGAATACACATCAATCATAATAACACCAGCCATTAGTACATTCAATACACATCAATCATGATAACACCAGACATTATTACATTCAATACACATCAATCATGATAACACCAGCCATTAGTACATTCAATACACATCAATCATGATAACACCAGCCATTAGTACATTCAATACACATCAATCATAATAACACCAGCCATTATAACATTGAATACACATCAATCATAATAACACCAGCCATTATAACATTGAATACACATCAATCATCGATCCTGATAACACCAGCCATTATAACATTGAATACACATCAATCATCGATCCTGATAACACCAGCCATTATAACATTGAATACACATCAATCATCGATCCTGATAACACCAGCCATTATAACATTGAATACACATCAATCATCGATCCTGATAACACCAGCCATTATAACATTGAATACACATCAATCATCGATCCTGATAACACCAGCCATAATAACATTGAATACACATCAATCATCGATCCTGATAACACCAGCCATTATAACATTGAATACACATCAATCATCGATCCTGATAACACCAGCCATTATAACATTGAATACACATCAATCATCGATCCTGATAACACCAGCCATTATAACATTGAATACACATCAATCATCGATCCTGATAACACCAGCCATTATAACATTGAATACACATCAATCATAATAACACCAGCCATTATAACATTGAATACACATCAATCATAATAACACCAGCCATTATAACATTGAATACACATCAATCATAATAACACCAGCCATTATAACATTGAATACACATCAATCATCGATCCTGATAACACCAGCCATTATAACATTGAATACACATCAATCATAATAACACCAGCCATAATAACATTGAATACACATCAATCATCGATCCTGATAACACCAGACATTATTACAGTCTTAAGAAAGTATCATATACTCTACTCCTGAAATTGGTAAGCCTGTATTTACACCACTTCGGCAAATAGTGTTGACCCAGATCAGCCAGCTGGACCCTATATGTGCTGTCTGAACCAGATCAGCCAGCTGGAACCTATATGTGCTGTCTGAACCAGATCAGCCAGCTGGAACCTATATGTGCTGTCTGAACGCCATCTACACTATTTGCTGTTGAGCCTTTAGCAATATGTCTAGTCACCTTTACATGTCAATGTTAGAAGATAATTGGTATGGATTATTAACAAATGTAGCCAGGCATTTGGTTAAAAACTTTCATGTCATTGACATTAAGACTGAAATGCACAATGCTACTTAAACCCATATCATGACATCAACCATTCTAAGTTTGTTTCAATGTGGATCAGAAGTGATTGCCAGCTTAAAGTTACATCGGTGAAGCATTGTGCAGAACTTGGATATATACTTGTGTCTTAAAATACTTCAGATATAAGTTCTGAAGTTCATGACTTCTGATTATTGAGGTATTTGTAACTAAGAGTCATTTTCACCTTAGTTGAAAGCTGAATGACATTTTTAAGCATACTAATAACCCAGTTGAATGATCTATTTTTTGTATAAATATATCTATTAAAATGATAGCAAATTGCTTGGACTAAGTACGTGTATATGTTATTTTATTATATGCTTTGAATAATTACATGTATATGTTATTTTATTACATTCTTAGAATAATGACATGTATATGTTATTTTATTACATTCTAAGAATAATTACATGTATGTTATTTTATTACATTCTTAGAATAATTACATGTATATGTTATTTTATTACATTCTTAGAATAATTACATGTATATGTTATTTACTTAAATTCTTAATATAATTACATGTTTATGTTATTTTATTACATTCTTAGATTTTATTACAAATTATAACTGGTTAAGGATAAAAAGTAGGGCATCCATCTGCTACAAATGATCAATTTGTAGCTTAACAAAGTTTCTGATACTCACCTGATTAACTACATGTATGTCTAGTCCAATTTTAGTATTTAACTTAATACTAATGCAGAAGTTTCTTAAGGATTTGTGTATAAACTTTAGGCTAAGTTCTTAAGGAATCCAGATTTGAGCTTATGCTTTGAAAATTTTTAATTTTTCTAACATATATAAATTACTGGCAAATACTGGCCTGATGGGGCAAAATAGTAATCGTTTTACAGTTGTCTATTTTTTGCTTTTTCAGTACTAAAGAGTCCCTCTTGTTTGTTACCTGCCCTTGCTGTGGGCTTCTTAATTTCAAAGAGTATAAGAAACAGACTCTAACTATTCAGGTATATAGCTGTATCACTCAGCCTGTCTCCATTAAAAGAAAGATACAGTATGTGTTTTTAACATTCCCCAGTGATCCAAATAAACTACTTGAATGATCACAGTCTCTAGTGTGACATTTATAGAACCTGTCTTAAGATGTCATTAGACAAGAGCCTTATTATGCTCAAGTGACCCATACTAATTCTTATTATATGCTAGACAACTTAATGTACAAGTCACAAGATGTTTCGGCACAAACATATAGTGCAGATCCTGATTGTGCCCATTTAACATAGATTTTTTTGGTGGTACAACAAAAAGTTTAAACAGTTTGGTCAGTCTAATTTTCTCTGTAAATATACATGTACATGTATAGACAAACTTAAAGATTATTGTCAAAAAATATTTTTTGTGGAAATTATATAAAAGAAAACTCTTAACTCTACGTCTGCTTAGCAAAATTGGTTGAGACTTATGCAACCAGTCAATATCAAGATCAGCCAGCTATCAATAGAGACAGATCTGAGCGGAATCTTTGCTTTTGCCTACAAGGTCTTTAACAAAATGTGCTTTTAGATGTGATTTAGTTTTAAAAAAGTAACTGTGTCAAAGTATGAGTTATTAAAAAGGAGTCATATTTTTTCCTAACTACACCTAAATTTAGCATCTAAGACCACCTCTAAGTCCTGGTACTTGAATTAATTATTTAAGTGTGAGTTTGCCCTTATAATGTGATATACATGTAATAATTTTTATAAAAATGAGCAGAGTGTGCACTTAGTTTCTTGTTGTTTTGATATGTTTTTTTTTCTCTTTCCAGGGCAACAATCTGAGGTAAGAAGAAGTTGAGAAATCTTATTTTTATGCAGTATTCTTCCTACATTACTGATCTATTTTAGATGCATTCAATATGAAATACGTCTTGCAAAGATTGTTCTTTCACAACAATGTTTAGTAGTTAGGTATTATGAATGCAGTGATAGTAGAATGAACATTGTTATCTAGTAAAAGAATAATTGTCAGCTTAATTTATGAAATAATAATTTTTTATATATTATTGCAAGGAAAATATCAAACTTTTCAGTTAAGCCATTTTTTTAGCTAACCTGAGCTTCTACACAGGGTGAACTCTTGTCATCGCCCACGATCTGGCATCAGGCATGACGCATATGTCAGCATTCTTTAAATGACATCACCTCTGATTTTGCTGAGCCAGATTCAACCAAACTTTCTTAGAAGCTTCAGCAGGAAGGGAAAACAAAAAGTTATTCAAGGAATTTTGAACATGGCCGCCAAGGGCATGGTCATTTTCCATATATGTCTATATAGAAAAATTTAAAAAATGTTCTTGTCAGAAAATACCAGAGCTAGAGTCTTAATATTTTTCATACACATTCCTTTGGTGGAACTGTATTAGGATAGTTACCGGTAAAAGAATTATGATCTGTCAAAAATTCATGGTCACCAGGGCCTTGCCATTTTCCATATATGGTTATATGGGAAAACCTAGAAAATCCTCTTGGCAATAACTACAATTTTGATCCTCTAAAAATGGCTACCAGCAGCTTGGCCATTTTCCACATGTGACCATGTGGTAAAAATAAGAGAAACTTTTTGTCCTAATGTTGCTTGTGTACATGTTATATAATTATTCTGGTGTATTTTAACATTGCTAATTTTATCTAATTGTCTACGGCTCTTAAATAGAGTGAGAGTGAGATCGGGTCATGATAGCCCTCATGTTTATTCTGTTCTGTTGTTATTTGTTATTAAAATTGTATATTGTTAGGATCAGACTGAAGACAGTGAAGGTGAGGAGGAGACAGGAGACAGTGAAGGCAGTGAAGGTGAGGAGGGGACAGAAGACAGTGAAGATGAGGAGGAGACAGAAGTTAAAAAGCCAGGAGCTAAACGGTAAGAAATTTGGAATTTTCATTTTTTTGCTCCTGAAAGCTGTGCGATAACAGTACCACTACTCATTCATCAATGTGTACATCCATTTGTTCCAATTTTGTGTCTTAACCATTACTTCCATTTAAGTACATATATATATATACCGTATTCACTCGTATAATCGCCACACTTTTTTACCTGATTTTATCGTTAAGGAGTTTGGGGTGCGGCCATTCTATAGGTGTAAGGCCATGGGACATTTTTTCTAGAACGATTCTACCGATTTTTGGGATGCCATGCATTTACTTTGTGATATAACTAGGTGAGCTCTCTAAATAGGAGGTTGACGGACGATATAAATGAGAAAGCGCCATTCTATGCTTTTTCGGTAGCGATCTAATTTAGTTCAAACATTTTGTTTAAAAATGCATTATAATATTAAAGCACTAACCAACGTGAACATATTCCATATTCCATAATATATAAATTACTGGGTACTTCCTAGTTTTATCTCTTGTATCATATTTCTGAATGTTTGCATCATCAAACAAGTTCACCCAGCTAAAATGTCACTTGCACACTACCATGCAGATTAAAGGATTTCATAGCAGAGCCATTAAAACAACACAGCTTTGATACCAGCCAACAATCTCTTTGAAGTTGAAGTTGACACGTTAGTCTTATCTCTCAGAGCCTCTAATAACAAGTTATTCTCACCTGTCCGCTGCACCCCAGAGAAGACGGTGACATGTTGAGAAGGTGCGAAATATTTTATTGACACTTGACATTTGAGGGGACATGAGGAGCTCAGTCTGCCTTACTAAATAAATAGTTATAATAAGCTAATCAAAATTTTTTTTCAACAATTCTCAGTACATTACTGCACGACCGTCATTGTCTTTATCCATATACACGGTATTGACAATATAGCGGAGCTCCGCTGTATAAACTGTGTGGCCTTTTACATTGAATTAGGATTTTTTCATCAAGTTTCGCTTTCATTTTGGGGCTGCGGCTATTACACGAGTGCGACCATTACACGAGTGAATACGGTATATATATAATATAAAGGTTTTAGACTTTTAGTCAAATTAGAACCTATTGAAATGTTGCTTGAGCAACAAATGTCATGTCAGTAATAGACAGTTTACTGATTGGCTCATTGGTATGTTAATAGGTTTGGGTCGCTACCTTGAAGGTCAAGGTCACAGCATGACCTTGAAGCAAAATCGTGTCCGGCCCATAACTTCGTTATTTGAAGTCGGATTTTAAAACTATTTGACAGAAATGGTCACCATAATGAGATGACATGTCACGAGCAAGATTTGGGTCGATACCTTGAAGGTTAAGGTCAAAGCATGACCTTGCAGCAAAATCGTGTCCGCCCCATAACTTGGTTATTTAAAGTTTGATTTTACAACTATTTCACAGAAATGATCATATTGAGATGACGTGTCGCGAACATCATTTGGGTCGATACCTTAAAGGTTAAGGTCACAGCATGACCTTGAAGCAAAATTATGAAGATTTGGATAGCGCAGTCAGGTGCACTTACCTTAAATGATAGTGCATTAAGGTGCTCATACCTTAAATAAAGGCCAAAAATAAATGTCTTGTATATGTATCTGTAGATTTCCTTGCTTATTACTTCTTTTTTAAGCCATAATTATACAAATACAGACTTCAACCTCAAATTAATTATAAATGGCAATAAACCGGAGCATATAATAATTAAAGAACTTTTTGAGGGACTGGTAGGGGACTACTGTTTTGCCCGCAATACTATCATATGCTTGTTTCTTTATGAAACTTTGCTTGCTACATTATGCATATTACAGAGTTTCTTGTATTTTCCTGTAGTTTTTGTGACATATTGTGAAAAGCTTACTTACTCACTTACTAAGTCCATTTCAAATTAATATGAATTTAATTTTTTAACTTGGTTCACAGCTTACTGCATGCTACTGATCACATTCCTTTATAATTCCTTTGTAGCTTTTAATGTTGTTGTGTGATACAAATACCCAATGGACAGTTCCTCAATTTGTATCAACTTCTTCACCTGTTGATAATTATGCAGACTGTTTCTATTCATTTCTATGTCAACTGTTCACAAATATTAACCCCACCCAAAAATGCTGTTCTTTTATGTACAATTGGTCAACAAATTGATTAAGGCTTGCTCTTATATGCTAAAATCTCAGACTTGCACAGCCTTGTATAACATATGACAGAACCACTTTATTTTGCATGTTTACATGGCTTGGTTTTTACTTGCACAATGTTTAACAATCCCTACATATATGTTTAATTTGACTTTAAGTCATCACTTTGATTTTCTTCTTGGTGTTTTCTATAAACTTTTGCCTTAGAAAACAATATCTTTCTACCTACCTCTTCACTCAGCCCATATTAAAAATAGTTGTAAAATAATATTAAATAAAAAAAGAACACACATGACACAAACTTACATGAAGAGAACAAGAACACAAGCAAATAATTGATGTAACTTGCCCTAATAAGGCATCAGTCTGGAGGAATGTGTTGAACTCAAATATTTTTCAGGAAATTTTTGCAAGGTCATAAATCATGTCCAAAATCTGATGCTGCTGCTCTCATAATGGTTTTTGAAAAAGGATTAAAAAATAAAATAGCTTACTTATTTCTGAATCATTTTATATAACTGGCACCTCAAAATACCAATGTCTGTTTTATAGAAAGTGTTTTTCAATCTTTAATTATGAATATCTGCATAATTGTCTACAAACTTTAATTGTTTTTAAAAAGACTTACAGCTATAAGATATCACATGAAAATAAATGCAAAAATGCAAGAGAGCGGTGCCCAGTCTTTAATTACCCTTAGCTTCTTACATCGGTAAATAACCAATTCTTTTTTATTCTATTTACATCTACAAGCAGATGTAGCTAGACCTAGTGTTAGATACAAGGAAGTAATTAGTGCAGATACTAATAAGACAGCTGTCAAAGGGTGCTGAATGATCTAGATCTACATTACTTGTCTAAGCCTTGTCAACACTTAACAAACACATTAACAAACACCTAAGAAAACAAGCATGCTCAAATATTGATTGTCTATAATATTTTATAAATTATTGATAGAATGTGCAGGTAAGAGAAGTTATAATTGTTTGCTTTTAGTAATGTTAAAATCAAACTAAAACAAAACAGAGCAGTTAACTTGAACAGCTATTGGGTCTGATATTAAAAGCAATTGTAGATTTCAAATACATTTATTTCCCTGTTAGGTTACACAGTTCACAGTTCTCCCTGAGGAGAGGGTTGGAGATTATAAAACTTTTGAGTCTGAGACAATACTCATTCATCTGATTGGCTGGATTTACATAAAATTTGAAATGTAGCCAATCAGATGCTTGAGAATTGTCTTTGACTCAAACTCAAAAGCATATTCTTTGATTATCACTGTTTTAGCTGAAAAATAGGTTAAATAACCAAATAATAAATAGATAAATTTGTGGAAAAAGTATGAGCATTTTATTTACAAAAGTAAAGTTCCTCATTTCCATATCTGACTTCTGAAAACTGCCCACATAAATAGGGCACTTCACAAGACTTCACACTATCTTTAGCTTCCTTTCTGCCAAATAAAAATGTAGCCCTCTATTTGATGTTGTGACTATAAGTAATTGTGCTTTTGTAGTGTGTTTTCTACTATTAAAGAAGAAGAAAGTACAGACCTCTCACAAAGGTATAGTAACAGACCTTCCTCTCGACAGAAAAAGGTTGAGTGTAGAAAATTCTTTTGTGTTCAGTTTGTACTTAGCACTATTAATAGACATGGATTTATATTTTGTGAACTGATTTTATTAAAGTGTTTGTATTTAACATTTAGAAATTGATTGCATTTTCTCCAAGATAGAATTGGCATTTAACTACAAATAATTCCTTTTTGAGTTTCATTTGTGATAACTGTTAATTTTAATTGTTTTTTGTGTGTGTTTTGTGTTCATTTTTTGCAAATAAAGAGTGAATTGCATGATTAATAGATTGCTAGAGGTTTAGAGGCTAGTGAATATGAGGGTGTTTGTGGCTGCATTTACTTCAACAAGCTTGGTTTTAACCCTTAGCTTGCTATATTTTTAAACAAGAAAAGTCGTTGATATGAAGCATCAAAGGTGAAGCAAAAAGTTGAAGATGTAGAGATTAAAGCAATATGAGAACAAGTAACACAGACACTTGAAACAGTATGGTCTTTATTTGAAAGTTTTATACTATAAATCTCGATAAAAAGTCTGTAGAACTTATATTCCTGAGGCCATAGAATGGTTTGAAACAAAATAAACCATTTAATAATACATATGTAGAAAGAAATGCAAAATTGTTATAATTAACTATATTAACTATAAAACTAAAGTGAACAAGCAGAAAATGCACATGTGCCTCACATTACACAAATAAGTATTGATAGTATTTTTTTCTCAGTATCTTACTATTTTCAAAGTTATTTTGAAAGTTACAGATACACAAAAATAAATATAAAAATAAAGTAGAACGCCATTTACTGAATTTGGACTCATATTTATCGGGTTTAGAAAGTCTGCAAAACAAACTTTCAGCTATGTGCAAATTTCAGTGAGCATTCCATATATTGGCGCTGAGCTCCAGCGTGTCGCCAATGACTGCAATTAGTTACATTGTTACAAAGGTACAAAATGCATTGATTAAAACTCAACAGCATGTAGTGCACATCCTGGTCAGAAACCTTTATAAGGAAGCTACCTTATCTGGATCTACACTTTTTGCTTATGCCTTAGAAAAATGTACTTAGTAGGCTTATAGTTAAAGAAAGCGGGGTGTATTTGGTACATTGTATGTCTTGTGTTGGTTTTGAATTATGCTTTCCTCTTCAAGTTTGATGTGGTATTTTATTGCACTTTTTTTCATGTGTCCTTTCTCATTGCATCAATATTTTATTGCATTTAATTTTGTTCTTTTAAAGGCTTTACCAGGAACATGTACATTCAGAAGGATTATTTTTTAGCTTTATTTTCCCTAGATATTTTGCATTAAGAACTGTTGATCAGTATTTTTTTGACATGATTAATTTTCAGTTTTATTATAGTGCAGTCTTTTGTTACATTAAATTATATCATACTTATTATCTTGACCTCTTATTCCTCTTGCAAGAGTGAAGCCCCATGCCAAGTTTTTTTCCAATTTTTAGTTATTATTTTATTTTATCATTTTCTCCACAATCACAACTCCTCAGGTACCTGTAATGCCATCTTTCATACGAATTATCCCTCAGATGTATTTTACACAATTATACTTACAGAATTGCATTTTCTGTTTGACAGATAATATCACACCTCATATATATAGTCCCTGTGGACATTAAAAAGGTAGGTCAAAGTAAGTCTGAGTTAAGAACTCCTCTGAACTGAAAATTGTTGAGTACTTACAATTGATCTGCCAGAAAAGTAGTTCAATTTTGGAATAAAGTCAAGTTGATTCGTCTGCCTACATACATCCTAGAGATGATTCGTTCTGCATTATTTTCTCCACACATTATCTCTCACTTTGTGGTATGTTTGTAGTGCAGCATACTTGGTAGCACCTCCTCTGCCCACTTCCTCTCCCCGCATCCACAGGCAGGGTGGTGACGGCTGACCTCGCCACATATATCAAACCCAACTACTCTGAGAGCAAACTCTCTTCTACCAACAGTCCTGCAATGAATGGCCATCATCCTGAACAAGGCAGTAACAGAGATAGAAAGAAAGTTAGCGACGATTCCAACTCAGATGATGATAATGATGATGGTTCGACATATGCACAGATTGGCAATGTAGGAACGCTTCGCAACGAAGGTAATTTTGAGAGTGTCCCTGAAAAATCCCACAGAAAGCATGGCCCTCATAGGAGTCGAAGCTCAAATTTCTTTGACAGTGATGATCAGTCACATACAGAAGAGGTGGAGCAGGGAAATAAACCTGATTCATCTAATCAACAGCCACCTTTACCAGGTGAGAATGCTATTGAGTCAAAAATTCTAACTTTCAGTATTTCTGTTACCATGGTAATTGTAATGTAGATAGTTTTTTATGTGTAAAAGTAACCATTTTATCTGTAGTGTAATGCAGTTTTTATGAAAAAGTAACAATTTTATCTGTAATGCTGTGCATGCATTGAGTTTAACACCAAACACATAATAAATTCCAAAGTGAAGTTGACTATTCTCCAGATTCTGTTTTTATATAACTGATCTTTATTTCAAATACTCTTGAAAGTAATAAAACTTGTTACAGGATATATTGCGTTTAATAAAAACCATTCTTATCACCGTTAAAAACATTATTTTTTCTTTGACATGTTAAAAGTGTTTTGCTATCAGTAAATACTAAAACTTGACTGGAGCTGCTTTGCATTAACAGACAGATTAATAGATTTATCTTAACCATCTCCAACACATTTAACAGGTAACTCCTGTCAGTCAAACATTAAATCTGTCCAATGTACAAAGTCTTGTATTGGTAAATTGATAGCTGTGTTATACACTGTGTAAAAAGCATTAAAGTGAATGTGAAAATGCAATGGGCACTTGAGATTATGTGTGATTAGATTCATCTTAAGTCGAGCAAACATTATAATCCTTGCATCTTTTTTTTGTAAAGATATTTACTGTCATAGATCGAATCTAGAATCAAACATTCCAGGACAAATGCATGTGCCTATGCACCTTTTTTGGACAAAGAATCTCCTCATGAATGCTTTTGACCAGCCAGACAAATTCTCCCAACTCATTATAATAAGGTTGACACATATCAGCCAGTTATTTTTTCATGGCATTTAAAAGTATATAATTTAGTTCTTTACAGTCAAGTCAATTCACTGATTAAATGCCATCTCATAATTTAGTGTGTAAAAGTATTTAACTTTGTTACTAACATTTAGAAATGTCTTATTATTAAAAAAAAAACATTGCAAATAAAAAATAATACCTAAATTGTCCAAAAATTGCATTAGTGATTTTTAATCATACACCTTACATGGCAACAAATCAAACCCAAATATTGGTAGAATATTTACTTTTGGACGTTGATACAATGCAGTCTTGTGAAGGTAAAACTGTGCCCCTTTCTTATCTGTAATTAGCTACTGGATGTCATGGATTTTGTTGGTTAATCTTTGAACAAAATTACAAAATTACATTATAGTACTTTATCCTGGAGTCTAGCCTGGTGGGTATTTGTTGTGGTGGGTATTTACTTTGACTGAGTTTTTGTCCCAGAGGGTATGTTCTGGTGGGTATACATCCTGAAGTGTTTTAGTCCTGTAGGCTAACTGCTCTGGTTTTTGTCCTTAAGAAATTTTGTCCTGGCAGTTATTTGTCACAGAGGTTATTTGTCCTTAAAGGTATTCATCCCAAAAGGTATTTGCCCAGGGGTTCTGGAGGGTATTTGGAGGATATTCATTGTAGAGGGTATTCATCCTGGCTAGTGTTGTCTATGAGGTTATTTATCATGGAAGGTATTTATCATGGAGGGTATTTGTCCTGGATGATTTTCGTATTGGAGGGTATTCATCCTAAAGGTATTGTCATTGAGGGTATTTGTCCTGGGGGGTTTTCATTCTAGAGGGTTATGTCATTGAGGGTATTTGTGCTGAAGGGTATTTCTTTTGGAGGTATTCATCAAAGAGGGTATTACCATTGAGGGTATTTGTCCTGGAGGGTATTTGTTTTGGAGGGTATTCATCCTAGAGGTATTGTTATTGAGGGTATTTGTCCTGGGGGTTTTCATTCTAGAGGGTTATGTCATTGAGGGTATTTGTGCTTGAGGGTATTTTCCTGGGGGCATATTTGTTCTGAAGGATATTCATCCTAGAGGGTATTGATATGTATTTGTGCTGGAGTGTATTTGTCTAGGGTGTATTTTTCCTGGAGGTATTCATCATAGAGGGTATTATCATTGAGGGTATTTGTGCTGTTGTGCTGGAGGGTATTTGTTTTGGGGGAGGGAGGGTATTTGTCCTGGGGGTATTTGTTCTGGAAGGTATTCATCCTAGAGGGTATTTGTCCTTGGGGAGGGGGTGTATTTGTCCAGGGGGTAATTGTCATGGAGGGTCTTCAGAGTATTTGTCCTGGTGGGTATTTGTCCTTGGGATGTTTGTCCTGGAGGGTATTCATCCTAGAGAATATTCATCATGGGGCCTGAAGGGTATTTGTACTGGAGGGTATAATTGTCCTGATGCCATCAGGGACTTAATAGTTTGATCTGCTTCAGTGCCAAAACTAGAATCTGCACATTCTATCAGACTTCAGAGTAGAAGTGTTAAATAATTTATATGAAAACAATCATGCCTGTTCATACATTCAATCAGGATAACACAGTTTCATTATAATATTTTCTTAGTATTTATTTGTCCAAGCTGTTAATGTAATTTAGTAAGTCATGCATAAAGTGGCAGACAGACAGAGTATGGCATGTTTAAATCAGTCTGCCAATCAATACATAAATCAGGCCTTTAGTAAATACATGAACCTTACATCTTGTGTAAAAGTGGGACAGTTCAAAATACAGTACTTTTTTGCTGTTTAGTCTGGAGCTAAGTCGCCTTGTTGTGCATGCAGTTGTAAGAAGTTTTCTTGTATACTTTGTATGGTACTTATCAAATAGTCAGTGAGACATTTTTAAAAACATTCTACTTTTTTTCTGTAAATACATGTAATTGCTCTAAGTAAAATAATGTAGCCCAAATTGCTGCTCTTCCAACTATAAGTAGAGATATAAATATCTAGTGGAGGTGTTGAGGGCACTTTTTATTTACATACACACCACTATAAGCTCATTAAGCACAGATTGGATCATGCTATGGCAAATATTATAGATTCAGGTTAGCTAGGTTCTAATGGGAGCTTTTTGATCAGGATCTGCACCATTTGCAGTGAGTTTCTCTTTAATACAGTGTTTTACCCATTCATAGAGTCTTTAGTAAATAACTTATTCTTAAGTAATTATAATGAGCAAACATGACAGGTTAAGAGATAAGGCAGAATGCACTTTTGTTTGTTTAAAGGTGGTATCTGACAGTTTGGACCAAAATTTCTTTTCTCAAATAACCAAGTTAGTCATTGTTACCTGAAAAGGTACTGAAAAATGCTGTTTATTGATGTCATAAATCTGTGAACAGTCAAGCCAAAATCACCACTTATTGCTAACTGGTATTTCCTATCCGAGCCACACTGCAGAGATACATGTAGCTATTTTTAGACTTAGAAAACCTCGTGACAGTCGTCCGAAGAATCTTATATACCATATATACCACCACCTATATACCAACCAACTTCCATTCCTGGCATACAGTAATTTATTTAGGCATAAACCAGCATATATTTTAGCATTCCAAACAACTTTTTCTGGATGCTTAAATGTTCAGTGTTATAAGGTAAAATAATGATAAGTGGTATACTGGGCTAATGAGAATGCAAAAGGGTTAATCCTACACTTTCTAAACATGAACAATTGCAAAAGCATTTGTTTTAGTAAATGTAATAAGATAATTCACAATTTGTTTGATGTGGTGACTTCTTTATTTACAGTTTACATGTTTTCACAACATTAAAATTCACAATATGGCTAGAACTGGGCATGTCCACAAAAGGGTGAAAAAAAATGGGAATTCACTGACCTAAACCATCAGTGAGGGACAGAGGAATCAAAGAAGTTTAAGCGCAGCACTAAAGTATTTCACTGTTTAGTCAGTAAAAAGAGCTCATACATTTCTTTTAATATTATTATTAGGCTCTGTGTAAAATAAAGCCTATGATTTCAAGGTATTTTTCCCCATACTGGCTTTAAAGTTCAACTTCAGAAATGAAAAGATAAAAAGGTGTAGATTATATAATGTCAGTGTTTAAAAAAGATGCACTCTGATATTGTCAGATGCTTAGTGTTGTAAATTATAATCAGTTGTAAATGTTTGATATTGATCCATTGTTGAGTTTCACCTTTGGCTCTCAAAATAGATTTTTAAATAAGGGTGAGTCAATAGCATTCTTACTTGAGTTCACTTTTTACTGGCCTTTCTTGTCCCTAGAATTGTCACAGCACTTCACTAAATGATTAGTCCATGTTAAAGTGCTCAAAGGGTTATGAGTACTTTCAAACATTGCTTATAATAAAACATTTTACACAAAGACCATGATGCCGATATATACTAGAGTACTTTTATATGTACTTTATAACCATTTAAAGTAAAAATAAAATATTATTAAAACTTTTTATTTATTCATGGAACTATTTTACAACATGGAAGCACAAATCCCCCAAATTTGCTAGCTGTGAATTGTCATAGCATAGAGTTGCCTCAAATCAAGTGACGTCACTGTCTTTGTATAAACTACATGTATATGCCTAGCACTTAATTTTTTTTTTTAATTTTAGTTATTTAACAATGACATATATCACACAAGGTTGACTTGACAGTCATTTTGAACCCTTTTTGTTTTTTTCCTGATGAGTCAAGAGCACAAACACATTTACTGTTTTGTTTGCCTAACACTGCAATTGTTTTTTTGGCAAAACCCTTTTCTGTTGTCTTATTAAAAATATTATTTTATATTCTTTGTAATTATATATTTATTTGTCTTATTTGTTGAACTTTTAGTTAATGTTTAGTTGTATCAGTATTAAGTTGAATTTTTATATGCAGCATGTTTTTTTCTTTTTGTAAAAAGAGCAAATGAAAATGTGATACGACTATTGTGAGTTTACTGACTGTATGTGTTGTTAAGTGCTTAGTAAGTTATATTTATATACAGTACCTAACTCCACATAATATTGTTAACATCCAGTTTTAAGTACCCTTAAGAATATCATTTTTATTTTGCGTTTTGGACATTTCTGTCAAAAATATTGTTAATTTCAAATGTTATAAGGTAGTTTTTGTCATACTTTTGTGCAAATTAACATCAGTGGAAATGGATGATGCCACATTGTAAAAATGTATTATGATTTCATTAGCAGGTAATTTTAAAGAAAATTCTTACAAACTCTTACAAAATGGAATTATCTGAAAAAAGAAGGGAAAAGTTTTATCAGTGATACCTATAGTCATGTGTGGTACCTGTAATTTGTAAATATACCATATTATTTATAAAAATAACTATGACAAGTCGAATGTATACTTCCATATACAATTTCCTTCGGTGCATACTGGCAATGATGTCATAACCTACATCCAGCAGAGTATGCTGGACAATTACGAATCCAGCGGATTTCTAAAACTTTAATATGAGAAGCAGGGATATGTCAGGACTGTCAGGAAAAATCACAGAGCAAGACTGGAGATATTTTGCTTTTAACAAATTTTATTCTAATTAGACTTTACAGTAAAATGATTATGCTGTAAATATATAGACTCATTAATTACAAGGAGATTTTAGTCCTTCTGGCAAATTTGTTAGATATTGTATTTTTGCATGAATTTAATCCTTTATCTTCAAGATGTACTTTAAATTTAATTGAAGTGATCCACATTTAGGAATGCCATGCCATTTTTTTATTTAAAAAAAAAAGGGATTTAATAAATTAAGAAATTTTTACAACAACATTTTTACAGCTAATATACATAAAGTATTATGCATTATATAGGCCATCTATAATACAACTATTATCAGTAATGCGGCTCTAACGACAAACATTCTACCAACAATAAACACTCTTACAGTCAACTGTTTATAATTTCAGGCTGGGAAAATTTAGTCATGACATAACCCTTTTATATTTTCATAATGGTGAAGCATATAGTTTGTGTATCTGTCCATCCATCTGTCTGGTAGTCCCTTCAACTGTCTATCCAGTTAACTAGGGTCTGTCCATACTTGAGGCAGAGGCTTGATTATTTCACCACTAATGCTGCTTGTAAATACTAAACTAGGGTCTGTCCATATTGTGGCAGTTGCTACTTTATTTCACCACCAAGGCTTCATGTATATATTGACATTCAGTTCTTAATCATCACCTCTCATTAAGTCTGCTGGAAAATTAAGCCAAATAGCCGTATACAATTTGTGCCTGTCCATCCATTCAATCTTCAGCCTGCCATTTTGGAAGTTAAGCCTGACAGCTTTGTACAATTTTTGTTTAGCCGAAGCATTTGCTTTGCTGATGTGCACCAAAGCTTGGCCTCTAATAGAATGTATTCTTCTTTATGTAAATATGAGTGTAAAAATACATTGCTTTCTTATTAAAAGACACTTATGATTACAAATATGTCATGTGGTGATTTTTGTGAGCACCAGTCAGCCTTGCTTTTGATTTTCTTTTTACAAGGAGGTAATTTTACTTTTTTACTACAACAGTGATAACTAGTTATAAAACTACTGATAACCAAGTATTGAGCATTGCCGGTCAAGGAGGTATGGAAACCATTTTAGGCTTTTAAACCAAGCTATGTGCATAATCAGTTATATTCTAAACTATCTTAAATGATCATTATCAAGTATTTTTATTAAAAGTGCATTAAAAGGTGTTTTGATAAAAGTTATGTTCAGTATATCTTAAATGAAAAGAAAAATACTTATCGCAAATGAAGGTTTTTAAATATTTTAAATAATGAATTCATTTAACTCTATCCTGGAATTCATGGCGCTTACTTGTTAACACAGTCTATGTTATAATTAAACTTATAATTAAAATCAACAATTCATTATTCATTCTATGGATGTTACATTATAATACCTGTATTGAAATTTGGAAACATTGCTAAAATGGTCTTTTGTGTAAAATGGTGTACATGTAAAAAACATAATAATTATAATAATTATAAAATATAGTGATAATTTTAGATATAATAATATTAATGGTATGTTTATCATAATTTTGATACTTTGATTTATAATTATATTTGCCAAACTAATTTGCAACTTGCATTGTCATCATCAGGTCGAGGAAACCAGAATCCCATCATTCAAACAGACTCCAACTCAGACACGGAAATCAGCAGAAAGATTGATCAGATGCCAAGAGGACAAAGGTAAATATATTTATTAAAGTATAAAGTAATATGAAAAAATACCAACTCAATTATGCTCTAATAAACACTTGACAGCTACTGTGCAGCATAGTCAACATGAGTCGCATTTGTTTACAGGTAAATATACTCTAGCAACATCATAAAGACTGTGCAGCATAGTCAACTTTAGTCTCATTTGTTTACAGGTAAATATACTCTAGCAACATCATAAAGACTGTGCAGCATAGTTGACATAAGTCTCATTTGTTTACAGGTAAATATACTCTAGCGACATCATAAAGACTGTGCAGCATAGTCGACATTAGTCTCATTTGTTTACAGGTAAATATGTTCTAGCAACATCATAAAGACTGTGCAGCATAGTCAGCTTTAGTCTCATTTGTTTACAGGTAAATATGTTCTAGCAACATCATAAAGACTGTGCAGCATAGTCAACATTAGTCTCATTTGTTTACAGGTAAATATGTTCTAGCAACATAATAAAGACTGTGCAGCATAGTCGACATTAGTCTCATTTGTTTACAGGTAAATATGCTCTAGTGACATCATCATAAAGACTGTGCAGCATAGTCAACATTAGTCTCATTTGTTTACAGGTAAATATGTTCTTTCAACATCATAAAGACTGTGCAGCATAGTCGACATTAGTCTCATTTGTTTACAGGTAAATATGCTCTAGTGACATCATCATAAAGACTGTGCAGCATAGTCAACATTAGTCTCATTTGTTTACAGGTAAATATGTTCTAGCAACATCATAAAGACTGTGCAGCATAGTCGACATTAGTCTCATTTGTTTACAGGTAAATATGCTCTAGTGACAACATCATAAAGACTGTGCAGCATAGTCAACATTAGTCTCATTTGTTTACAGGTAAATATGTTCTAGCAACATCACAAAGACTGTGCAGCATAGTCGACATTAGTCGCATTTGTTTACAGGTAAATATGTTCTAGCGACATCATAAAGACTGTGTAGCTGCAGCACAAGTAAATGTCTCATTTGAAAATGTTTTATAAATATAGCACGATAGCATGACAAAGGTTTATGATATGTTCTAGAGACAGAATACTGGCACAGAAACATGCAGAACTTCGAAACCAAGGACTGGCAGCACAGGGCGAACATCAGATGGCCAATGAAAAAGACTCTAAATCATGTGCCATTATGTGAAGGTCAACAGCATCATCTCCATCATCAGCAGCATAATTATCACCATCATTTTCATCATTAGAAATGCCACATCTTCCATCTAAATGGAAAGTTGATTCCTGAAATCAAGCAAGCTATGCCGAAATATTGTCGGTTACCTGTATCAACAGTTTCAACTTGTTTAATATTTTCTTAACCTTGTATTTTCATAAAGAAAAATAACTTTTTAAAATTTTCATGACATGATTTGTGTTCATTCTTCATTAACTTGTGTCTGTAATCATTTCTGCCTTTGTATTTAAACCCAAGGTTTTAATCAGGATACATGTAATTTCTACCAGTCCAGTTGGTGAAATACTTACAAAGCAGCAAAATTCTGAAACTAGTCAGATGCTTCATAATATTCTCAAGTGGATTTGTTTGAAACTTACGTTATGTAAGATTCGAAGAATAGATCAATACTGACCATTCTTTTTAATAAAAAAAAATTGTAGTAAATAATAGTTTTATTAGAATCCATTGTAGTAAATAATAGTTGTATTAGAATCCAGCTTGCAATCTGTCTTGCTGAAACATCTGTTATACAATGTCTTAACATTAAGATAGTTGGTTCAATGCTAGTTCTTAAGGAATAAATAAACATAATTTTAATCACCCAGTTTAAAACATTTTGAATTTGTTACCCTACTTTGAAAATATGTGGAATATCACACTTCCATCCTTTTGGGAATAAAACTTTTTGTTGTATGTAAATGAAAATAAGTTCACTTTTTGCACACCATCAGGCTGTCAGTGAAACATAACTTTAACTGTAATAACTGTAATTTTTACAAAATCCATGTATTCTAGTGTTAACCTGATTATACTCTAGTCTTGTTAAACTTCATTGTATTCTCGTCGTATGACCTATCAAGTGTCGGTGTGCCATAAAACCCCAAATACAAAATTTCTACAAAGAACATATAAAAAAAGTTGAGCAATCAACTCATACTGAGTATGGGTATTTGATACTCATAAAAGACAATGGATATGTGATAAATACCCATTTCACTTTTTCTTTTTTTCATGTCAAGGGATAAGAACGTAACAAAGAGAAAAGGGGCATAACCCCTCTTGTGACCATATTAACTTGGGAAATTGGCTTAACTAATAACTGAGTATTTCACATAATGTCCCCTTACGATTTATTCTGGAATGAAAAGTTTTGTGCTTTGGCAAAATCGAATGTTTATGTTGTATGTGCATTGATGGATAATTTTGACATTTGGACAACAAAGTAATATACTCAACAAAAAGTACCCAGGAGATTTCTTTATATAGTATTTATTGGATATGAAAGTACTCGTAGATGAAAGAACATTGAGGTACAAATATTAAACATCATTTGATGATAATATTTTATCTGAATTGTTTTATATAATTAGGAATAATGTTAACATGTTTATTTTTAATATTGTAAGTCTTTACTTAAAGCATTTTCATATATTGAAACATTTTTTTAGATGCTTTGAAATTATTCTGTGTCATATGTTTAATATTTCATTTTTTATAATTTTGAAATAATGTATAGCATCAAAATACTTGTAGCTTATAATGTATGATTAAACTTGTAAACAAATAGTATATATTAAAATACATACAGATTTTCAGTTAGTTTTGGGGGCAGTTTGATTGAAGTACACATTGACTTAATATTGTATTATTTATAAATTTATCAAATATATGAAACAGGCTTCATTATGTTGTTGACTCTTTTCATTATTTAAATGAAAATAACTCGCCTAGACACAAAATGCCCAAAATATGTAGCGTATATATGTTTGTATATGTTTTAAATTACCTGTGATAAATATAAACTTGCTTCAAAAATCCATTCCGTCCAAGTTATTTACTGTCCATTGTTGGTCTGGATATTGCAGACTATAATATCACAATATTTGAATGAGATTTTGTGATATATTGCCACTATGATATGCTGCCACTTATCAAAATCATGTGCAAAAGTGTTTGTATTTTGTATCTCAACAACATAATATAAATATTTTATGATTGTAAAAAACAACAAAATACATGAAATAATAAATTGTAACAAAGATCACTTTTTATGAGATAGCAACTTTTTTGTGATTATTACTGGAAGATCTATATATGTGAATATGCAAGCATGCTTTAGTTCATTGTTGAAATTGCATTTATATTCAAATGTTATTCATGTTTCTTTACAATGATTCAATTAAAAAGATCAATGTTCTTGATAAGTATGCAAGCTTGCTGTAGATTGAAACATTTTTTGTAGTAATATGTTCATTATATACTCTTTTAGTCTCTGGTTCATTTTGGAAAAAAACGATTACTGCATTACAGCAAATACATGTCAGATATATATTTACCATTTGCATGAAACATTGTTATATACTTAATAAGACTACATGTTTATACAAGAACAAAATCCATTCTAATTTGGCTGAATTAGAACTGAATAATAGACCCTTGTTTTCTTTGCAAGAAATTATATTTTGATTTGAAAATCTTACATATTTTTCACTATTTCTTCTATAAATTTAGATGACAGTTATTTTTGTGTAATATATTGTGATTTAAGAATTTAGCTGTGTGTGATGGCAGATAGTGTAGCTTATTGTGTTGTAGTAGAAAACATGGGCTATTACATATCATTATGTATTTTTTATTTTGTAAAGGACATACATCTTTTAGTAATTTTCCAAAACTTAATCTTTTTTACACTGACTTAATAATGACCTTAGTGGCAATGTCAGTTATAATTGGAAGAAGATCCCATGTCCACTGGAGGTCAGCTATAAAACATTCTTACAAGAAAGTTCTTGCCCCAGCTGGAGTTTATACCTACATGGTGAGGTTTGAGGCGGTACATGTGTATAAGTCATTATTTGTACTGTGAGCTCATGCTTACTATCCAATATTTAAATGAAATTATTGTTACTACTATGCATTACAGGACTGAAGGCATTACTGATTTTGGACTCACCATATAAATATCAGAGGATGGCATTGTTTGTGACATGGTTTTAAAACTGGTTAAGAGGGTTGTTGAAACATCGCTGTTTTTGTACCTTGACAAATGACTGTATTTTTATTATTATTGCAATTAATTTTTATTCCACTTAGACATTTCTAAATATTACTTTCTAGAAGCTTGCTTTTAGCTTGAGACATTTTTGCTATTTTTCCGAGCACTGACAATTTAAGGTGCATTTTTAATAATGTTGGTAGCCGTTAATTGAATTTGTTTTTTATTGTTGAATTGTTTTATTCCTTTTGTATTTTATTTTGCAAATTATAAAAATTGAAAGGTATTTATTAAATTGTTTCTGCTTATTTATACAATAATACAATGAATCCATATCAAATAATACAGCTTTTATTATGTTGTTTCCCATGCATTTTGTTGCATATATTATGATAAACTGTGATAAAGATGATTTTTCTATTACTTTTTGATCAATTTGTTTTTGTTGAAGAGAAAATTTAGTAAATATTATTTCTTCATCCATTTTTGTTGTTTCTTTCCCTTCCAGCATTAGGTTTCTTAAAGAGAGTTTTGCAATCATTTATTTGGTTGTATAAATTGTCTTTTAAATTTGTTACTGTATCATTCAACCCTCATTTTGAAAAGTGTCTGTGATCTTTTGTGTATTGCTATCTACTTGAAACTGTGCTAGAGAATAAAATCTTTATTAAATTACACTGGCTTTTCAAACACTTTGCCTAATTTGGATTCCAGCTGCTACAGTTCTTTTTGTTTTTCAATGCTTGGTATCCTTTCAGCTGTACTTACACCAACAGATTGAAATAGAACCATGTGGTTCATTGCAGCAACCATTTATGATCATTATAGCATTGTTCAGCTGTTTGGTGGAGGAAGACCCCAGACACATTTCTGGGTAGAACCGGAGCACTGCAAGTCAGCTGGAATACTTTCTCAAATTAGGTCCTTCACCACGAACGTGACTCGAACCCATGCGGCGAGAGGCTAAGCAGTCAGAGGAGTTACAAATCCGCAACTCTACCACTTTATTACCCTTTATTACCATTATAATTTTACTTTATAACTATAAACTAATATAGTCCTACACCCAGAATTATGTTCAGATAGGTCATTTTATTAGGCCCTTTTACTAGCAATCCTAGTACTAAATGTTACAAGGGTTTTATTATTGAAAGATTACTTAGACAATAGCATTCATCAAAAGATAAGAAAAATATGTCATTATTATATATTCCCTTTTATTTTCAATTCTTCTGATAATAGAAACAAAACTGACATAGACATAGACTAAAAATAGCAATATCTAAGAAAATCGGATTTATTATAAGTTATAATATTAACAAAATATTTTTTTTAAATAATAATACTTCTTGACAAAATATGAAAAATATAGCATAGCAAAATAAAATAAAAATAATTTTATATTGAAGACATTTTTCTGTATAAATTATGATAATAATTATAAATATAAAGATCACATAAAATCATAGAATGTCATAATATCACAGTTCATTCTGTAAAGTAAATGCTTAGATATAAAGCTAAACAACAGGTATCAGCAGCTTATAATGGCAATAGTATCTCATCTCACAATAAAATTAAGTTCCTTGTGGTAAATGAATCTTGCACAAAACAAATTTTATCTGATTAATGGCATGTGTACACCACCATATTTGTATTTATATTGGGATAATGCTATATATTTCATCCATTATGTGGTTATTGAAACACACAACACATACATTTTATAAAATGACATGTACCTAGTTTCAAGTTTTAAAAATAGCAAAATATGTATACAGTATAGATAGAGATTGATTACAGAACATTTTTAATGTTTTCTTAAAATACACACACAAAAATCAACATCATGAGACAATTCTCATAGTCATTTCAAGCACATTTTAACTGACTTGCTCAGTACAGTTGATTTTGTTTTTTGCAAAAACAAAAAAATAAATATGATAAAATACCTTAGCGTAAGGTGTCATTATTAAAATCAAGATTCAGACCTTATCCTTTAACAACACTTCTATATTTCAGTTTTGTACCAAAGTGTTGTCTTAAAATAATAGACCCTACAAGAAAAAAAGTTTATTTTCTGTGAAATTGTTAAACAAGTAAAATTCAGATTTATTCTGGTTCAAGTCAGTACAAACAGTTGTATGTGCTTTTTTTAACTATGCACGAGGCAATGTTTACCCTTAGTTTGCTACATTTGAAAGTAACCCATACTAACTCTTTATTTCATTTTCATGCAATGCTGCCGCGATATATTACTGAAGATTCTGCAGCAAAAAAGTGTAACCTGATCTGAGCGATCTGAGCACAGGTTGATTTGGATTTGGATTGCTGCCTACTTTTAATGATAACATATACTTTTCTTTGTTAATGTCTTACTGTTTACTGGGTTTATCGTCCCACCATCAGTATTTTAATTATCTGGAGACGGTGTCGACTTGAAACAGATATAGAGCTACCTTCACTGTGTATACATGTAGCATGCCATTATCACCTGGCATGATACCACACCCAGTCATATTATCTTGACACCGGGCCAACCAGTCGTGGAACTATCCTTATATTTGCTTGTGCGCTAGCAAGGGAGCTAAACCATTACCATTTTTCACAACTTTGGTACATGTATGTCGCGGCCAGGGATCGAACCCTGGGCCTCCCGTACCTGAAGCTGACGCTTTACCGATTGTGCTACCAGGTCTGATATGTTACTGTCTTACAACTACATGTAAAGGTACACTGACACATTGCTAACAAATAGTTTAGATCCCTGCAGCTACTTGATTATCTGGGTCTTATCTTGCTTTAGACTGACTTATTTTTAATTAGCTCGATAAGGATTGACCAAATCAAAAATTTCCACTAAGTCAGCTATTAAATGTAGGTCAGTAACAGACAGGCCTTCTAAGTAATCCTCTTTCATGCACTGAAATTTTAAGTTGATAATTGAACATAGAAAATCCAGTTAATCAATAGTTCACAAAAAATGAAAATTGTGTCAATAACTGGAATTATACACAACTACAGAGAAATAAAGTACAGAAGTACAGTTTAAATGTCGCATTAGACAATAATAACTAAATGATACAAATTAAAAAGAGATATTTTTTTGTTTTAATACTGAAATAAATATATTGCATTAAGTTTTGTCAGACTTGAAAATAAAATCTAACTTTGTGAAGTAAAGAAAGACTATGTTTTTGTTTGTTTTTTAAATATATTGCAGCCACCTTTTATGATCATTATTGCAACATCTAGCTTTTTGGTGAAGAAAAACCCCACATAAATGTCTGGGTAGAACCACCAGTGCACCGCAAGTCAACTGGAAGACCTTCTTACATTAAGTCCATTGCCCAGAATGGGACTCGAACCTACACAGTGAGAGGCTAAGCAGTCAGAGAAAGACTATGTACCCAAGCATTGCAATGTTGTTTATGTTTTAAAATTACCTATTGTAAAACTGGTATTTTTAAAATTATTGAAAAAATGATATAGAATTTATGCAACACAGTATTAATGCCACCCAAAATAATACATAGTCACACAATCTTAATAGCCGCAAGTAAGTATTTAAAGTCAATATGTACTGTCGGTTCATGAACATAAAACTGAGCAAAGCAAATGGTTATAAGTCTCCTTTCAGACAGTATGTAAAACACACTGGTAACAGATTTCTATGAACTCTATAGTTGCTATCTGAACTGATCAGCAGAACACTATAAGCCATGCTTACGTTAAATCCCCTTCTCTATTTGTATGTATGTCTTGTGTATGTGTAAATGTATTGCAAAAAAAATTATTAGGCCAATAGAGGAGATCTTGATCAGCCTACTTCCTGCTGGAGCTGCCTTATCAGGCTCTACATTATCGTAAGCAATATGTCTTGTGTCCATTTATTGTTAGAACATTTGTAAAATACTATTATGGACAATGAACAAATAAAGCAAGTTATGGATAAAAGCGTTCAAAATTATACTAAGGATATAATTGTTAGGTATGCAGGCTTTAAACCATTCACTTGTGGTAAGGCAATATGGGGTAGAGAAATTATAGAGTAAGATGCTTTGACTGTTGTGTGAGAGTTTTCCAAATTTATATTTTGATACAAGTAATTCTTAATCATGTATTTAATCCTGACACTTCATTCAGGGCAATCACTGGTCAACAATGTTTAGCAAATGAAGACCAAAACAATAAGATCACTTTAATTTTTCCTTATTTAACATAAGGAATCATTTTGGAAAATCTTTAAGTGCTCATGCACTTTTTATCACTTTATTAAAAGCTGAACAAATCATACATTTGTCCTACATGTTTTTCTTACTTCTTTAATATCACATTTTAATTATGACCACAACAAAACTACAAATCCCTGTTTCATTAACAGATGACCAACCCCTATCTCTGGTCCTGCTTAAAAAAAATGTTTCCTGTGCAGTCCTCATGCTACACGTTGAGTTTGTAATGACGCCATAGGTATTGGCTCTAGCTGCGCCTTCTTTAAGGGAATATTTTTCAACATGGCCTCGTACTTAATGGCATTCTCTTTCCTCTCCTCCTGCAACCAATGAAGCATCTCGATCCTGTCCCACTTCATCTTGTCTGAATATGGGCGGCCCTAAAACACAGTGGACAATATAGGTAGAAAAGGATATTTTGAAGCAACATAAAGAATGTGGTATAAGATGTATTGAAAGTAAAGTGAAAATAATAATTAGGGTATATATCACAGGTCTGAAAAATACACAATAATAAAAGAGATAAAACAAGAAAATGTTGATTATGATTTATTTCTTAATCAAATGTGAACCATAGAATATGAGATTTTTTCTAAAATAAAAGTGAACAACAAGGATAGAAATGGAAACCGAAAGGAGTTATGTAAATTTATCAAGATCTTTATTTTAGGTGACTTCCATGTTCACCAGCAGTTTAAGGGTATCAATAGGTCTCCAGAGTTAAAAAGTACACATATTTTAAAAGATGTATGTTTGTCAGTTTGTCAAAGTAGTTTTACAAAGTGTTTTCACTTTTGTCTATTGGCTATAAAAATACAAAAGCTGTTATTTTTTCTTTCTTTTTGCAAATGAATGTTCTTGCTTAACCTTACTTTATACCATTGGTTACTCATATAATTTACTTGAACGAACCCACCAAGGAGCATTGATTTTGTATTTCTCTGTTTTGTTGAAAACCATTTATTCATTGAATGAGCTATAGAAGACATAATGTCACTAAGTTGGTTTCTTGAAAATCATCTTCTTGGCAGTTTTCTTTTCATATTTTATATAAAATGTGTAACATAATTATTCAGACCCAGTGCTCACAAACTAAAAAAGAAACAGAACTGCTTCAGTGTGTTAACATGCAGTGAGCTGTATACCAAGGTAAATGAAGGCAGAGGTAAATGAATCCAACCAATCAGTAACACCTGATATGATTTATATACAAGATCTTGTTGTGCTATACAGGAATTCAGAACTATATGTACTTCTATATGCTTATAATAAATAGCCAATTAACTAAACCACAGCTATTCCAGACATAAAAAAATCAGTAGTTCTGACATGTGATTAACCCTTTCACTCATGGTTTGGCGATTTTTGGCGTTGTGCGTCAGGCTAATACTTTGGCGATCTTTGGCGTTGTGCGTCAGGCTAATACTTTGGCGATCTTTGGCGTTGTGCGTCAGGCTCATGCATACGCGATTTTACGCCCTCAAAGTTAAGTGCAAAATCATAAGTGAATACATCATGTAAAGTCTTTCTTTTATCTTTATTCAGTAAGATTAAGCCTTTATTTATACATTTAGTGAATAAAAAAGGGGGGTTGTTCTGAAAAAATTGTGACAATTTGCTAAGTTTGTAGAGCACCCAAATGGAATTTTCCATTGTTTACACACGCTGGCAAATCTTACCATTTCTAAACCGCAACAACTCTCACATGGTCAGCCTTACAGTAAAAACCGAGTATGCCGATGTAATAAACATCCGCTTCCTTCACAATAAATGGAAGTGAAGTATTTGATGTTGAAAAGTTTTGCCGACTTACCGGAACCCCCTGTTGCTTCGGGGCAGCATTGGATCATAAAACCCACTGACTAATGAAAGGGGCAAAATGTTTTATTGCTCTGTGGATCAACTTGGAAGGTATTTAAGCTTCAATTGATTGCCTCGTTCATTAGCATTCTAACCGCTGCATCGTTAACACCTATTGAAAAAGATCTTGCACACAAGTTGTTTGATAATATTTTCTGATAGTCTCACTTTATCTTGCTTCAGAAGTATGCCTGATGCTTATGATATTTTGTTTGGTAGTGACACTGAGTCAGAATTTTCTGTTTTGGGGAATCAGATTTAAATGTTGTTATTTAAATAAAAAACAATAGCAATTAATGAATATTTCAAACATAAAATAAAGAAATTGCCTATGACATATTTCTTTTGTTTTATTCAAACCTTTCTTCTAACAATTTATATAACCTCAAATGCATGAAAAGTATATCATCAGAAAGAAAAATTATTTCTGAATAAACTTTTTAATTACATAAATATGATTAAATAACTCATTCTAGCTTAAAAAATAGCTTAAACATAACTACTGTCAGCTTCCCACACAAAACCAATAATGCTCTATGAACCTGAGGTACCTTTGTCACCAGTTTACCTATGCATGCCAGGTGGCCTGATAAGCCATCTGGTTATGTATTAGGCATATGGTTATTTAGGAGAACTGTATGAGTGAAAGGGTTAAATTAGTAATCTTCAGGACTGTTGCTGCCATCTTACTTTTTATTCAGGTCTTTCAATTATGCCACATAACAAAAAAACAAACAATAGTCGAATATCTATTACTCAAGCTCGGTCTTAAGAACTTGTCCTTTATTTAATATAAAAAATAAACATTAGATAGAAGGCAGACAGCAGCAAATAGTGGCAAACATTGAAGATCCAGATCTGCATTAAATGCCTTATCCTGTTACAATCAGGTTTATCAGGATGAGAGTTAACAATGTAGAAAATGAATTATTAATTTAACATATCAGTATGCAAAGTTGGATTACCTTGTATGTAATGATATCTTTAAAGTTGGACTTGATGAACTGAAGTTCATATTTGATCTCAGCATCCATGGCATCTATTCTCTGAAAGTTCAAGAGATTAATAATGGTTTACCATCTTTACAAAGGCTCCAACAATATACGTTCTTTATAAAAACAACTTTCTTTTATCGGAAACCCTACATCATCATGGTCTGTCATCATTTTTTAATCTGATTTTCTGGAAGTAATACGGTATGGAAAATTGAAGAAACCCGGCATGGAAAACTAAGTTTTAATTTTTATGTTGTGTAAAAAATAAGAATGATGTCAGATTTAAAAAAGATAATTTTCAAAATTATTTTTTAATTTTTCTTGCTCAGGGAAAAAATGGTATTTGTTGAAGGAAGAGTTCTTAATGAGGAAGGCCTATTTATTAGGCTTAAAGAGGAAAAAGCTGTGGACAACAGAGAAAATGTAAATAAATTGACAAGACAACTACTGGAAGCATATTCCATATTAAATTGTTTAGTTAAATTCGTAAAAGCATTAATAAGCAACAAAAATCAGTTCCTAAAGAGGAAGTACAATCATGGAAAAAAATCTTAAGCAAGTGTTAAGTAAACAATCTTACAGCATTTAATAAAATGCCAAAGAAGCATAATTAATTTAAGGGTTACCTGCCATTTTGTAATGGGTTCACTTTTGAAAGTGAGCATGTATTCCAAGTTTGAAGTAAATATCTTTGATGGTTTTTGAGAATTTATGGACCTTACAAATCGGATAATCAACACAGATGCTGTTGTTGTAGAGAGTTTCAATATAATAACTACACCTTTTCTATAAAATGTGTAAATTAAAAGTTATCAATGATGGTACAACTTTGAGAAAAAAAAAAAACCCACATAATTTCATCATCATATTCGTTACTTCCTTTAAACAATTAATTACAGCTAATTGGTTTATTCCTAAAGGCATTTTTCAATAATAGTATGATCTTACATGATGTGTGTAATATTTATGTATATATAAAAAAAATTGTCATGCTATTTTCAATACAAAAAAAAAAGTTTATGATATAATATCCTAACTACCAGCTAAATGACTTCTGATGAACAAGACAACTGCTGTTACTGCACTAATGACATCAGTGTTTTAACAATTGGTTGAATGTAAATAGCGTTTATAAAGTTGTCACAAAGTTTGGCTAAGTTTACTTATCTAAAACTGATTCTTATTTCCATACAAACCTTGTAGAAATAACTACGCTGCTGTGCTTCTTTCAGCCTCTTTACTGAGCTTCGCTTTGGCCCTGAATAACAAAATAAGTAGTGGCTGATGATGAAGTCCAGAGGTGGATCTAGGTGTAAATTATTTTCAAATCTAAGGTCTGCACTACATGGTTAAATGTTCATTCCCATACATGCCATTTATTGTAATTAAAAGAAAGAAATTAAACATTAGAAAGCAGAATTAAAGATGTGAAGACTGATTTTGTACACTTGTACACAATGGCTTCTAAGATGGCATAATCCCATGGGCAAATTTTGTCTGGAATGCCCTACATGCAATTCTAGCAAGTATCTGGAGGCGTGGGATAGTCCAGTGGTAGGATGCAGGACTCTGGATCACGGGGTCCATGGTTAGAATCTCGGATGAGTTGCCAATAATTTTCTTGAGCAGTGATGACGTATTGAGATACCAAGCACTATGTGTGTGTGTAGGTCATGAACCAATACAGTTCCTTTAAAGCAAAATTTACAGTATTTTATGGATAATGGAAAAGAATGTGTAGTGAAAATAGAAAAATGAGTAAGATCTAGAAGGTAGGAAAGCCAGAGAAAAAGTTTATGACCATGAAGGGATTAATGAGCATGAAGGAAAGAAAAAAAAAGAGAAGGGCATTAAAGTGAAGTAATAGTGACAGCAAGTGAAAGAATGAAATAGAGAAATAAATAGAGCTACTTTTTTTACTTTGAAGTAAGAAAAAAACATAACTGGTTACCTTAGTCATATGTTCAGTATCTTGAAGAACAAGAAAACTGGCATTATAAAAATAGGCCCTTTAAAGTAAAGTCAAATTACCGTCCATTATTTAGTGTATGCATTTTTTGCTTTACATGTAAATAAAAATGATAAACACAATAAAGCACTTCAGAGAAATCTTAACATTTTTTCTCAACAAACACTGTTATTGGAAGAGACAAAAATATGTTGAAAGAAAAGTGCACACTATGAATGATTACAGCTTGAACTCTTGACTGAATCCAAATTATCACAACTTTTAGCCCTCAATACATATTGATCAAGCATATACTGGGATCTGTCTGATCAGGATCTATACAAATTTGTTCTAAGTTTCTTTTACATATGACAAATAATCTTTGCAAGCAGTTGTAAGATTCTGGCCTAAGTGTTTAAACAAAAGCTGTCTGAAGACATTGCACTTTACTTTTATTAGTTTGGATGGAATTATGAAACTTCTAAGTCAAAAATGTTTCATACTACTTTGGTATGTTGCGACGTGGGATTGAACCCGGGGCCTCACATACCTTGAGATGACGCACTACCAGGCCTGAAACTTCTAAGTCAAAAATGGGCATAACTCAGCCAACATTTATTTAAGGATGACTGACATTTTCAAATGGGTGTCATTTTCAATAATGAACAAGTAAGGAAGTTTTTAAGTAAATATCTTCAACAGTTTTTTGAGAGATGGATCTTAACAAAGAGGCTAACTTATGCTGATGCTGGCAAGACAGTCATAACAATAGCTCAACTTTGGTTCTTAAAAAGCGGAGGTTATACATCATGTTTACCAGCTAAGGGTTAAGGCAAAGGGTGAATGTTTGTTTATTGGGTTTATTGTCCCACCAACAGTATTTCAGTTATCTGGAGACGGTGTCCACTTGAAGCAGATATAGTGCTGCATTCACTGTGTATAGCATGCCATGAACACTTGGTATGATACCAGACCCAGTCATATTATTCTGACACTGGGCCAACCCGTTGTGGAACTACATGTACCCTTATATTTGCTTGAGCGTTGGCGAGGTAAGCATTAGCTATGCCACTTCCATTTTAAACAACTTTGGTAAGTTGCGGCGTGGGATTGAACCCGGGGCCTCACATACCTTGAGATGACGCACTACCAGGCATGGTCATAGGGTGAAAGTCACACATGAATGTTGAAAACAAATACATCAGAACTTCTATTTGATAACTGTACTGAACATATGAAATAAGTCATAAAACATGTCTGCCTTCATTATATAGGCACACTCTGTTTTTTTTAACTCTTTTTTCCAATTAAATAAGAGAAAACCATTTTTAAATGTCTAAGTTTGACTGAAATGTATAAAATGTGCTCTGTGGAGACAAACCTTTTTCAAAGAATCTATTAGGATCCGATGCAGTTCTTTCAAATTTTTCAAGCTTCACCAGTAGTTCTTCCCTCTTTAAAATGAAGTCTGTTATCTTTTCCCATCGTTCAATAGCCTGTAAATGAGGGCAAAAAAACAACTATGAAATTGAACAGGTTAATTACTCCTTGCCTTACTATTATGGATGTGTGTTAACAACTACAACCATCACAAATGTTACTAAATACCTCTAAAAGTTTAAAGGTAAAACCAGAATTATCTACAGAATCAAATGAATCCGTGTTTTATATACCCATTCAGTTTAAGGTAAAACCTATATTAAAATACCATATCAGCTTAAGCTATAATCTGTATTTACAAAATTAATTCAATTTCAGGCATAATTATTATATATTTAAAGGAAAAATATATTGTGCCAACATATAATTTGCTTTATGAAGAAGTATTTGCACACCTTTTCCATTTAAAGTCTTGTATTGGCATAGAAATCAAGTCACCCTTATAGATCAATGTTGTGTATTAACCTATACAATCATGTTCTGCACAAGTTTACATAGACGACATAGATCATATATTAAGTTCATTCTACAACATCAGCTAAAAAAAAACACTCTGATAAAAACATTAATCAATGTTATTAAAAATTCCTTCTTGTGTAATTGTAACAGTTCTGAAATTCAAAGCTTAGGCTGTTAGTAAAGAATAAACATAGCTTTAAATGTATGTGATTGGATATGGACAAATGGCAGTAATGTGTACATGTTTCATCCACATTTGGTAGTGATGTGTAAAAACACATCATCATTTAAAGAAAACACATCATCATTTTAAGAATTTAAAATAAAGAAATTAACATGAATATGCAGTATGTACATACCTCATTTAGTTTAATGTAGATTCTGAAGTTTACATACTTCATTTTGTTTAATGTAGATCCTGCATTATACATACCTCATTGAGTTTAATGTAGAATTCATTACAGCTGTATTTGATGGCCATATCTAGTTTGAGACTGTCAGGTAGCTCAAGGGCAGACCAGACCTTCTCTAGACGATCTTGTGGGGTAGGAGGTGCTTCATCCCCATCAGACTGGAATATAATATTATCATCATCAACAACAAAACAGAAGCAGCAACAACACTGTAAAATGTCAGCATCATCAGTAAACCACCATCACCACCAACATCAACATCAACATCACCACAACACAACAAAGAATCTAATGTCTGAAGGGATGGACTGAAGATACTTTAAAACATTTTTTCAAAACTACAGCAAAAAATGTAAGTACCATGCTTTCTCACTTATAAGACTATTCGCTTATAAGAAGGGCTCCCTACTTCACCTGGGAAATTGCCGATTTCTGCTTCGGCCCTTTTATAAGACGAGGCAAAAAAATGAACAGGAGCGACAACCAGTCATGCGGTCTCAACAAAAGGATTAATTGGTAAACAGTGACTTTAGTTTTCACATGTTGCAGGATGTATCTAGTCTCAGATGCATAAACATCCTGTAGCGCGAGGCGGCATGACATTAATTTCTTTGATCTACGTCACCAAGTCTGGCATAACTGTTGACAGTACACAATGTATCGGGGAACAGTGCACTGTCCTTGTGTACATGCCGCCAATCAATAATTTCATGGAGAAATGTAATTGGCAGCTGCTTATAAAAATATATTGCTCACACCCTCACTGTTAAACTGCTCTGATCTATATCACCTTGACAACAGCTTATCTCAGAGTCAGTCAACTTGACCTGTGTAATGAGGCAAGTCTACACAGAAACACCAAGTAAATTACAGCTTGGTATATCTGGCAGACGGAAGTTGAAAGTTTGTTTTCAGTGTTTACTAACGGATAATAAGCCTTGTTCATGCAGAACACAGGAAAATATATTTGAGACGGTTAATGGTTGACCAACATACATCAAAGGCAAATTAAGGTAAATTATTGGCGGTCGATAATGACAAAACGTCGGGTTATTGCATAACCACTACAAGTTTATGTGGTATGTTTTTGCCCCAAACCAATGTGAAAACTTTTTGTTAGGTCACTAGGCCCTGCCTTTAAGATGAGCCCAATACTCTGAACCTGAAGTTTTGAGGAAAAATTCCCATCATATAAGCGAGAAAATACGGTAAGACCTTTTTTGCCTTTTTGCCTCCATGGATCTGTTGTCAGTGGTTTTCTTGTAAAGAGATAATAGACTATGGCCAACATGAGCTGGGATCAAAGTAACAAGAGCCATGCAACAATCAACCATTAAAAGTTAACCATTAACTTCTATGATGCTAATTTTTTTCATTTAATTAATACCCATACCTTAATCTTGAACACTTACCACTGATGATCTTTCTGTATCCAGTTTGCTCATGTTGGTAAGAGAGGTAACTTTAGATGCCCTTGATTGGCTTATGTCCCTTGAAAAAAAGAAGAAGAGAAAATTCAACTTCTCAAATAATATTGTTAGTTGGGTTATCATACAACCAAAATTGTTTAAACTTATTCATATATAGCATGCATTTGAAGCATCTTGAGTGATACTTTAAGTAATTGTGGCTGGTGAACCTGACATGGTTCATCAACACCTTGTCACATTGTCTCGACACTGGGCCCACCAGTTACGAAACCCTATCTACTGCACTACTAGGGCTGCATATAATTATTTACTATGATTCATTTAACATAATTAATAACATTGTACATAAGAAATATTTTTTTTAGCTCTTTGTACAATTAAAGGCAAACATTTATTTGAAAAAACATATTTGAAAGACAGGGACACTATTTTTCATGGTTATATTTAACACCTTTCAGGTAGAAAGGTTTTCAAGCTAACAAGTGATTGTACCCAGACACAAATGTCTGTGGGTCTTCCTCAACTAATAATTGGCTGGACGTTGCTATTATGACCGAACAAAACAAAGTGAGGCCAACACTTAAGCATGTTCCACAAAAAGGTCCACAAAAAGGCATGAAATAGTTAGTAAATTATGTTTTCTTTAAAATTATTGAATTGGCACATGTTTTTAAACATGTAAAAGTTTAGCTTTGAATAAAACAAAAAATGATAATAACATCATTGATGATAAGAATGTAATTATATGAATTACTTCCTTCTCTCTAACTTCATAAGGAATGTCACTATCATTTTCAGCTTTATTTAAAGCTAAACAGTGACCTTATACCTATTCTGCTTTATTTAAAGGTAAACTATGACCTGATACCTTGGGACAACAGTTCATTGATGTTCATTGATGCCTTAGATCTGTGTGAACTACCGACTGAAATTAAGGTTGCCCCAACTGTACCTGCATTTGCAAGTGGCCTAAACAAGTTTTATGCTTTTTAATTGATATTTTAGTTTAGTTATTTTATGTTTTCATTAAAATTTTACGTAGTCAGTATTGACTTTTGGCTGTACAAAGTTGAAGTTGAAGTGAACATTAATGCATAAATCTATACTCATCATTGTAAAAAGGTATTTTCTTAAACTGAGCCACAATACAGAGATATTTTAAAACTAAGAAAACCACATGACCGCTTTCCTTTGAGTCCAGGTTAACTGGTTAAGCCACAAACTTCTTTCCATGTAGGTAAACCATAACATATTCAGTAACCAGTTAACACCTCTTATGTAAAACATGGAATGTGTTAATTAATGTCTCTGTTTATGAATCTTTAAGCATGTTTTTCTTGACATTACTGGTTGAAGTGACAACTACACTAACTAAAACTACTTGGCTACTGATCTTCAGGTGAGCAACACATGAAAAAGGTGTTAATGTATGATCTCTCAGATAAAAAGAACTGTGAAAACACATTGTCAAACACAAGTCATATCCCTCATCATTTCCAATTAAGTTAAAGATTTAACATTATTCCACGTTAGGGTTGCTCTTGAGCAAATGCCAAGAAGTTAGTGAGTTAGTCAACAAGTTTGAAACATATCAGAATATATGGACTGCATATAAATTAAATAAAACATTTCAAGGTCTGCATTATTTAATGATCACATTAAATCTTTCAAAGTAAACCTTTTGTTTATTAAGGTCTTTCTTTTCTTTCAGTCACATACTGGTTAAGCATTCTGTATAGTATAAATATCACATAAGGATAATGTTTCCTAACTTTTGGATGACTGATTTATATTTCACTTAACATGCTGAACATTATGTCTGCTGAAGATTTCTAGGACTTAATGGGATTATAACACCTTTAATTGGTTGTAATGTGCACAGACATCTTATTTCCATCTTAACTAATCAGAGATGCTGTAACAAAATTGCATTAGTTGGACAGCATACTTGGATATACTTGGTTATAGTCTGGAATTTGGTAGAAATCATTCAAGATTGCCTTCATGACTGAAGTGTTGACACATAGTTTCCTTAGATGATAGTAAATACCTTTCAGCCCATTACAGACAATTTCTTTTGCACCAAAAGCAATTTTTATGTTCCAAATATGCAAAGGTATTGTAATATATCATGGTTTTGGTGAGAGACGACAACAGAAAGGTAAATATAGGCTCCATTACAAACATTCAAGCAAATATAAGGGTAGTTCCATGACTGGTCAATCTGGTGCCAGGATAATATGTGGTATCATCATTCATACCCAGTGTTCCTAGCATGCTATACAGAGTCAAGGCAGCAATATATCTGCTTCAAGTCTCCAAATGAATAAAATACTGTCAGTGGTATGATAAATCCAACAATCATTTGTCTGGGGTCTCCTATACCAAAATAGCTAGCTGCATCTAGAGATGGCAGCTGTGTTACAAATTCTGTAACTCGTTAATCACTCTGTAATCATATATGGAATATGTTTTTGTAATGTTCACTTTTTAGGTCAATCAGCATTTCTAAAAATCACTAGTTGTAGTGATGTTGACAGTCTTCAAACTAATCAGCTAAATATTGTTAGGTGACCAACATGTTGAGGTAGCTGCTATGATGCAATCACCTTAATGTACTCAACAGCAAAAAAAACACCATAAATTCCCGCACCATACCGATGGGTGTGGGACAAAATACCCCCCCTGGCGAAATCCCTTCCAGTCATTTCGGCATATGCTGACAGAATCTAATCCATGAGTTTTCCGAGATGTACAAAATCCACCCCCCCTGAAAATTTTTGTAATGTAATATTTTTTGGTAACAAGTATATTTGATCTATTTCTTTATAATTAATTGATCAAACCATTTGCTTAACTAATTATCAATTCACACCATCAAAACTAAGTGTTGAGGGTGGGATGCGTGTGTGTGTTTGATTTGGAAAATTTATGGGAGGAATTCTGTCCATTAATGCCAAAATGACTGGAAGAGATTTTGTTCAGGGGGATTTTGTCCAGCCCTGCATCCCTATATGAATGGACATATTCTTTGATGGCATTGCTCTCAAGCAATAAGCAGAACATTATGATCTGGTGGGTAACATTGACAACTTACACTGTACCAGTATGAACAAACAGTAAGAAATGATAATACATGCTCATATTTAAGATATCTAGGTTATATTCTGTTTGACAAAGACAAAAAGCTTAACAATGTAATTTCCGAATAAAGAAAATGTAGATTTTCTTGCTTAAATGTACTTGCCCAACTGTTAATTGAGTAACTTAATTTTACTATTACTTGTTTTTATTTTTATATATTGTACAAGGCATAAGTAAATGGAAATATCTTATTCTCAGTACATGTACTAATATATAGTGGTAAGATTAATCCAGTTAACGGGTAAAAATTTATAAAGGTTAAGTGATTTTGCAACCATTGCCTTCACCGACTAAATTTTTAATTGCATAAATTGTGTTACCTTGATGTATTTCTAAAAAAGATAAAAAAAATAAATAAGATGGGTGTACAATTATATTCAGTCGTAATGTACCCCAAAAGGCAAGACATATTTAAAGCAGCATTTAGTAACTTTGTAAAAAGATCTCAAGGATGTAAACTTGCTTAATTTCTGCACAATCCCTAAAGATGTGGTTACTGTCTGGTAGGTATTTAACCTTAACATGTTAGTACTAAATGATTATGATTCGTGTGCCATTAAAAGTCCATCTTAAAACTGCAAGGTCACTACTTAATTTGGTCAAGAGGGGTAATTATCCTGCAATGGAATCAAATTCTTTATGTGTACGTGACTCATTACATATACAGTCAATGAAGCAATTTGATGCTTAGATAAACTAAAACTAGGATGAAATGACAAAAGAAGTAGATGAGTGCTGACAGAAGCATTTCATTCTAAAACTTTCCACATTTCAGCTCACTTGAAAGTCAGGTTATCAGGACATACCAAATACATGAATTTATCTTAAAATTGATCAAATATTATACCAGCCAAATGTTGAAGAAATTGCCCTACCCAAATGACAAATCCCTGTCACAAATACTACAACAGTCAACTACTAGTAATAAAACCAAGTTTCCAGCAAAATTCTGAGCAAAGATTGATTATGTGTAATATTGATATAATACAAGTCTTAATCCTTATCAATCTATATATAATCTATGTAAGCAACTACATGCAAAGGTAACAAGACATATGGCTAAAATCTCAGCAGCAAATAGTATATCCTGATCAACCAGCAGGAATCAGCTTATATAAATCTACATTATTCATATAAACCAGATCAGTTCACATTTATCTGGTTAGGAGTTGAAATGAGGTCAAGTAAGCACGATACAGACAAGCTGCTATAACTTTTGTTACTGTTAGTACTTTGTTTGTCATCAGGAAGGAATTTTGTTTTAAACACATTGCCTGGTTTTATTATGAAGCTGCCAAGTGATAATTGAGAAGGTATATCTTCAGTAACCTCCGTCTGTTGACGTAGTACAAAGCATGAAGTATGAATAATTTAAATGATGAATTATAAGATTACTTCCTTATGCCATTATGCAAAGGGAACAAGTCGTATTGCAAATAATATGGAAGCAAATAGATCCAGATCAGACTGTTCCCAGCAAGACCTGGCGTACCTGGATCTTTAGTTTACACCAATGGAAGATCAACTGGGGTTTATCAGGTTAAAAAGACAGGGACACAGAAAGAAAAACCTCTATATACATAAAGTATAATTAAGCCGCAATTAATTTGAATATTACAATTACGGCCTATTTGTATGTAAAAGTTGAAAAAGTATTAAATATGTGAACAGTAGGCAAGGGCTATGAATATCCCCACTGTGCTCCTTATAGATAGTTTCTATGTGATGTCATAGGCACTGATAAGACAGTTTAAGGAAGCCATCTTTGATGGCAGAAGCTTATGCAGGCCGAATTTGGGAAATATGTGCTGTATTAAACTCACCACTGTTTTTTTATTTTTCAGCCTATTTTACTGAATTTTATATCAAATTTAACAGCTTTTATAAAGTATTTTAAATATCAAAACTATATTTTAATAGTTTAAAAGGTTAAAGAAATGCAACCGAAAATGATACACTGTTCATTTTGTTTTAAGTATGAGCCAATAGTTTTTTTTTATTTCTGTGTATAAATTCTGTTTGCATTTATCAATTGTAAAAGTATTGTATTCTTAAAATATGAATTTCAAGAGCTTTCCAATGGTGTAGAGCTTTTAATTTTTGGACCACAAATGAAGAAATTACAAGAAAATAAAATTTACCCTTCTATACAATTCATATGAAAATCCCTTGAAGTTACCATCGAAGATGGTTGCCAAGACAATGATTTTCACTGATGTGGAAACTATCTATTGGTAAATCTCTCAATTATATCAATGACTAAAATATCATTATAAAGGGACATCCATTCCTGCAATGTTCTTGTGTATCAGAAATAGAAGGTGTACAGGTTCCAGTGAGACTACTCAACTGCGAAGTTTAACTAAAACTGATGAAAAACTGTTGGACCGACAGATACTGATAGACAGAAAGAAGATGGACAGTCTGACAGATAGACAGACAACTGTATGGGGGAGGGCATAATAAAAATGTGGTACAGGTCTATCATTGCAGGGAAAATACTTGCCATGTAGCATATATTTTTCATTGTTAAAAATGTAAAATAGATCTGCCATTCTTTGGAGGTAGTGGGGATTATAACCTGAAGCACAGATCTATTGTTGTAGGGAGGCATAACAAACCTGTAGCACAGATCTATTGTTGTAGGGAGGCATAACAAACCTTTAGCACAGATCTATTGTTGTAGGGAGGCATAACAAACCTGCAGCACAGATCTATTGTTGTAGGGAGGCATAACAAACCTGTAGCACAGATCTATTGTTGTAGGGAGGCAAATGGCATACATATTTAGATGTATAAGCAGATGAGCACTTACACATGGGACTTGTCCAGGTGTCTAGCAGAATGTCTGGCTGCAGCTCTCTCCTGTAGGGTCTTGGCCGACCTCTGGGTGTCTGCAGACTTGGGCGCCTTACTAATAACCTCCTCCTCCTCAACTGGAAACAGATAATCAGCAATAGCATTCTAGTAACCATCCCCTTCTTCTCATCCTCCTCATCTTTGTCCTCCTCATCAACATCATCAACATCATCACTATCATCATCATCATCATCCCCATCATCATCGTCATCATCATCATCAGCAGCAGAACAATCTACATCAAAATCATCATCCTCATGATCATCATATCACCAACAACACCACCCCAACCATCAGTTATAACTCTCCTTCTCACCCCCTCTTCATCATCCTTCTCCTCCTCATCATTATCCTCTTTGTCCTTATTATTTTCAGTAACAAATGCTGCAGCTGTATCCTTGACTTTACCATGTTTTTCAGCATCCATATTGTATTCATTATCAAGATAATAAGCAGACATAATTAACAAGAGTTTCCTTATATTATTATAGTTCACATCATCACCCTTTCTGTCCTTGCTACTCCAAGCCAGTGCCCTCCTCAATTAAACTCTTCTGAGCATGATTTAGCAGACAGTGATGATCCAGATCAACCAGGAGGCTGTCTCAAATCCAGATCAACCAGGAGGCTGTCTCATCAGGGTCTCCACTAATAGTAGCTCAATCTCTATAATTATGCCTTATTAACATTGCATAAAGTTGAAACAAATAAACAGTGGTAAATTATAAACTAGCTGCCCTTAGCCTGCTACATGTGTTAATAGCCCACATTTTTATTTGTCTTTCTTCGTCAACAGGCAAAAGTGTCTACAACAGCTGGCATTTTTGATGGTACTGTGCAGTGACATTTCTATCATTATAGCACAGGGGCACTTATGAGGTGCCCAGGGACTGAACCCGGCCAGTCCATTATACTGACACCCACAAGTCAGACCTAATGCTGTCCCCTTAGCCCCAAGCATTAGAAGGAAAGCCATGACTACCAACTTTAATGTGTTTGGTTTGACCCAGCCGAGGTTGGAACCCACGACCTCCCGATCCGCAAGCCAACGCTCTACCAATTGAGCTATTGTGGACATGTTTTTGCCAAAGGTATAGAAATATGTGCTTAGCAAGCTCAGGGTTAACAAGTTCACAGGCTGTCCAGCACTTCTTGACAAAAAATTAGGGCTAATTTTAGGGCTAAAATATAAAAAAATTAGGGAAAATTTAGGGCTAAAGTTAGGAACTTAGTAACAAAAATAGGGAATATAAAGGTATTAAATGGACTTACTTTGCTCATTTGGCAAATCAGAAACTAACATACAGAATTTTACTAACATGAAAAATGTTTTCCAGGGCTTCAGTGTCCCAGCAGCTGTTAGCTGTGACCAATTGAATATACTGATGGTATAATAATACTTAACTGAAAAGAACACATTAATAACAATGTGTGGATTTGGGTACTAGCTATACACTTGTCAGAGTCAATGAATGTCCAGGACAATAATTATGGCCTCCTCATCTCCCCTTCTAGCCATCACATTTCCTCACCTTAACATATTTTTTCTTGATTTATTTCAAATATTATTAATTTTACAATTTACATAGCAGAAAAAACTGCTGTAGAAGGTACACATCTGCAAATACACAAGTGTATAGCTAGTAACCACAAGAAACATTTATACACTATATAGTCTCAAAAAATCATAACCTGTTGGTATTAAGTCATTAACTTAGTGTGGTCATATTCAAAATAAAACATTTCTCATGAAACATACCAATCACTAAATTTTCCTACAAGTCAAGTAGAAGCATACAGAAATTACCCTACTGATCTCTTGTAATCAATAGTAAGCTTTAAGAACCAATCAACTGATAGATCATCAAATATATCATTTTGAAATCTTTAATTATAAGCAATATTATACATGTCTTCCAAGCTGTCGAGGAAATAAAAACACATACAGTGTTCATTCTTAAATTGCAGTGTGATGTTGCATCGTAAAGTGTACCTATACATGGTTTATGTTCATTTCTTCTTATCAGATTTAGCTGGAACACTTATCCCTTTAGACAAGTCTTCAACAAGTCTCTTCTGCTTTGCAGCAAGCTCCTCTTTGCTCTTTCTGTTTTTCTTCATTTGCTCTCTTGTCTCTTTCATTTTCTTACTAGCCACATCAATAAGACCTTGTGCAATTCCAGCTTCATCAAAGTCTTTTTTCTTGATTGCCTTTTTCAGTCTTTCATTGGCTTCACCAAACAGTTTTTCTGCAGATTGTAAATCTTGTCCTAGCTGCTTGTCCAGCTCAATCATGGCTTTTTCTTTTTCCTTCAAGGACAATTTCCTACCTTCTAATTCTTTCCTAGATTTTTCTAACCTTTTTTGTTCTGCTTCTGACTCAAGTCTAGCCTTCTTTGCCTGTTGCCTCTCAATCTCCTCTTCTTCAATTCTCCTTTTGTACAAGGTGTGAGCCTTTCTTCCAGCTTCAAGCAATCCCTTTGTAATGTTTTTATCTGCAACACCTCCTGGGCAAACTTTGACAACATCCTTTACCATTCTAAGGCCATTAATAGAGGAATCAGAAAGTAGTGTTCTTTCTTTGCTTTTCCAAGTCACTTCTCTGACTTTCAGATGACTCAATATTAAATTCCTTCAATTTTTTCCTAGTCTTCAGTTCATCAACTACTGTTCCCTTCAAGAATCTGAGCATGAAAGATCTTTGAAGATTCATCATTTCTGAGTGAAGGATGTGAACTAATGGATCCTCTCTCTGGAACAACCTAAGAAACCTATCATACAGAGTAGACAGACTCAGCAAGAAGTTGATCTGAATCAGAGTGGTAGGAGACTTGAGCATACGACAGATCCTGTTGTACCTTATGTTACTTTCTAGCATCTTCAAAGTTCTAGAAGCTGCAACAGTCTTGGGCAGTGTGGTAAGGAAGTATTGCACAAGAGGCTCCCAGTTCTTTACAACACGTTCCAATGCAGGAAGCAGTGACAGCCACCTTGATTCAACGTGCTGAATGAACAATTCCTCGTCAAAGCCAAGGGATGCTTCCACCTCCAAGAAATCTTCTCTCTTGCATGGGGAATGCTTGAAGAAGTAGAAGATATCAATGGCCAGTTCTTCTGCTTTCTTTCCATACACTTTCAGGCCTTCTCTGAAGAAGTTGTGAACAACATGCATGTTGCAAGGAATGAATGGCAACAGCCCAGGCAATCCCTTCGACTGCACATGTTCATTCACTTTATTCATATGGTCTTGTTCACATTTTGACCATCAGAGCCTAAATTTAACAGTTTATCCAGAGGCAACTGATATCCTGTTTCCTGCAATGTTTCTAAAATACTATCTGCAACATCCTCCCCTTTTGCATGTCCAAACATAGCTGCTTTCAAGAAATGTACAACAACCTGTCCTTTATCTTCCGACCAGTACCTCACAAGAATATCACACTGTTTCCTTATTTGAGAGTTGGCTGTTTTATCATATTGAATGACGAATCCTGGCGAGGTCGAGACTTTACTACAGAGGTCACTTCTAAAATATGGCCCCAATCCATCTGATATGAGGTAAGAAACTTTACTTTTACTCATGGTGAAGTTTTGCAACCACATTACCAGGGAACATCTTCTTGAACAAAGAAGGTAAATCATCACATGACCTGTATGAGTAATTGCTATGGGACACTTTCATACCCCATAACAGTTCAGACTGGGTGACAAGATCCTTGGTACATTTCTCAAGACAGGCTACTGTTGCTGTACTCGACTTTGGTTTCGTTGTGGATGGACCAGGAAAGTCCTCCAGAAAGCTGCAGGAGGCAGTAGCACTGCTAGAAGCAGTAGCAGTAGCTGTCTGAGATACTTTGAAATGAAGTTGAGTAGATGAAAATCTGGCTTTTACTAATGATTGGTGCTTCGCTCCTCCAGAATGAGCCAGAACTTGCTTAAACCCTGAGTTGTCCACACTGAATGATTTTTTACATAAAGTACAGAAGCCCTTTGTTTCACACTCATCTGCTTTGCACCACTGTCCAATGAGATATCCTTGTGTATCTTCTTTCTTCAACCAGTTAATCTTCATTGGGAAAATGGCTCAGAAGTATTGCTTCTAAAAAAACATACCTTTAGAATTACATGTACATCTGTTGTCACTCCACGTCACAACCAATAACAAACTGGGTACTGAGATCCACTGGTCAACTGCCTTTACTGTATATGCTGAATTACAACTACAGACTACATGTAAAACACATTTAGTATGGATTTAATTAAAACATCATTAGAAAATTGGAAGAAATCTAAAAAAAATAGGAATTGAAGTAAAAAAATAAGGGCTTTTTTAGGAAATCCCTTTGGATTTTTCATTTTTTTAGGAATTTTAGCCAAATTGAAAAAAAATAGGATTTTTTAGGAATTTTAGGGACGCTGGACAGCCTGAAGTTCAGCATGGTAAGGGCTGAGCCTCCAGATTCTCTTTAAAGGCATCATTCTCACCTTTCTCTTCTCATTCCCTATTGTCTCATAGCCATACTTTCATCAAATTTGTATATGTGATAATTTCATTTATCATATTTATCACCACAAACATAGCCGATACTTGAGCAACACTTAACTGTTCTCATAACAAGAATGGTGACGTGGGTAATTAACAGTTTAACCGTGTAAACAAGTCTTTGCAAGTCTTTGGCAAACAACAGTTGCAGTAGTCTTGCCACCTTTCTTATGCTCAGCTTATATATGATTGACAAGGCCATATCTAGGGGTAACTATTATCATTCAGGTCTGTTTCAGGTCATTTGAGAGCAATAGTCAAAATCATCACCCAGGTGTTATTGGACCATAACATCGGAAAGCAAAGCAAGGTTTAACTCTAAGACTGCTCCATTTGTGTGTAATTCATACTTATTATTCATCATTTACTAACAAAACCACGCAATGGCAACAAGACATTGGTACAGACTAAAGGCAAATAGTGCAAATCTAGATTGATCAGAGAGCTCCTAGCAGGAGCTGGCTTCAGTGATCTGGATCAACATTATTTGCCTAAGCCTCATAAATATGTGCTAAGAAGGCAAACAGAAAACAGCACATACCCTCTATGACTGGATCCTTGCCCAGCCCTCCTAGTAGCACACTGTTGACATTCCACATTCCCTCCTGGAACTCTGTCTTCTGGACTTTCAGTTCTTCTAACTTTTTCTCTTTCTCTCTGTAGAAGCAATAATATTAATCTATTATACTAATGAATCAGAACAAAACTATCACATTAAGTGACCTCTAAATGTATACAGACCTCAGCTTGACTGCAGTTCCATACTGTCATCAGCATATTTAACCAGTTGATAAACATGCATTTCACATGCTATGTACTTGTTATGTTTCGTTTATAAGGAGCTTTTTTCTGTTTCATTTTATAAAATTTGAGTACAATATCAAATTATTTTAAATGTAATGCATTTCTAAGTTTAGACCTGGATACTTTAAATAATATATTTTCCACCACTTCATATTTAGACTGACAAATTTTATATAACAATGCAAACTTTGATATTAAACATAGGATATGTTTGTTGATAACAAGACAAGAGAAGACAACATACTTCTGCTCTGACTGCTTGCTATGTTGGGTAGTACGAGAGTTGGAAGGTTTGTATGAGACGCCAGTGGCTGTTCCCATGTAACCTGTGGCTGTTGGCTGCACGTCCTCATCCTCATCTTCACCAGAATCATAGAAGTGGAACACAGCAGCCATATAATCCGTCTCCTGCAAGTGAAAGGTTGTTTTCAGGGAGTTTTTTGTGGGTTTTGCTTTACATCACATGGAAACAATAATGGTCATATTGACAAGCTCCAGCTAATTATTGGTGGAAGAAGATCCCAGAAATCTGTCTGGTTAAAACTACTGCAAACAACAGTTCAGCCGGAAGACCAACTCACATGAAAGTTTTTTTGCTGCAAATGAGACTTAAACTCATGCATGAGTTGCTCGGAGTTATGAGTTGGCAACTCTAACCGCTCTGCCACTGGTGCCCCCTGCAGGGAGGAGTATGTAATCAGACGTCTGTTTATCAACCTCACAGTTAATCCCTTGCCAATATATGTTATTGGACCCAGTTTAAATTCTAGTTATTTGCTTACAGACTTGAGATGATTCAGATTAAAAAGTGTAGATAACTAAAATGCCAGATCTTGACATACAACGTGTGCCAAAGACTGATCATTTTAATCTTAGCAGGCTAAAAAAATAGCCTTACAAGAACACATATGAGATTTCAAGTTAAAGCAATAATGCACAACATCTTCCCTGGTGTTACCTAATGTGTAGGTTTAACATCAAGCAACATTCCACTTGCTCTTTGCACTGTTTTAAATAATTGCCACGTTAGCATTACATCATTCAGCCTGATAAACAACTCAGTTACATGTTGGTTTCATTTTAACAGGAGATGGGCAAAATGGTCTTATTCTGTGACAAAATTGTACAAGTTGGAATCATACCTGCCAATATATATAATAACAAACATATTTTGAATTAAACAAGAAGTAGAACTGCCTAAATATTAAAAGGCATTTATTACCTCATTTATGATACAAACAGAAAATATGCACAAACAGACATGAAGACTATTTATATCTTTAATGAGAGGCATGCATTACTCTCCAATAAGGAGCTTGACAACACCAATTTGTTTGAGATGCAAGTTTATCATCATGATTTGTGGTGGGCTAAAAAAGTCAAAGAATATGCATATTTTCTGCAGTACTATGTGCTATATTGTGAAACAGATAGTGCATGCAGTGACTACACAAGGCATGTTATCAAAGAGCAAGATTTGGTTCATTGTGTGTGTCAGTTTGTTTGTTTTATTATAGTTTTGTTGTTTTTTTTTACTTTAAGATCAGAGCAAGCTCTGAGGTATGAAAACTTGTATGCTTACAATCATTTTTTACTCTGTTAAAATGCATCTGTTTCAAGTAATCTATATTTTATTTAAGTTGCAATACAGCCTACAAACTATATACCAACATTGTAATAAAAAGACATAAAATAGAACAAGAGCTGTCAGGAGACAACACGCTCCACTGTTTTAAGGTCTGAATAGTAAACTACCGGTAATCAAAATTCCTAATGCCCTCTTAAAATATTTATGTTTAATGTTTTAAATTCTCATTATTTACTTGCACACAAACTTACACCAGCAAAGTACTTTAGATGTGTGTGTGTCAGTTTTTGTAAGTTCATCATATGTTGCACATACTCCGATTCATGAAGACTTTTTCAATTCCATTTTTTTGTAAAAAAAGAAAAGATCAGTGAACGACTTTTGCATTTATTGAAGCATTGGTAATTTTGATTAGTATATAATGAAAATTCTAAGTCAAAAAAGGAAACGTAACACTGTTAAATTAATTTTTCAGGAATCTCGCCTTTTTGAAATGGGTTTTTGTTTTGATAGTTAACAAGTACTCCATGTTTCAAGTGAATATCACAGCAACTACCATTTTCAATGACTTTGGTATGTCGTGGCCCGGGATGGAACCTGGGGCATTCTGTACCTGGAGCAGATGCCTACCGATTGAGCTACCAGGTTCAGTTTTCTTGGTATAATAGTCCTGCAATTGTGAATGGTGTTCGAAACATCACTACTGCCCCTAAAGACTCTTGATAAATGTTACCTGAATGAAGATTTACTCCAATAAATCATTATTGACTTGTGGAATTTTTTTTTTTTTTTTAAATTCATGTCGAACACAGCATGTATGAGCCATCTTGTTATTTAACTTTAAACCAGTATAGGCACTCACCTGAGTTGAGAGGTACTTCATATAATCATCGCTGGTGATTGTGGACTTCCACCACTGGAGCCATGAAGCATATGTGCGGGCCATCTTGTCCTGAACGAATGTTGGCATGTTGTCTGTGTTTAGGAGCTGGGTCATCTTGTTTGGGTTGCGTATCACCTCGTGGACATGTTCCATGTTAGGCGTCTGTTGGAGAGAGTTGTCATATAATAGTGAAGAAATGATGATGGTGTCATAGAGGTGTGAGACAATAAGTTAAAGGTATTCTTAAATTATCAGTAAACTTTTATCATTTTTTAAAAGAGAATAAATTGGATAAAAATCAAAAGTGGTGATTTCAAAGTTGTGTTAGGAAAAAAGTATTTATTTTTTTTAATTGTTGAAAACAGTATTTTTTTAAGTATTATTCTGAACCTCTAAATCTACAAACAAAACATTAAAATTTATAAATACAAATTAGAATAATAAGTAATCTATAACATAAAGATTATTGTTTTATCAAAAAAAACACTTGCAAACTGTAAAACATACAACATACATGTACACACAAATATATACAAAGATTTTAATAAGACAAATTTGATAATAAAAACACAATATTTATATCTGGTATATGTTGGTTATCTGCTTGAATAAATATTATAATTAAAGTAATCTCCTTTATCATTTAATCAAATAATAGAGCTCAGTATATGTGAACAAAGTATTTTGAGAGGTCAAATATATGAATATGACACTATAGGAACAAATAACAAAAAAATAAAACACAACTTTTTAATGATAAAGACTAAATATAACTTAACTTCATGTATCTTTATATAAAAAAATGTAATAAATAAAGAGAGTCCATACAATGTTTGTTTAACTGTTGAGATATATTGCAGCCACACACATATATTGCAGTTATGGTCATTATAGATGTCTAGTTATTATTGTTGAAAAAATGCCCCCAGAGATACAGGTATGTTTGGGTAGAAGGGTATGTGCACCACAGATCAATTAAAAGACCTTCGCATATGAAAGTTCTCACCCCTTCAGGGACTTTAACCCATGGTGTGATGTTCCATGACGTTCAGAAGCATTACAAACTGGTGACTCTGCCGACAAAGCCATAATAAACAGTAAGAGAAGAAACATCTACATGAAGAACCTAGAATTCAAATAGGTGAATCAATCAAGCATTGTGCAACAACACTACGATTCACACATGGTCTTAGAAGGTATCAGCAGCTTATATGTGAAAATGGAGCTTATGACAAGGATAGCTAAAACCACTTAATATTTTAATATAAAAATATCAGTCTAATATGCACTTGAGCTATTAAGTCTTGATGTTTCAAAGTTACAACTGTTCAAATCATGATGATAAACATAAAGAAAAAAAAATTATGAAGAAATATAGATATTATTAATACCGGTAGATGGTTATACAAACATATATATATATATATATATCTATATATGTATGCTGGTCATTTCTGCAAAAAAGTTGTTGTGAATGTATGAGGTATAATCAATCAACGTGCAAATTATAGAGACACTTAAATATGCAGAATTACAAAACAAAACAGCACTGCAAACACAATCCAAACACATAACATAATAAAAAAAATATCATATGCCCGAATGAGGTAAAAGAATATAAATGCATAAAATCGGTGACATCATAATGACATCACATGTGATATCATACTCACTATCATTTGAAACACCTCATACTGCGCAAGATGAGAAAAGAACATAAAAGTTTAGGCATGAAATACTGGTAATGTGAAAAGAACATGTAGGAAGAAACTGGCAGATGCAACAGTACCTGTACCTTTAGTAAATGAGAGCTGAAAGTCAAATGCTCATGAGAGTTGTAATGATCATGTAACAATAAAATACAATTTGTTATAACCTAAAGAATGTTAAGATGATATTTTTAGATGTAACTATAACAATTTTATCATGCTAAAAATGTATTCTTGTGTTAAAAATCACCACACTACACTGATATTTACTAATTTCTATCAATGAAGTTCATCCATTACAACTCTTGCAGTTAATTAAAATTAAAGTTAGGTTAACTGATATTAAAATAATGATGACCGGCCACAATAACTCTATTGGTAGAGAGTCGGCTTGCAGATCTGGAGGTCGTGGGTTCAAACCCTGGCTAGGTCAAACCGAAGACTTAAAGTTGGTAAGTAAGTGGCTTCCTCTCCTAACGCTCAGGGCTAAGAGGACAGCATTACGCCCTGACTCATTGGAGTCAGAATAATGGACTGGCCGAGTTCAGTTCCTTGGGCACCTCATAAGTGACGCTGTGATGAAAATGTCGCTGCACAGTTTCGACAAAAATGCTGGCAAGTCCCATCCAATTAAAATAATGAACACTTTTCAATGTTTACATGGACCTCAAAAAAACAATTAATACTAATGAAATGGTATAATGTTTTGTATACTAGTATACATAGATGTTATCTCACAAACAAATATTTTGCATTACATGCCATAATATGATAATCAGTAACAGGTACACAACATAATGTGTGTGGACACAAACTCACAATAATGATGCAAATCTATCTATAAATTAAGGGTGCTTATAACATGAATCATGCTTTTGTTTTAGAAAATCTGAATAAAAATAATACTGTTTAATAAAATAATTATTATAATTATATTAATAATTATAATAACAATAATATTACTACTAAAACAATTATAAAAATACAGTGTAATAATAATAATTGTAATAGTATTAATGACAGTAAAATCATACAATTATAATAACAACAAATACAATAATAAAAGTGATACTAATAATAACAATAATATATTATGTTCGTTAAGTCTGCACCACTTTTTGTTTTCAAAATCTGCCATACAGTTTTAACCACTACAGCTAACATCTTCAGATTGCCTGATTGATGCTGTCAACTTGTACACTCTTGAGAATTTCTACTACATTTGTGATTGTGGCAAAAATGTGTCTGATACACACACCCCAAAATAATAACAACTAATTATCTTATCTCAGTAACAGTAATAATAACAACCAATTGTCTTATCTCAAGCTCAAGATGATGTGGCATTTAAGGGCAATGTTGGGACTACTAAGTGACCTTGGTCATATAAGAGTATCTGTATAACAAAATACTGTGTATATGAGAAAACAACAAGGCAAAGAACCACAGAATGTGTGTATAGGTTATTTGAACAAAACAACAAATGTGTAAGTGTCTGAATAAAAGGCAAACTCTTAAACAATATCGTTACAATAGGCAATCTTTCTCATTCTTTAATTTACGAAACACTACAAACATTATGTACAATAACCCATCAATCATCGCCATTTTACAAAATCGAGAAAGGCCAGACAACTTCCTGTGATCATTCAGACAATATTCCATGAGACTTGTGTGTGTAACATGTTGGGCTGCAATCTTGTTCACAGTGATCTCCTCTTAAATTTTAAATCACTGCCTCCTTTGAAAACAGATGATTTTAACTTTGTTATTTCTAACTTAAAAAGTCTCGTCATAAGGGTTGTAGTCCATTGGTATGACACAGGACCCTTGATCATGAGGTTGGCAATTCTTATCCAATTGAGGTGCCTCACTTTTTGGCATTTAAAACAGATTTGGTTAAAAATCTGAATTTGTGATAACGACATTTGTCAAGAATCAAGTTGATCAGATAGTAATAGTATAAAAAAAATCAGCCAGTTATTCCAATCTGATTTGCCAAATTGTAATAATATTCGAAACCTAGTTACATGTAACAGGTAGAATCTGACTGACCAGCTTCAAGTGAAACTTAAATACAGCCAAAAGTAAAGCCTGTTTGACTAAGGTGTAACAATATTGAAAATGCATGTAACAGGTAGAATCTGATTGGCCAAAATATGATTATATTGGAAATGTAGCGAGAGGTGGAATCCAACTGGCGAAATTGGCATTTTTAAAATCAAGCTATAATGAAAATCCTGCTAAACTCAGGCCCATATGTGCATAACCAGAAGGCCCTTCTAAAGGTAGTTATCTACATGTTATATTTGAAACCCATGACCAATATTTCATTACTACTACCATGAAGCAAAGATGTTTGCACAAACATGGGTCACCAATAAAGTCTACATAAATGCACCACCATACTAGGATTTGAAAAAAGAGAGATCACTGTGACAGATCTTTGCCCTGTTTACCTATGGATCTTTAGACATACTGCTGTAAAAAGAAATAAAAACATACCAAATACAGCATATCCTGGTAACTTTGAAAATCTATCTCATATTTACAGGTCAAATTTTTAAGAAACAATGGATTGATGTTTATTCAGGGAATACAGGTTTACATTTTTTAAATTAACTGATTTAATCGATCCTTCTCTTACTTATTATATTTGTAATTTTAATTGATCAATAAAGTCACATGTGAATTAAACTTTCTTGTACATATAATAACATGAAATATATTTCTGAATGTTAATAAACTAAAATATTCTTTTTCCAGTCTTTTATTAATTCCTATTTATATTAACCTCAATGGAACATTCAATAATTTATTTATTTTCTCATCCATTCAATACCAAGGTTCAAATAATTGTTCAACTATTTACTTATTTTCTCGTCCATCCAATACCAACTGAGATATCTAGACCAGTACAAAGAGAATTAAATCAATGTAATGCACATTGGAAATTACTGGTCACTTCCTTTTGAAAAACTTTTTCCATTAACAGTTTGCATGCCATTTAGTTTATAGTAATTTTTTGTTTATGAATGTACAATAATTGCAGCATGAGCAGCATAAATGTTTCTGTTAATTTCCATTCAGGTATGTCAAATTCTGCACTGCATCAGGTCAAAATAGTACACTAAAAACCACAACAAAGTAATCTAGTTTTACTGTTGTTGTTTTAAAAAAAAACAAAAAAAACCTTAAAAGTTTATGTTAGTAACATAAAGTCTTTCAAAATCCAAGACAAAGACTTAACCCTAATGTTAAATACCACGAAGATATGGTTAGCATTATAAAATCTCTATTTTCAACATCATCAACTTAAACATTTAAACATTAAACAACATTTTTAAACTAAAATATATCAAGCCTGTCGCATTTCTATAACTTGAATTAAAGTTTTAAGCTAACAACTGCATGCACTGGAGACAGACAAGATTTAATGCTCGAAATGTGGGGAAAATATTGTAGATCCTTTACAAACAGCTCCAACCAGAAATTAACTAATCAGGAATTACACTTTGTGTCATGATCAAGTCAGGCTAAGCAGACAAAGGACTATTTGTTTATTGGGTTTATTGTCTCACCAACAGTATTTCAGTTATCTGGAAATGGTGTCAACTTGAAGCAGATATAGTGCTGCCTTCACTGTGTATAGCGTGCTGTGAACACCTGGCATGATACAACACCCAGTCACATTATCCTGACACCGGGCAAACCAGTCATGGAACTACCCTTATATTTGCTTGAGCGTTAGCAAGGGAGCTATACCACTACATTTTTTATGACTTTAGTATGCCGTGGCCAGGGATCAAACCCGGAACCTCCCGTACCTGGTGCTGACGCTCTACCGATTGTGCTACCAGGTATGGTAGACAAAGGACTAATACATTCACTAATCAAATATCTTGACAATTTACAATGTCAAAAATCATAGTCACAAAATTCTAACTTCTTTGAGATCTTGGAATTTCCTTATATACCTTTTCCATACAAATGGTGTATAGTAACAGTGTGGTTAGCCCTTGTCACTCACATGTTAAATGGTTAATACAGATACTGGCATAGCAGAAAAATTAGTGCTCTGTTTAAAAGCTGAAATATTCTTAAATTCACACAATTATTGTTTGTAGGTAGATTTAGGGATATCTGAATGTATTAGGTTGACCTAATTTATTGTAGACATAGTATATAGTGTGTTCTTCAGAAAACAAAAAGAGACATCATGATATATTACACCATTTCTCTAAAGACTTAACACAGCAGGTCTAAAGTGCCTTGTCAAACCTATTTATATCATCTGTAGCCTACTACCATTGTAACTGAGCATCATTAGTTGGACAACAGCTTTTTGTGGTGATGATTACTTGCCCAAAAGCCTGATGACAGCAAAGTTTTGAATACAATTCTGAATACAGTGGCATTAAGTCTGGGAAAAAAGGTAAGTGTTTTGGATCTGGAAATCTGAGTAGTATAAGAAAGCTAGCATCCTGTTTAGAATATTAAGTCTTATTTTCAAACTAACCTGCATAAACCATGAAATAAGTTTGTGTATTTATAAACACATTTGAGTATAAATTTGGAAAACATTATTAAATCACAAATATATTCATCAAAGCAACATATTTAATTAATTCACTTCAAAGCAAAATATTTTAGTATGGCATTTCCACTAAAAAAACCCACAACATCACTTAATGAAATCAACACAAAAAGAATTCATTCAGAAGAATCCCAAAATATTGAACATCATTATACATGTTTATCTTTGTTGTTAGTTGTAGTCTTCTCAGCAAACTTATCTTAATGACTTCTCAAACAACAATGATTAACACTGATCATACATGTAATTACCAGAGATAATAATTCCATTATTGGTTTCTGAAACAAGTTTGTATAAAAGGTATAATCAAGACATTCTAACATGATACAACCCATATGAACAGTAAATGGTATATATACACAGTTTATCATGATATATATATATACACAGTTTATCATGATATATATATACACAGTTTATCATGATATATACACAGTTTATTGTGTTAAGCTATGAACATAATGAGCATATAGATATAGCACTTGATTAGTTTGTACACAGTTGAATCATTTTTAATAATTTATACATGAAGCTTACAAAATCTTTACTTAATTATTCTTACACTCCGCCCACAACCCCAAACCACCCCCAAAATATGAAGAATAGAAATAAAATATCGATAAAGAAGGGTAAATGTAAATTTATAAGCATTTTTAACTATTCACTCTCAATATAACAGCTGATAAAGAAAATTTACTTTAAAAAATGTTCTTAAGTTTAAAGCAAATTACATAGCTTAAAACATTAAAATGATAGCCAGAAAAGTGAACATGAAATTCATGCTGAATGTTATACACTTTAAAAAGACCAAATCCGAGCTAAAGACATACATGTATGCAATACCTCGTCACACCTGCTACATGTACCACCATCTGTTACACAATGCATCACAGGCTCAAAGTTTAGCTTTAGCAAAGCAACATTGATGGACATACATATTGTTGTGTTATAAACATTACAAATTATGACTAAGCAACAATCCCATTCAAAAACCATTCCAGGTTCTTAATTCTATGTTCAAATGAAATACTTGATATTTTAGCATTAAGGTATATATGTTGTGTATTGTTTGTTTTTGTAACAAACTAAAATTTCAAACATTTTAAATAATCAATATACTTCAAACATTCTATGGACATGTATTAATTATTAATAATTTTAATAAAACAATCTAAAATGACTACAACTAGTAAATACAGCCAGGCTTAACATTTGAAGCTGTTTTAAATAAAAAAGCATTCATGCATTTTTTGCCATGCTGAAACATGGGCAAATACCAATGGAAATGTGACTCTAAACATGCTGGGTCCCTTGCAGGATGTGTTGTATAGTCATGATAAACATACCAACTATCAACAGGGAACTAAACATGCTGGGTCCCTTGCAGGATATATTGTATAGTCATGATAAACATACCAACTATCAACAGGGGACTAAACATGCTGGGTCCCTTGCAGGATATATTGTATAGTCATGATAAACATACCAACTATCAACAGGGAACTAAACATGCTGGGTCCCTTGCAGGATATATTGTATAGTCATGATAAACATACCAACTATCAACAGGGAACTAAACATGCTGGTTCCCTTGCAGGATATATTGTATAGTCATGATAAACATACCAACTATCAACAGTGGACTAAACATGCTGGGTCCCTTGCAGGATATATTGTATAGTCATGATAAACATACCAACTATCAACAGTGGACTTAACATGCTGGGTCCCTTGCAGGATATATTGTATAGTCATGATAAACATACCAACTATCAACAGGGGACTAAACATGCTGGGTCCCCTGCAGGATATATTGTATGGTCATGATAAACATACCAACTATCAACAGTGGACTAAACATGCTGGGTCCCTTGCAGGATATATTGTATTGTCATTATAAACATACCAACTATCAACAGTGGACTTAACATGCTGGGTCCCTTGCAAGATATGTTGTAAAGTTATTGTAAACCCACCAACTGTCAACAGGGGACTAAACATGCTGGGTCCCTTGCAGGATATGTTGTAAAGTTATTATAAACCCACCAACTATCAACAGGGGACTAAACATGCTGGGTCCCTTGCAGGATATATTGTATTGTCATTATAAACATACCAACTATCAACAGTGGACTTAACATGCTGGGTCCCTTGCAAGATATGTTGTAAAGTTATTATACACCCACCAACTGTCAACAGGGTACTAAACATGCTGGGTCCCTTGCAGGATATGTTGTATTGTTTTAACAAACATACCAAATATCAACAGTGGACTAAACATGCTGGGTCCCTTGCAGGATGTGTTGTATCGTCATTACAAACATACCAACTATCAACAGGGGACTAAACATGCTGGGTCCCTTGCAGGATATGTTGTATCATCAAAACAAACATACCAAATATCAACAGGGGACTAAACATGCTGGGTCCCTTGCAGGATATGTTGTATTGTTTTAACAAACATACCAACTGTCAGTCGGGGACTAAACATGCTGGGTCCCTTGCAGGATATGTTGTATTGTCATTATAAACACACCAACTGTCAGTCGGGGACTAAACATGCTGGGTCCCTTGCAGGATATGTTGTATCGTCAAAACAAACATACCAAATATCAACAGGGGACTAAACATACTGGGTCCCTTGCAGGATATGTTGTATTGTCATTATAAACATACCAACTGTCAGTCGGGGACTAAACATGCTGGGTCCCTTGCAGGATATGTTGTATTGTCATTATAAACATACCAACTGTCAGTTGGGAACTAAACATGCTGGGTCCCTTGCAGGATATTTTGTATTGTCATTATAAACATACCAACAGTCAACAGGGGACTAAACATGCTGGGTCCCTTGCAAGATGGTGTTTAGTCCTTATAAGCATACCAACTGTCAGTCGGGGACTAAACATGCTGGGTCCCTTGCAGAATATGTTGTATCGTCAAAACAAACATACCAAATATCAACAGGGGACTAAACATGCTGGGTCCCTTGCAGGATATGTTGTATTGTCATTATAAACATACCAACTGTCAACAGGGGACTAAACATGCTGGGTCCCTTGCAGGATATGTTGTATCATCAAAACAAACATACCAAATATCAACAGGGGACTAAACATGCTGGGTCCCTTGCAGGATATGTTGTATTGTTTTAACAAACATACCAACTGTCAGTCGGGGACTAAACATGCTGGGTCCCTTGCAGGATATGTTGTATTGTCATTATAAACATACCAACTGTCAGTCGGGGACTAAACATGCTGGGTCCCTTGCAGGATATGTTGTATCGTCAAAACAAACATACCAAATATCAACAGGGGACTAAACATACTGGGTCCCTTGCAGGATATGTTGTATTGTCATTATAAACATACCAACTGTCAGTCGGGGACTAAACATGCTGGGTCCCTTTCAGGATATGTTGTATTGTCATTATAAACATACCAACTGTCAGTTGGGGACTAAACATGCTGGGTCCCTTGCAGGATATTTTGTATTGTCATTATAAACATACCAACTGTCAACAGGGGACTAAACATGCTGGGTCCCTTGCAAGATGGTGTTTAGTCCTTATAAGCATACCAACTGTCAGTCGGGGACTAAACATGCTGGGTCCCTTGCAGAATATGTTGTATCGTCAAAACAAACATACCAAATATCAACAGGGGACTAAACATGCTGGGTCCCTTGCAGGATATGTTGTATTGTCATTATAAACATACCAACTGTCAGTCGGGGACTAAACATGCTGGGTCCCTTGCAGGATATGTTGTATTGTCAAAACAAACATACCAAATATCAACAGGGGACTAAACATGCTGGGTCCCTTGCAGGATGTGTTGTATTGTCATTATAAACATACCAACTGTCAGTCGGGGACTAAACATGCTGGGTCCCTTGCAGGATATGTTGTATTGTCATTATAAACATACCAACTGTCAACAGGGGACTAAACATGCTGGGTCCCTTGCAGGATATGTTGTATTGTCATTATAAACATACCAACTGTCAGTCGGGGACTAAACATGCTGGGTCCCTTGCAGGATATGTTGTATTGTCATTATAAACATACCAACTGTCAACAGGGGACTAAACATGCTGGGTCCCTTGCAGGATATATTGTATTATCATTATAAACATACCAACTATCAACAGTTGACTTAACATGCTGGGTCCCTTGCAAGATGTTGTTTAGTCCTTATAAGTATACCAACTGTCAACAGGGGACTGAACATGCTGGGTCCCTTGTAGGATATATTGTATTGTCATTATAAACATACCAACTGTCAACAGGGGACTTAACATGCTGGGTCCCTTGCAGGATATATTGTATTGTCATTATAAACATACCAACTATCAACAGGGGACTAAACATGCTGGGTCCCTTGCAGGATATATTGTATTGTCATTATAAACATACCAACTGTCAATTGGGGACTTAACATGCTGGGTCCCTTGCAAGATGTTGTTTAGTCCTTATAAGCATACAAACTGTCAACAGGGTACTAAACATGCTGGGTCGCTTGCAGGATTTATTGTATTGTCCTTATAAACATACTTACTGTCAACAGGGTACTAAACATGCTGGGTCGCTTGCAGGATTTATTGTTTCGTATTTATAAACATACCAACTATCAACAGGGGCTAAGATGCTGGGTATCTTGCATGATATCTTATTTAGTCATTATAAACATACCAACTGTCAAAAGAGGACACTCAGAAGGCATTATGGACAGTATGGATACAGTCAGGTTATTGGGAATAACAGATGTAAACTCTTAGCATGCTGTATCTGTGAGCAACCCATGTTAATTGTTATGTTAATTATAAACTTCTTTATACAACCATAAGAAGACATATTGGTTAGAAACTTAGCAGGAAAGAATGTAGAACCTGATTAGACAGCTCACAATAGGGAGATGGCTAAAACTGGTCCTACACTATTTGAATTATTTGCCTAAGCGAGATCAGTTCTTACTTTGCAAGCTAAGAGCTGTACATAAAAATTAGGGGAATAAAACAGGCAAGCTGCAACAGGCAAGGGTACAAAAAATCCACAATTAACATATACAAGTGTCATGAAATTGTTACCATATTCAACACTTCTGCCAATGAATCCTTGACAGCATCCTGCAAATGAAGGTGTTTGTAGTTTGATCTTTAAAACACTATGTCACTAAACTTTGTTTTAATTAACAATTAATAGAGCATGTAGAATTATACTGAGAGTCAGAGCCTGCATTTGTTGACAAATGCATTTTAAAAAATTATTTATAAATCTATCAATTTCACAGAAAATGCAGTGGAATTCCCTAAGAACTTCATTTGGCCAGTGGTCCAGAGGCCCAGTTATTTGCATTTGATCCAGCTCTAATGTTATATAAATGTCTATGTTAACACCTGTACACAAGTAAATGTGTTCAGGCATGAAATCTGCATAGGTGTCAAGGTCTAGATTTAAGTGAGAGTGGGACTGGGTTTACAGGAGCACTTGATGATTACATAAAAAAACCTACCAATTGCTAATAAGTTAATAAAACACAAGCAAGATGTAGACTAAGGCATAAGCATTTTGTTTTTTATAATGGCTCAATTCTTCTTATTTTACCAAGTAGGTAAATGTATTCAATCATACATGAGCTCTCTGTAGACTTAATCAGCAGACATGTAATAAAAAGGTAATTATCTAAGTGTGCATGATTGGGTTGAGACTTGAGAGATATGAAACAGACAGTGTCAATAATTAAGACCAGTTTTGTGGCTACATTTAAGTACTGATTATGACAGAACAACAGACAAGAGCCTGATCAGATACCTTAACATGAATTTAGCAATGTTTGGTCCTCCATTATTTTCTACAGTTGAGGCTTTAGTATCTACAATTATTTATAACTATTGTCCATGGATAAATAAGTAATACAGAAAAGCTAATTGTTTGTTATTATTATATTGATGTGTGCGTGTGTGTGTGTGCATGTGTGTCTCTACATGTTATTCAAGAGTGTGTCTACTAAACGTTGGCCCTTCTTACAGGGATATCTATTTAAAATATAAAGTAAAGGGAACTGTACCTTGCAACTAGTTGAACGGTTACACTAAGGTATCTGATTATAATATTTGCAACACAGAAACTCTATCTACAAAAACAGAGCATCATTACTGGAAATGTTTCTTCAAAACAGTTGAAAACTGTAAAAAAATTCTTTTTTATCTTATTTGGATGATACAAATAAAAATACTAACAAAATGTCACTTAAACTATCTCTCCAATTTGGACCACTTTTATTCATCATACATTGTAGTAAAAGTTCTCTTTTAGAAAAGAGTACATAGGGAAATTGTCTTCCAACAATTTAAAAGCTACAAAGACAACTAATTTTAGTATATATAAATCTGATTGTCATAACTGGTACATAAATCTATTTGTAGTAAAATATAATCTTCTGAGTGCAGTTTCTCAGGTTAAATTGTTTCTGTATAAATCTAGTTACAACAAAAGGAGAAAAAGTCAAGGGTAAAAAACTTACAATAGGGGCAAAGACATCCTCTCCTTGGAAATTCTTTGGTGGATTATTTGGTCTAAAAGTAGAACAAAACAATGTAAAGTTACTTGCATGATTCCTCTAAAAGATTTTTTTCAGTTTCATATAAATAGAGAAATAAAACAGAGACAGTATTAGCACAATCTACTACATTTAGTTCGAGTAGCTATTGAAAACAAGAAGTTGTCAAGAGGACCAAAAAATCACTTATTATGACTTTGATGAACACTTGGTTATAAAGATGTTAACTATTGCATTAGAAAATTAGATCATAACTTTTTATATATACATGTAAGCACATACATGTACATGTTCTTTAGTTTTATAAAGCCAGTGATGCAATATGAACAGCCACATAACATGACTTGCAATTACTTAGTATAATTATGTATGCTAAGTACATTTAGCCTGTCTTAATGGGTCATGTGATATGTCTAGTGTGTTGTATGAAAAGTCTGTGTGTCTTGTCACCTTTGGCTTTCAGCCTTCACCGCTGGCTAGCTAGTTATAGTGAAACAGCAGCTGAGTGAGGAAATCTTCCCTATCAGTATACAGCCTCTCTACAAGCAAGCCCTATACAGTACCTTTACAGTACCTATACAGAGTGACAAGGTGACATATTGTAACTGTGTGCCTTACGGTTTCAGGCAGAACTTTAGGGACTTGGAGGAGATCTGCTACTAGACGTGTGGCATGCTAAGGCCACCAGCGTATGGACTCCCCCTGATGCCCATGAACTGATCCCCAGACATCTGGGTTAAGTAGCACCTGCTGTTGTCCTAAATAGCCTGGTACAACCAGCTGATGTAACAAGATTCATAGTAAACGATGCAATGGAGAAGCAGCAGTGGCAGTGTCTTCAGCCACAGTTAGCTGGAAATGGTTGAGCCCTTGGACTACCAATAGTGCTCAAGTTTGCCAAGGAAAAGCATCTGGCAGTAAAATTGCCTAATTTAAAATATGTCTAGTCAAGAATTAATTCGTCCTGGCAGTACCAGCAGTAGCAGAGCAGCTGGTAATGTCTCTGGCTTGGTGGACCTCGGGGCGTGTGGGTCTGCAAGGGCCGACCAAAATAGCAAATCCTATGAATGCCAAGAACCATTGCTTATGGGGTCTTTAAATGTAGGTACCATGCAAGGCAACACAAATAAAATTGCAGAAACTATGTCAGCACTGTGAATGCCTGCTAAATGTTGATTTCACCTGGAATTCAAATGACCTTACAGATGAGCCTCCTATTTCCCATGTATCCCAATCACAGCAGAGATGATTGAAAAAGAAATCAGCAAGATGGTGACTGGTAAGGCTGCAGGCCAATCTGGTATAGTGGTAGAGATGATAAGGCCTACTGGCTGGACTGGTGTAGCACTTTTACGAGACTCTTCAAATCAATTTTTTTGTAAAGCAACATAGTCAGTCTATACAAAAGGAAGGGCAATCTACTTGATAGGTGTAATTATAGAGGCTTAAGCTGATTGATCAAGTCATGAAAGTTCTTGAGAGAGTTATGGAACAGCTGATAAGATTGATGGCTTTCAACCGAGTACCAAGGAAAGTCATCTGGCAGCTGATTGCTACAGTTATGAGTTTTAGGTCAATGTTGGTGCTCATCAAGAATCTGTTTTAGTCCATTGCTGTTTATCGTTGTTCTAGAAGCACTGTCAATCTGATTGCATACAAGCTGCCTATGGGAGCTCCTGTATGCTCATGATTTAGCAGTTGTTGACACCATACTTGAGTCACTGATTTAAAGAGTATGGTAAACATAGTGGTCTCAATGGCTTCTTAAACCTGATCCAAGTTTCAAGTGCCCACACTGTTATGGCCTGACTCGACCTACTAATGGTTGATCAGTGATGGAAGTAAAAGTTGGTGAAAAGTGGCTTGAAGTTGTAGCCTACTTCTGTAACCTTGGTGACACCCTGCCATCTGGAGGTGGCTGTTAACTTGCAATACAAAAAATCTGCTTGAAAAAAAAATCAGGAAGCTTTTTCCAATCCTGAAAGACATCTTCCATTTACAACTGGGAATCATCTCTACTGAACCTACAGACTGTGTTCTATATGGCTTTGAGATAGGGGCAGTAACAGATACCACTCTAGACAATTAAAACTCAACGATAAAGCCATGATAAGATGGATCCACCTTGACAAGCCTAGTGAATGCCACCTTTGAGTCCCTTCTTTCTTATCTTAACATCAGAAATATCACTGATATTCTCTAGTCAAGTAGGTTTGTTTTGTTTTGGTTTTTTTTGTTACATCAAACCAACACAATTATGGTCATATTGGCCAAGTCCAGCTAATTACTGGTGGAGGAAGACCCCAGACTTATGCTTGTGTAGAACCACAGGTGCACCACAGGTTAACTGGAAAACCTCCCAACATGAAAGTTCTCACCCCAATCATGACTAGAACTGACGCGTTGAGGGGCTGAGGAGTTACGCTCTCTAATCACTTGGCTACTGGCATCCCTTCAGACAAGAAAGCTAAAATAGCTTAGCCATGTGGAGGAAAGTACAAGGTGGATATCACAGGTCCATACACTGAAGGTCACTGGACAGTGATCTCCTGGCAGAATGAAGCTGTCTTGGGATGAGTTAGTAAAAGATACTATAAGTGTTCAGGATTGTGCCGTGTCGATCCATGAGACCGCCAGGCCTGGAAGGGGGGAGCTATATCATGATAGGACAGGCAGGCCTCACCCCCTCACAAGAGGAATAATAATTGGCCTGAATAATATAAATTAGATATGGATGGAAGACAATTACATATGTACATATAACTGTTTTATGTGTAGTTTTCTTGTATGTTTTAACTTGGTCTACATTTTTGTAATTATTGTCATTTTCATGTATAAATATTATTAGTGTTAATGCAAGCAAGCTACCATATTTTCTCACTTATAAGACTTTTTTTCTCAAAATTTCATGTTCAAAGTGTGAGGCTTGTCTTATAGGCAGGGGTCTAGTGACCTGGCAAAAAGTTTTCACATTGTTTTAGAGCAAAAACATACCACATCGACTTGTAAGCAGTTATGCAATGACCCGATGTGCTGTCATAATCAACCGATAATAATTTACCTTAATGAAACTTTGAATTGTATCGGTCAACAATTTATTGTCTCACATACATTTCACTTTGTTCTGCATGTAACATGGCTTATAATCCATCAGTAAACACTAAAAACAAACTTTCAACTTCAGTCTGCCCGACACTCCAAGCTGTAAATTACTTAGTGTTTCCGTGTAGACTTGCCTCATTACACAGGTCAAGGACTGACTCTGAGATAAGCTGTTGTCAAGGTGATATCGATCAGAGCAGTTTGACAGAGAGGGAGTGAACAATGTGTTTTTATAAGCAGCTGATTACATTTCTCCACGAAAATATTGATTGGTGGGATGTACAAAAGGACAGTGCACTGTTTCCCAATATATCATGTACTGTCATACCAGACTTGGTAACGTAGATCAAAGAAATTAATGTCATGCTGCCACGAGCTACAGGATAGCAGTGCAGCTGAGACTAGATACAGTACTGAAAATTACGAAATTGACAATTTTTCCGTTTTCACTCCGTTTCGTTTCCGTTTCAGTTGGAAGCGTTCGCCGCTCCGTTTCCATTCCGCTTCCGTTGCGTTTCCATTTCGTTTTATTCGTTTCCAGCGCTGCATTTCAAACGCTTCCAGCGTTTCTATCGTTTCTTCCGTTTCTACCGTTTCTTCCGTTTCTATCGTTTCAATCGTTCCATTTCGCTCCGTTGCGATTTTGATTAAAAACATTTGTTTAATAAATTTCTTAATGTAAATTACTTCCGATGTGTTTGCAAAATGACGAAAGAAGTAAACATTCTGGGGAGAGACAAAAGTCTTCCATTACATATAAAGGAATCGGCAATAAATTGTTTGCGACGAGGCTATTCAGTGTCAGCCACCCGGAGGAAAATTGCAGACACATAACTACCCTCCTGAGTCAGCCGAAACAACAGGAAACTGCGCTTTAGTTAATATTAGGCTAATCACGATAAAATGTTTCACTACTAACCTGTTTTACGCAGAAAAACTCAAATTTCAATTATAAAACACCAGGTAAAGATTCAGTGAGTGCATACATTTCCCATCTAGACTGACCAACAAAAACGTTGAACACGCTTTGTATTGTTGTCATTCATTTTCGCGATATTTATCCAAACACTGATGCTAAAAAACGAAAATAGTTCACAAACACAATTGCAGCTCTGTCACAATTGTGTTGTCCAAACACTAAATCACCGAAGATAGTCAAATAAAACACAAATTAAAATTACAGCCCTCTAAACCGTTTAAGAAGAAATATTATTTTTTGATTCAAACATAGAACGAAATAAATATTGTGGCAATTTAACAATTTCGCACGACTTTTTCAAAGTTTTAATTGTATAACGAGAAATCTCGCGTTGATTAATTTTATTGGATATAAGTTAATTTGACGAATTTGTCAATATGACGTATTTTAACACCTTTACCCATAGCCCTTACCTGACCTACTTGTCTTCGCCAGACGTCATATCCCGGAATAAACAAACTGTCAAATGTGGTCCACACACATCCAGTATCCTTAAAAGTAACTTCTCTGTGATGTGTTAATCCGCAAAAAAAGCGTAATGGTGATACGATCTTAGAATTTGTACGATGACACACACAATTTTGGCCCCTTTGATAATTGCCCCCACCCCCGGACGTTTGGCCCCCCCCCCCCCGCCCCTGTAAGTGCAGACAGGACGTTTGCCCCCCCACCCCCGCTGCCAAAATGAAAAGGCGAACGTTTGCCACCCCCCCCCCCCCCCGCCCCCTCCCATATTTGTTACATAGCGGACTTTAGTTTTAACGTTTCGCTGACAGTTACGTGTAATATCCAAGAATTTAAGGAAAGTATTACTCACTAGAGTCGTATTTCATCGTTAACATTATTTTCTCATATAAACATGAACAAAATTGTTTTTTTCCGAAAACAGGCACATAAAAAGTCGCATAAAATACAACTTTCTAAGAAAACAAGCGTGTGTTATTTTTGCTTTCGGTTTGCTAATATAAGCGCTAATTAACGGCTATTCATTACATTGTTAACGCACTTAAAACATGGAGTCGCTAATTAAATCACTGTGATTTTAATTTATCCAAGGTTGTAACAAAATAAATGCGGTGTTGTTTCTTTTTGGCGCGGCGGGCTCTCTGGCCAACACTGCAACATCAAAGAAAATTCTGGGAAACAATCGCCAGTCACAACAATTTTAAGTCGCCGAAAAGAAAAAAAAATCGTTTCAAATTGACCGACCCATTATTTCTCTCAATACTGTTTAAAATGATATCGATCGATAATTGTCTTCAAGCTGCCATAATGATAAGTTCTAAGGTAGTGAGAGGGGAGGGAGGGGGGACTGTACTATGTAGTAATGTTTCAGAACGCATATCCTTTTACTTATATAAATGTATATAAACTTCTTTTGTCCATCGAATGATCATAAACTTTTTTTTATAAAGGAATTATTTATATTTAAGGTATGGATTAACTATAAAATAATAGGCGAGCCATTGAAATAATATATTTGGACTAAACACGAGATGAAAATATATATTAGACTGTTCCTTTAAGTGTCTTGTCTTCTTAACATTATTTACATAAAATAAACGACAAGTTATGTAGTATTTACTAAAAGAAATCCCCCATCCACGTTTCCTCTTCCTACGAAAAAAGAGTGGGGTGGGGAAAGGGTGCATCATTGTGGGTACTGCTAGATATAGCGTTAGGTCCTTTTATGAGCCAAAAAAGATTTTGTAGACCTAAGTGTTTTTTTTAATTTTTGTTGTCCTTGCATAAGTCAATGCATATTGCTCTTTAAGAGGTGAAGGTCATAAACCACACGACTGCCACATGGTGACATTTTCAAACACAGCTGCATAGCGGATGCATGTGTTCTTACAAAGGGGAAAAGGTGCCAAAACACGGTCACACTTCCTGTCCACTAGACAAACAAGGTGTCATAAATCTGCCAATTAGCTTCATTAGTTGGGTGTCCGCTCATGTATTAAAATTGGGGATTGAGTTAGAGTAATACTTTATGAAGGTATGAAATGGACCCATGCGCATGAAGAAACATAATATGAATTTAGAAAAAGATATACTTTAAATTAATACATTTCTATCCTTAAATGTGTACACAAATTAAGTTCCCGGTAGGGCCCACTTTAGACCACCAATTGGCATAGAACATTAAAGACATGAATGGGAAAATGGCGGGGTCATGAAATAAGCCGTAGCCAGGCGTGTAGCCCTTCATTCAAATAGTTGCAAGTCAAATAAAGCCAAAAGTTTTATGCAGATTTTTAATCGCGGTTCCGATTAATCATATATACATAATAGCGCATTATGGGAACTATGCATTTAGAAATGGGAATTTTGACACCAATGTCCAAATTTACACCATTCTTCATTATAAGATTTATAACAATTAAGATTAGAAGCATAAGAAACTTTGCTTGACAAAAAGGCAAGATAAAATAAACTACATATCCATACCTCTGTAACTAAAGAAATGATGATGCTGATGACGGTGATGCTGCTATTGCTGCTTTTGCCTATAAAGATGACGGTGATACCGATGTTGTTTATGATTATGATGAAAATGGTAATAACGGTTACGGTGATGTTGATGCTAATGACAATTATGATGTAGATCGTGACGGCGGTGCTGCTGCTGCTGATGATGATGATGATTAATGGCGATTATACAGGTAATATGGGATCATAATGATGATCATGTGAATTTAATGGCGGTAATGATGATTATTTCTTTGATATTTATCATGTAAATGGACGTGATATAAGTTCGTTTTTACGATTGTTTTTCATTTAACTGTCATCGATGATTGTATATGTGCACTATTTGGAAATCTATCGTTATTCAGACGTGGCACATTAGGATTATACCAGTCGTTGGCTCTGAGTGCCGGGGAGGATGTAATTGGTTCTTGATTGGGTTACACCTTGCAATTATGCATAGCATTGTTTGTTTGTTTTATGTTTAGTTGTTTTGTTTTTTTTGTGTTATATGAAATATTTACATTCTTTTGGTTAACGTTTAATTTTATTAAGTAGCTTTAATTTGTATCACGCAATGCATTCTTTGTAAATGACAAATACTTTAAACAGTATTCTCACAAAAAATGATAGGCGAAGTTAATCCGGGAACGGACCATGCAGCTATCAAGTAATTAGCGAAAATTCAAACTCAGGCTGCGACATTGCGCGCGCATACGTGTAAAGTCAGCTGTGTACACACTATCTTCATATGCAAAACGATGAAGACTTAGAATTTCGATCCAATGCGGATGTTAAGCTTTTCATTGGAATTAAAATATCAGTTTCGACAGAAAGGCAATTTTATAGTTAAATTGTGTGTTTTATCGTGCGGAGTGATTTTTAGTGCAGTTTCTGTTTTGACGATACACGATGACTTGGACAAGTTGTGCGGTTTCGGAACTGTAATGTACGAGTTTGATTAATACGATTTTTTGATAATAATTAAGATTTTTTTTGTTATTTCTTTCTGCAGATAACACTAAGTAGCGCGTTTATGTTGATAAATTGAAACCAGTTATTGTGTTCGTTTAAATTTATTTCGTACAAAGAAACGGTTGGAATGTTACTATAAATAATCAGGTGACCTAGAAACGTTTGAAGCGGTAGTGAAAATAACTCTTCCGTTACTAGCATTCCGATTTTTGCGTTTCTACCGTTTCTAGCGTTCCAAGCGCTCCGGTTATAGCGTTTATACCGTTTACACCGTTTCAAGCGTTTGTAGCGCTCCGTTGCATTTCCATTTCCACTCCGTTCCGTTTCCGTTTCAACAGGAAACGAAAAACGTTTCGTTTCCATTTCCACTCCGTTCCGTTTGTCAATTTCATGATTTTCAGTACTGTACATCCCGCAACGTGTGAAAATTACAGTCACTGTTTACCAAATTTTTGTTGAGACAGCATGACGACTGGTTGATGCTCCTGTTAATTTTCAGCTTCGTCTTATAAGAGGGTCAAAGTAGCAAGTGGCAATTTCACAGGTAAAGTATGGGGCCCGTCTTATAAGTCTTATAAGTGCGAAAGCATGGTAGGCAAATTTATACCATAATTCTGTTTGTATTTATATAACCTATATGCACTTCACCAAACTAGGGCACAATAAATCATGAAAGAGCAACATAATTTGTTTCAATTTTGTTAGGTTTATTCTCCCACAAATGATTACCCAGAGACAGTGTCTACTTGAAGCAGATATAGTCTAGTCTTAACTGCATATAGCATGCTGTGAACACCTAGCATGATACCTTACCCAGTCCCAATATCCTGATACCTTGCCCACCAATCATAAACTACACTTATATTTGCATGAGCATTAGCAAGGGAGCAATGCCACTTTACCCACTTTGGTGTGTCACAGCCCAGAGATTGAACACAGGCTTCTAGTACCTGGAGCTGACACTCTACTGATTGCACTACAAGGTCCGGTACACATGGTATGTAGTTATAATTTGATATCATAAATTTGTTTTCAATTCACAATATATTTTGCAACAATGATGATGATGATGATGACAGCAATGTTAGCTATGATGATGATGATAACAAAGTCTATAAAAATATAAAATGATGATGATGACAACAATAAAAATGATGATGATGACAATCATGACTTTAATGATGATAATGACAATGATAAAACTACAGCATGTACATCATCTACACATGTCTTAAATATACTGATAATGGTAAGTGATGTACACAATGATGTACTTACGTTTTGACCCATTGTTTGTGGTCCATGTCACCCCAGGGTGGACGACTATGATCCTTGATGAATGCAGGGTTAATGACCCGTTCTTGTCGCTTCCTCACAAGCGATGCTGACGCCATCGTACCCGTCATGTTCACTGTCTCAGCCGCAGGCACCACAGAGTCATCCTGCAGGGAGTGTATTGATAGACACATAATGCCTTTTTTTAAAAATTGAAATATGAACAAAAATTATATAAGTTAGAGCTTGAATACTTTAAACGGCAAAAAAACTAAACCAAAGGACTAATACAAAGTAAATACGTGCCATCAGTTTAGCTTAAATGGTCAAGTCATTCAGGTAGTACTTCCTTTCATCAGTAGATAATAAAAAGCTAGAACATGACTATATATATATATATATATATATTCTGGTTCACAGTAAAAGCAAAATCTGGTAACACTAGTGTACTTACAAGTAACACTGTCTAGCAACAGATGCTGGTGAGATATTGTTCACAAGTTTAATATATTTACTACCTTCAATGTAATAGTACACTCTGGCAAACCTGGGTCACTTATATCCAGCTCTAGATGCTGGTGGGATAATGTTCTCATTGTCTTCTTAAGTTAAATATATTTCTGCCTTTCGTGGTACAGCATAAGTATCTGGGCAAAATGGTGGAATTTTTATCATCTAGATCCTGAGGCAGTATGGTCCTCATACTCTCATGAAGTTAAATGCACTGCTGCATTCATTATAATAGCATGTTCTGGTTGTAGTGCTTTTGAAGTTAAACATCTCAAAATTTTATAGCAGTTTCTAGTGGCACTTACATCGTCTAGCTCTAGATGCTGGTGAGGTATTGTCCTCATAATCTCCTGGTACACTTCTCGAATCTCCTCTCCAAGGAAGAGATTCCTGTCCAACTGCTTCACTGTCGGCTGATCAATCTGTCCAAGACAAGGTTGGAGAGTACAACTTGAGCTCCAATAGATGGCAATAAAGGTGGAGCCAGAACTAATCAGAGTTAATCTGCTTATGAGTTGCTATAATTACCATACTTCTATATCAATCCCTGATATGTAGTGGTCTCATGGTTGAGGCAATGGAATCAGGATCAGGGGGTCTTGTGCTCGAACACAATACCTGACCTAACAAGTTATTTTCAAAGTAATGACTATTTAATACACAAGGTTCAAGCTAGTTACTTTCTTAAAACTGGTTTTACCCAGGAAGTTGACTATATGGACCTCAAGGGAAACAAGGGCTTAAAGGCCATTTTTTGTGTTATAATTGAAAAGAAATCAACTTATAAAAGTTCTATAAAGCTCTAAACAAAAATATTTCTGTGGGTTTTCATTTACAATGGTTAATGTCATTGAAGAACAAACATCTGTTGTCAGTATTATTAAATGAAGACCCCAAACAAATGTTGGCTATACATGTAACCACCAAGGAACAATACAGTCTCACACTACTACCTAGCATTGGTCAAACTGATTCAGTTCTGGATACAGTTTTTGTTTGTGCTTGGTTGTAGGTGAAGTTTACATACATATACTTTACACACTTTACACACTTTAAACTTGCAGTATACACCAACCTATTATAGTTCAAGTCTTTTTCAACAAGATGACACTTATATCAACAAGTCCTTGAAATAAGGCTTTAATCAGATATTTTATTGTTTATCATTCCACCAACAATCGTTTGGTCAGTCTGAAGAGGGTTCTTACACCCTCTATAATGCTGCCCTCACTATGATAGCATGTCATGAATAGTTAACATAAAACCACACCTATCACCTAGGCTGACTGGTAACAAAACTACCCTTATATGTGAAGTATAAGCAAACAACATACTAATATGACCGGCCCTGAATCCTGTCATATATATTTTTTAATATAATTTTTTATAAATATCCTATCCAATAGTTTGTGAAACACTAGAATATCAAACCAAGAATAAAATTAATCTAGTGAGGCATTGTTATTCCAAGGAGTCATTATTGATAAGATGTGAATTTTCTATTTATAACAAATTTTTAACTATGGCAAGTAAAAAAACTGTGCCATTCAAGTGTTTGAAGCATCTAAATAAATTCATTTTTAAGGAGTGCTTAGTGACCTAAATCCAATAATTTATTATGAAACCTTCGTGAGTGGAAAGTTTTACCAAACAATTTGGACAAATGCAAGGTTGTGAAAATTATAACATGAGGTGATCATGTGAGGTATTAGTCAGAACTGAAATTGCTGGGCATTCTAATTCATTTATTAAAGAAAAAGAAAATGATACAAATGCTGCAAGCACTGCACTGTGGTTATCACTGCTTTGAAAAAGCATATTTTGGGACAATGATCACTGGTGTGGATAAGCTGTTGTACATGTTTGTGTAAAATAATCCATCCCTTCTCAAACTATACATCTCTGTATTTAATGCATCCCTTCTCAAACTATACAACTTTGTATTTAATGCGACCCTTCTCAAACTATACATCTCTGTATTTAATGCGACCCTTCTCAAACTATACATCTCTGTATTTAATGCAACCCTTCTCAAACTATACATCTCTGTATTTAATGCGACCCTTCTCAAACTATACATCTCTGTATTTAATGTGTCACTTCTCAAACTATACAACTCTGTATTTTATGTGGGACCAAGTTGAACCAAGACCCAATGACAGACTTTGCTACAGTAGAGTAGATCACTCCTTTGCCCAATGCTGGTTACATCACATGGGCCATACTGTACTACATGTACATGCTGTATTCCTAAGTGGTCTTGCTATGGGTGGGGTAGTTTAAATTTACAGAACTTTCACCATGTTTCACATAGAAATACTTAGAATTTTTTTTTGTCATGCTGGGAAGAGAGTATGATTTTATAAGTTCCGGTGTCAAGCAGAAATTATGTCTTCACTGCTAATGCGGGAAATATAAAACAGACTGTGCTTAGCTTTAAAAATGAAAAATGTTTTACCACATTTTCCAAAGTACAGAGAACTGAAGAAAATAACAAATGCTGGACATCATAATCTCCCTAACTGTTTACCTCCATTAGGACAGAAGGACACATTATTCAATCTTAGACATATACATTCACATCTGGGAGCTGTTTGATAAGGATCTACACTTTTTTACTGGTGAGGATTTAGCAAATTGTTAAGTTATGTTGTATGGAGTATTTCACAAAAGACTGAAACATTTCAATGAGTTCTACCAAAATGAAGCATGTCAATGGTTAACCTACCATCCAATGTGTGTTCATATACTTACCTCTTCTAGCAGATCATTGTAGACTGTAGCAAAGCGATTGAGTGTGATAGAGGACATACACACTCTCTCTGACACACGAATGTCAGATGCACGCACCTCCATCTGAAAAAACCAGAAACAACATTTCTTCATCTGAAGAAAGGACATGAATATTCTCTGTGGAAGTTACATGTACATTATGAGGTTTTCCATGTCAGTAGACACAGATATGCAAAGTGTCCACATTGCAGTCCATGCTTTAAGAAAAACAGCCGAGTGAGTATGCAAGTGGCTGTGGATTCATTATGGCCAACCAAAAACTGTCTTCCAGCATAATCTGGGTAATGGCTGAACATTGTACCTGCTTCTAAATCTTAAGGTCTTTAAATAATATACTAAAAGAGATAAAGTGTTTGTACCTTTTAACATTAAAATAAGTAGAATTTTCCTATTATCTTTTAAATAAGCTAATGTAATCCTGTATTTTCTCAATTGTTAATTTGTCTGCAACAAAATAAAGGGATGCAACTCTTAACACATTTATTATTTACAGCAATTATTTTCACTTCAATGGAAAATTAATGCCAATAACCACAATATGTCAATACAAGTGTATTTTTACAAAACCCTAAAGTTTGGTTAAAAGGAAACTTTATGTTTGAGACTAACTTAATGGATGTATTATGTGCCTAGTCCAATACATTTCACAAATGAGCACAAGGTTTTGTAACTCTGAACTGGAATAAAAACTAAAACAATCAGCAGCATCTTGGATACAGATGACCTCTATTCACACTACCATTTCCAAAAACTGAAGATAAATTTAGGAATATAAGCCACACTTAATAAAAGTTTAAAAACTACTTCTGATCACTAGATTAAATGTAAACATAGTTTCCTTCAACAGATGGTTTTGCCTTTGGGTTGTGTGAGGCATTGATTTTCAACTATGAGCTTATATCTCCAAACTGCCTATGCTTGAGTAGACCTGATATGTGTATATACCTGATGTGTGTATATACCTGATGCGTGTGTATACCTGATATGTGTATATACCTGATGTGTGTATATACCTGATGTGTGTATATACCTGATGTGTGTATATACCTGATGTGTGTATATACCTGATGCATGTATATACCGGATATGTGTATATACCTGATGTGTGTATATACCTGACATGTGTATATACCTGATGTGGCTACTGGAAACTGGATTAGTTTGATTATAATGAACAATTCAAACAAATTAGAAATGCATCATGTTCATAGGATTAACTATTATCAAATCCCTTTTTAGGATATTTTTCCTTCATGTTTATAGGATTAACTATTATCAAATCACTTTTTGGGATATTTTGTCCTAAATATTTATAAGTACAAATTATAATTATAAGATATAAATTGTTGGCTTATAACATTATCATAGTGAATAAATATTTTAATTTAATATACCTACCTGATTTGGCATTGTGGTTTTGATTGTAGATGGCTGTGGGTGCTTGGGAGGTCGCAGGGGTATGCTGAAATACATAAGTACATATACATAGGGATGTATCTGGAAAAGTTGAGATGTTATAACTAAATATAAATAGCTCATGAATAATTAATCTTAATGTAAACAAATTACACATGGTATCTTCCTTCAACTTCTTGCTGTAATCTTAAAGGTCCAGGGTTAATATAAATACTAAAATATGCAGAATGATTGTATTGCAACAAACCTTTGTTTTTCTTTCTCTTTTCTTTCCTTTTCTTCCTAGTTCTTGTAGCTTCTTTTCCAGGATTTCTTTTTTACCATCATGTTTAGCATGCCGTGTAATGGCCTGATAAAAAAAAAGAAGCCAGGATTACCATTACTATGCCAATTTCAATAAACTGTAAGAAAATTACAAAAATTACATCAAAGATAACAAAAATAATGTGACCCACAACCTCTTATGAACACAAACATATACAAATGAAATACAGATGTTTTAATGTAATACATTTTTACAACAAATGGAGCTCCAGCTAATTTGGATCTAAACTATTTGTCTATGTCAAAGGGTGTTAAATGTATCATTAGTACTCTTATGTAGTGTATAAGTAGATTGTGCATGTTACTAAGTTGAACTAAGTTCTAATAGTGTTTAGTTAATTATCATAGGTAAGTAAATTTATTTTTATTATATATATTAATTTAGTAGTTTAAAGTAGACCACTAAATTTAGCTTATATTTATTAGCAAAAGCTTATTGTCAATGATGAACTCTGGCTCCTAAGGGAGCTTGTGTAACTCAATTGTCAACTGCCAACTACTGATTTGTTTTAGGTTTAAGATCTACTTTGCTCACAGCAACTTGCTATGTTTATATGTCACCAGCAATGACATTGATTTATTCACTCTTTTCATAAGTAAGGGGACTTTACTCTTATCTATTTAAAAACTACATCCTTACCTCCCTTATTGGATGGTATTTGGTATATTGTTACTGCATAGAAATTACGATTTTTCCACTTTTTAAACTTCTGAAAAACACTTGAGATTGAAACGTGCGCATAAAATGAAATCTTATTGATTGTGATAAGAAATTTATTAAAAAGGTTGAGCGCTTTTATTTAAAAATATGCAAATTAAACATAAAATATATTATATTTGTTATATAAAATATATGAAAATACCCTCCCACAAGGGAGATAACTAAAACATGTCTTTCATTTAAAAAAAAGGGAATATTGGACATTTGATAGATTTATCACCCATTTATTTGTACCTTTTATACATCATAAATGGCATTTATATGTGGTTTAACTGATTTAATTTTAATATTATTGTTTCAGTTTTTCACAGAAAATGATGCAGAATTAGAGCAAGATGATGTCAATTCAAGGAAGTCAAGTTCATGGTGAAAAGAAAGCCTGCATTACATAACTAAGCCTAAACAATTTGTGCAGAACAAGCAAATTATAAATGCTTACTAGAACAAAATAGGTGACTAAGATCAAACAATGTTTATTGTAGGCAGGTTTGGTCCTTAACATCTACACAATATTTTTTTGTAGAATAATGTAGCTTTATACTTTATCTGATAAAATGTTTTTAGTAGAATAATGTAGCTTTATACTTTATCTGATAAAATGTTTTTAGTAGAATAATGTAGCTTTACACTTAACTGATAAAATGTTTTTAGTAGAATAATGTATCTTTACACTTTATCTGATAAAATGTTTTTAGTAGAATAATGTAGCTTTACACTTAACTGATAAAATGTTTTTAGTAGAATAATGTATCTTTACACTTTATCTGATAAAATGTTTTTAGTAGAATAATGTAGCTTTACACTTAACTGATAAAATGTTTTTAGTAGAATAATGTATCTTTACACTTTATCTGATAAAATGTTTTTAGTAGAATAATGTAGCTTTACACTTAACTGATAAAATGTTTTTAGTAGAATAATGTATCTTTACACTTTATCTGATAAAATGTTTTTAGTAGAATAATGTATCTTTACACTTAACTGATAAAATATTTTTAGTAGAATAATGTAGCTTTACACTTTAACTGATAAAATGTTTTTAGTAGAATAATGTATCTTTACACTTAACTGATAATATGTTTTTAGTATAATAATGAAGCTTTACACTTTAACTGATAAAAATATTCCTTAATCTGTAAAATTGTATATCTAAAGATTTACATGGTTAACCTATGTAACAACTATGCAACATTACACTAGACTACCTGCAAGAGTGGTGGCATATCTTCTTCTACCCGGAACTCCTCTGTTGTCTTGCCCAGCAGCTTCTGCAGATCATTGCTGACATACTCCCTGCTGCCAGGTAGAGGGGACTTGCTCTTGGTTTCCATGGCAACCTAAAATTGGTATAGGTCAAGGTCAGTTGTACTGTTGTACTCATACAAAGGTTATTGATGTTTGTTGGATTAAATGTTCAACCAACCCTGTTTTAGGTAACCTGGAGACAAAAAAGAATTATTCATGGGCTGAACAGACAAAAATCTGTAGAACAGGAATTTGCACTATGAATTTATTTTTGACAAAAGAAAATATGCCAGTAAAATAACTGTGCTCTCTGTAGACAGTGCACTCCTTTTCTCAGTGCTGAATAGTATAATGAAAAGTTCAAAAAGGAGCATTACTTTGCCATAACTAATTATTATGTTACCTGCCCTTTTCCCTTGTGATAGTGAACAAGTATAAGTTTGAGAAAATATCTTTAACAGTTTTCAAGAAATGGACCTTTAAAAAAAAAGGTTAACCAACACTGAAATTTCAAGTAAAAAAAATGAGGCACAATAATTATTTATTATTTATTTGGTTTAGATCTTGGTATTGCTGAGCGCACTTATATTCATCATCAGGTATGTATATACAAAGATAACTAAAAATAATGCAGGCAGAGTTACAGTTCTTGTGCAGAGCACTTATATTCATCATCAGGTATGTATATACAAAGATGACTAAAAATAATGCAGGAAGAGTTACAGTTCTTGTGCAGAGCACTTTTACTCATCAGCACGTAACTATGTATCATGTTTGATGCGAGTCCAAGCAGTAGTTATAAAGTGATTCTCATGACAATCAAGTTGGTATGACAGATGAAGGGGAAAATAAACTAACAAAATTACTGAAAAAAATAAAAGTGTAGTCTTTAATGCAGTTCATGCATATGTGCACTCAGACAGACAGATTTAGGCAGATTCAGAGTGTTCTGTATAGATTTAGTTGTTTATTTTTTTAAATTATTTTAGTGCTTATATTTTATATAAATTGATAAATATTATGGATAATTTTGAGCAAGTTTAATTTTTTTTTTAACAATAACTAAAATATAAACATGAAGTAAATCAATTTTAAAATAATATTTCAAGTAAAACAGCTTGCAGTCAAGGACAAGCTTAACTTACATTGTCAAATAACCACTAAAGTGTTGTTAATAACAGGCAAATCTATGTTAATGAAGTCATAATAAATTTCTAATGATATAAAATATGTAAAAAAGCAAACAAAACCAATTCAAAGCATACTCATGAAAAGAACCTAACATCACTTTATACAGTACTGAAAAATCTAACCAGTATAAAAGGTTCAATGACAACCTGATTAATTGTCGTTATGAAATATTTCAGCTGATAATTACAAGAAATAAGTTTCCTGCAGGAGATAATTGACTATGACAAAAGTTGGCTTACTTCTGAACATTTGAACGTTACATAACAGAAAGAAATCCATAACCACATGTGTCTGACCAAGCTAGACTGACATCAGTAATACAGATGTGATTTATTCGTGACAAGAGAAATGCAACAATCTTAGTTTAACATGAGTCAAATAAATCCACTGTCTCTTAATAAATGAAATAGTAATGTCTTAAAATGGCATAAAATAACAACATAACTCACAGAAACAAACCATGATAGTGTCACAACATCACTTTTATATATCACAAAATCATCTTATTCAGTTGTAAACCCATGGCGGTGTCATCAAATGATCTTCATATATAACAATATTATCACACAGAGTAAGAAAAACCTGACATGTTACAGAACCCATAATGAATAGTGCCAAAACATGTTAGCAGAAATAATCTATTGGTATTATTTAAAGTAATACTCACTTTCACTAAACAGTTGAAATTATAAGAAATTATCAAAGTTACAGGGAGACGCTTAATGACAAATTGAATGATATTGGTTCTGTACAGTAGATTAAGACAGATAATATTTAGAAAAAGATGAAGAAACAAAATTAACAACCATATGTAAAAGAATACTAGTGAGATTTCAAAAAATAGCATCATGACCATATGACACACTTTAAATTTTCCTTCATCAGGGCTCACAGTGCATTTTATGCCTTATATAGTTCTGTTCTTTTTTGATTTACAAGTTAAGTAAAAAAACTAGACAATTATCACTGAACTTGCTTAAAATGTACTTACAATATTTTGTCAGGTGTAAGGGTTATAAAAATGAATAAGAGTTCAAGTCTTGACCTTGGCTTAGAAAGCAGTTTTTAAATATGAGCGTCCATTACATTTTATTAATATTTCAAAATGATGAATTTAAAGCCCTACTTGGTAAAAACACTAAGGACATTGTGATTAATCTTCTATGTCTCTTGTCTACCTATTTGATATTATATTATATATTGTATAGATTATCTTAGATTGTCTCAATAACAAAATTCTCATTTTCACCCTCTTACATTCCTAAAATAAGGCATGTTTCATCTTTCAGAATATGCAATCATTGTAAAGGAAACACAATTCTAAACAATGCCGTAAGCAATCCTAGTGACTTATTCTAACAGATTTTAGTACATTTATGAAGCTTTAACAGACATTCATTTTTATGGGTATACCTACTGTACTAAACACACAGAGACTGAATTCACACAACTTTTTTTGTTTTTACTTTTTATCTTAAATGTATTATCAATCAGATTAAATAACTGCAATAATAAAATCACACTGTGTACACACTAACGGCATTTAAATCCACAAAAAAATTCAAGGGCATTTACTTGTTCATGTCCTTGAGGCTCAATAGACACACACATATATGTGATATATACTTTATTATAGTATTGGGTACTATAAAACTATGCTAGAGTGAATATGAATATGAATTAAAAAAATGTCTCGCTGTTAAAAAGTTTTATTATTTTGTAAGCTGAAATCTTATCTTCATTGAAAAACAACACACCCCAGCACCACTAACACATTCATTCCATCCAAAGTGCATATACCATATCTGGATAAAGATGCGCATATGCAGCCTAAAAGAAAATAATTCACATACATTTAAACCACCTATTTGTTTGAAATAACAGCTATGATGAGAAACCAAACATGGTCATTTGCACCAATGATGTTATCAAACAAAGGTAAAAGTTGACTGAAATGAACATAAATAACAATAAACAATATAATGCAATTGGTAAGTTCACATGTAACTGGGCAGAGACATTGAAATCTTTTCTTGTATACATGTACAGCGTAAAGAAATACAAATTCAAATGGACGATACAGAGAAATAATTAGACACAGAGACAGGAAGATGGAACAGATAGAAATGAAAGACAAGATGAATAGTTAAGTGAAAGACAGAAAAAGAAAAGGATAGAAAGAGAAAGGAGACAAGGGGAGGAAGACAAAAAGAGAGAAAGAAAAATTAAGTGAAAGACAGACAACACCAAAGTGATGAAAAATGGTGATTAGGTGAGAGAAATTAGCTCTTAAGGGATAGAAAATAGTGAAAGTAGTGTGACTGGTACAGATAACATGTTTCTGATTTTACTAAAATATAAAGTTTCAAGCCAGAGTCAGAGAAAGAAAACAAATTACAAAAAAAAAAAAGAATATAAAATGAAGAAAGTCAAAAGAGTTAAACACAAACTTTTATTATTAATTACATTATATTGTTTTGAACAGCGTTGAAAGAGAATCAAATAAGGAAAAGACATGCAAGTACTTTATTATTTCTGACTTCCATTAGCGATAGGGAGAACAAAGTGGAGGGACACAAAGAATGACTTAAAAAAATGAGTGAAAAAGAAAGACATGTTGACATACCCTGTTATTCCTGATGTTCTCTCGTTTCAGCTGCTGGATCTCCTGCTGGTCAAGGGGATCCACACGTATATCCTCATCTATCCCTAGCTCTTCCATAAGGTTGTCTCCCACTGCTATCTCTGGCAGGGAATTAGACCGCTTCAGCACCACCTTCTGCTTAGATGCATCTTCCTTTGAGATTCTTAAATAGAAATAACATAAATATGCTGTATGGGTAGGCAAAATGCCTCAATTTATTCAAATGATTTCTCTCATGTTCTGTGGTGGTCAATGAATCAAAGAATTGTTACTTAAAAAAGTGACAAGTCCAATAAAACTAATTTGTATCTATTTGTAAAGTGACAACTTTGAATAGATTGTTTTAAAGTGAAAAATGTTAGGCTTTTTATAGATCAAAACATGAAAGTGGTATGTCTCTTAGTTTGAATTTAAAACAACATGAAAAATTGAATATCAAATAAGACTTCATTTTTGTGTAAACAGAAGCAACTAGAAGAAATAAACTTACCCAGATGTCTTTGAAGGGGTTGGAGCAACCTCACAGGGGGGTGATGTTGAAGCTGGAATGTTGTAGGAAAGAATTTAGGAATGAATCATTTAGTGTATAAAACAATTATTGTAGAGCAGATAAAATTCTCAAACAGTTGTTGACTTCTCAAAGTAGATTTGAATTAGGAGACAACTCTGCAAGGGTCACAGGAACCTTGGGACAGATCGAAGCTAAGAAATGGAGAACATGGCAGAGTTTCCCAACATTATTTTAAGCTTAATTTGACTTAAGCTTTTTTAAGGAGTAAATAGTTTCATTACTTTACAATAGTGTTGTTTCTATTTGAATGAAAATTTGTCTTCTTCCTGCAAATATACATTTATTATAAAGTAAATAGTTTTCTTGACAGTTGATACCATTTCATTTTGTGCATGAACAAAAAATAAAATGCCAACCATAGACACTTTTAAAACATATTTTTCATTTCAACTAGTTTAAACCAGTTTACATCATATATGTTATAAGATGATAAATTGTCAAAAGATGAATTCATTAATTAATGTAAAATATTTTACTTTGTTATAGAAAAACACTTGTTTGCCATTTGACGGAGCACAAAATAATCGTCTCGACCAACGAAAACTCGGTACGCTCATGGATGGGCAGTGATCTATTCTGATAAGCTGCACATGCAGGTGCTGGTCGCTTGCGTAATCAAATGAATGGCTGGTAGCTACTGTTTGGGTCATTCTTTAGGAGGAGTGAGATTAAGTCTGTTGGGAGCATCAAAGTGGGAAAATTGATGTGCTCAGCGTGATGCATGAGACAGACCCCTGATATTGTGAGTCTCCTGGGGAAATTAGGAAAGATCACATGTCTGTTATCACCAAGACTGCTACTGAGTCTATTATCTCGCTGAACAGCCACTCATCAGTGCTATCACCAAGGCTGCTACTCAGTCTGTTGTCTCCCTGAACAGTCACACATCAGTGCTATCACCATGGCTGCTTCTCAGTCTATTATCTCCCTGAACAGTCACACATCAGTGCTAAACCAAGACTTCTACTCAATCTATTATCTCCATCAACAGTCACACATTTGTGCTATCACCATGGCTGCTACTCAGTCTATTATCTCCATCAACAGTCACACATCAGTGCTATCACCATGGCTGCTATTCAGTCTACTATCCCATTTAATAATAACATCAGTATGATTTTTTATGTAAGTAACCTATGCAGCTGGGAAGTCTCATTAGTAAGATCAAAGCATGAGCTAGTCCACATATAACTGCTTTAAAATTTAAAATAACTAATAAAGTACAGTTGTGTTTGAAAAAAAAGAACCGGAACATTAAAAAATTTTTTTTAAAGATATACCTGTGGATTTTGATAATGGAAATAAGGCTACAGGGAACTTCCTTTACAACTAACTTGTGTTACCTTGTGAAGGTGTCACAAGGTGTCTGTCAGGTAGTTCTGCCACCAGCTGATGTAGTTGTGTTGTATCCAGTGTAGGCATGTGAGCTGTGATCTACAATTACATAAGACATCCTGTGAACATGTTGACATTCAGTTGCATAGGTTTCATCTTACCTCTTGCTTATTAATGTGATTACTATTACCACTTTTTGGCTGAGCAAAAACAATATTATATATAATATAATACACTTATTATTCCTGATCTATCCCTTATCATGCTACACTTATTACAGTCAAACCTGACAATGAGAGTGAATAGTAATTAAATTAGTTCAAAAGTAATTGGAGAAACAATAACTTTTAAATAGGTATGTATTATAAAACTCTTTTTTCAATTTGCCTTTACCTTTCTTGCTTCATGTTCAGGACTTTTCAGTTTAAAGCGTCTTGTCTTGGATTTCGGTCTGCTGGTGGCCACCTGGGATAATGTGATTAAATGGAAGCTAAATGTTATGTGGACAGGTGTGAGTAAATGGTGATTAACTCAGTAACAAACTATTTTAACAAATTAAACTTTCAGCATATATTTGAGATTGTTTCAGTAGGACAAAGAATCCCAAATCAGACCAATTTACATATGATCCATCTGTCCAGCAATTATTGGTGGAAAAAAATCTTAAGTTTCTGATTATGACCATGGATTCACCTTAGATTGGTTAGACCACATCCTCACCACCACATCCTCACCACATCCTCACCATAGTCTCACCACATGCTCACCACATCCTCACTACACACATGCTCACCACATGCTCACCACATGCACCACATGCTCACTACATCCTCACCAAATCTTCACTACATCCTCACTACATCCTCACCACATCCTCACCACATCCTCCCCACATCTTCACCATATCCTCACCACATCTTCACCACAACCTCACTATATCCTCACCACATCCTCCCCACATCTTCACCATATCCTCACTACATCCTCACCACATCCTCACCACATCCTCCCCACATCTTCACCATATCCTCACCACAACCTCACTACATCCTCATCACATCCTCACTACACACATGCTCACCACAACCTCACTACATCCTCATCACATCCTCACTACATCCTCACCACATGCTCACCACATCCTCACCACATCCTCCCCACATCTTCACCATATTCTCACTACATCCTCCCCACATCCTCACCACATCCTCACCACATCCTCCCCACATCTTCACCATATCCTCACCACAACCTCACTACATCCTCATCACATCCTCACTACACACATGCTCACCACAACCTCACTACATCCTCATCACATCCTCACTACACATGCTCACCACAACCTCATTACATCCTCACCACATCCTCACCACATCCTCCCCACATCTTCACCATATCCTCCCACATCTTCACCACAACCTCACTACATCCTCGCCACATACTCACCACATCCTCCCCACATCTTCACCATATCCTCACCACATCCTCACCACATCCTCCCCACATCTTCACCATATCCTCACCACATCCTCATTACATCCTCACTACACACATGCTCACCACAACCTCACTACATCCTCATCACATCCTCACTACACACATGCTTACCACATGCTCACTACATCCTCCCCACATCTTCACCATATCCTCACCACACAACCACCTCACCACATGCTCTCTACATCCTCACCACATCTTCACCACATCCTCACCACAATCCTTACCACATCCTCAACATGCTCTCTACATCCTCACCACATCCTCACACATCTTCCCCATATCCTCACCACAACTCACTACATCTCCTCACCACATCCTCACTACATCCTCATCACATCCTCACTACATCCTCAATACATCCTCACCATATCTTCACTATATCCTCACCACATCTTCACCATATCCTCACCACATCCTCACCACATTCTCACCACATCTTCACCATATCCTCACCACAACCTCACTACATCCTCACTACACCACATGCTTACAACTCCTCACTACATCTTCACCACATCCTCACCACATCCTCACCTACATCCTCACTACACACATGCTCACCACATGCTCACCATATCCTTACTACACACATGCCTCACCACATGCTCACCACATGCTCACATGCTCACCACATGCTCACCATATCCTCCCCACATCCTCCCCAAATCCTTACCACATCTTCACCACATCCTCACCATATCCTCACCACATGCCTCACCATATCCTCACCACATGCTCACCATATCTTCACTACATCCTCACCAGTATTTGTCCCAACTGAGATTCAAACTATGAACTTGTAAATGTAATACATATAACATTAAAAACAATAAAACCAGTCATTAGTGTTATCACCAAGGCTGCTAGTCAGTCTATTAACAATAAAATAATCATCAACATTTTTCTAATCACAAATTAAGTTGTACCAATATTTTCTTAGTCTTTGATTTTAAGTATGTGCTTGCCAGGGATCAAACCTGTTACCTTCCATTCTTGAGTCTAGACTCTGGGGCTAAATCACTTAAATGTCTAAGATGTGAATTACAGCAAGCAATGGACATTTAACCTGTAAAATGCAACATTTCTAATTAAACAATTATAAAGTCTTTTTGTTTTGTTTTGCAACATAAAATAAATATGTATATGAAAAAACTACAAAGAAAAAAGGATAGATCTTAATCAGACATTGGCTCACCTAGTTCTATGCTACTTGCCTAGGCATAGTCAATCCTACTTAATTTGTTTGTTTTTTGTTACATGCACAGACACAATTATGGTCACATTGGCGACGTCAGGCTTATTATTGGTGGAGACTTATATCTGTGTAGAACCACTGGCACACCGCAGGTGGGCGGGAAAACCTCCCCAAATGAAAGTTCTCACCCCGACCGGGACTCGAACCCACATTTCAAGCCAGTGACTCTAACAGCTCGGCCATGGCTCAGCCCCATCCTACATAGTAGTCTTTATGCTTACATGATAAACAAAATATATACCAGTGTTTTGTATGACATGGGTGGGGCATCTTTTTTCCTGGAAAAATATACGGCATCTTCAGAGTGGACTGAGTCATTGTCATCCATTTGACCTCGCATGTCTGCCACCAGGTAGCGTCTGATCGTCAGGATGTTGAGGCTGCACAAGTTGCACAGTAATAATTGAACAAGGTGAGATTTTTACAATAATTTTTAATGCATCACAGAAGCATAATTATGGTCACTGCAGCCATGCCAGGTATTTTCTTGGATGAAAACCCAAGAACAATGTTAGGGAGGAACCAATGAAGCAACAGAGTTAGTTGGAACCCTTCCTCACATTATGTAATGCTCTCAGAACTGACAGGTTGAAAATGTCTGCAGTTAGAGTTAAACTCTCTTTCAAGAGAGCTCCCTACACATAAGATGTTAAGCATTATGTTGATAGCACTTAACCAATTTTGTTGTATAGTCTTTTTGTATTTATATAAACAGTTTGAACATATCATCAAATTTGTCAGGATGTTCACCCTTGAGAAAGAAGTAGGTGGTGTTAATACGCTAAGTACCTTAATAACATACGAAGACTGCAGGCTTTAAAGTAGATAATTGTATTTTGTTTTTGATTTTGAATTCATTGAACATCAAGTTAAATACTCTATTTACAATCTTTCATCTAGATATGATGTTCAAATATTGCTATATTGTACTGCAGACACCTCATTCCATAACCACATGAAACAGAAGACAGGCATCTTCATGCTGGGAGCTGTCTTATCAGGATCAGCATTACTTATTGCTCAGTCTCTGGCAGTATGTCTGGTTTCATTTGCATTTTGTCATAAGCCAATTACTACAAAATGAGTTAAGATTATAAACAAATGCAGCAAGCTAAGGATTAATTTCTGTGACTTACAATTTATTTGCATCAAGAGAGAGCTGGGCCTTGAGTCGGCTCATGTTGGCAGGTCCACTGAAGATACCTCGGCTGTTCAGAACTGAAGACAAAAGAAAACGATCTCTCTCTATATAAATCTATGACATGTAACTAACTGATTTATGGATGCAGATAAAATGACAGTTTTATAGATGAGCTATAAATCATCTTTGGAAAAATTTCAGGACTCTGAGGTGTGTTGTTTAACATGTGCTGATAAATAAGATGTGATATGCCTGAAAGTTACACAAAGCTAAAATCCTCAGTCTGGAAACACCTTTATCAGCTATATCATATTTCATGTGCCACATTTGTTATTCCATGCAAATTAAATGCTAACAGTAAATGCATAGTAACAACAAAGAAGTCAAACATTCAAAGTATATATATTTTCCATCCACACTTTCAGATTTATATCATTATAATTTTCAGGATGCTTAAAACTTCTGAAAAACATCTCTGTAATATTCTTTGTTTTCCAGATATGCAAACATTTAAAGTGATACTAAACACTTAAATGAAGGACATCATTTATTCCCTCAGTTATAAGAAATGAAAAAATAGATAATAAAAACCTTCAGCTTTCTTCAGGTAGTGAAGGAACAGCTGTTCACACACATTGACAATGTGGACAGCAATCCTGCGGTTGAGTTCTTTATTCTCTTCAGCACTCTATTAACAGAAAATATTTATTGTCTGATTAGGAAGATATTCATTTTTTGTCAGATATGGAAAAAAATCAGGAACCATCTGTGAAAAAAATACATAGATAGGCAGTAAATTTTAATATCACAAAAGGAAATAGACAGATGGCTCTTTTTCAGATAAATGGAAAAAATAAAGACCATCACTTTTTTTTGCTAAGTTTCAAATCTGGTTGCATAAACTCAGTGATTTGGTTGTATTTATTTCATATTTAATAAAAATATAAATTATAATAAAAATGTATTTTATGTTTACATGTGTTCTTTGACTAAATATTTATTTTTTTGTCAAAAATGTCAAACTTTAAAGTTTTTGCATTTTTGACGACAAAGTACTAATGACCAAGTCATGACAAGCAACACAAAGCAATGTACTTTATTAAATACTATCTTTGCACTTAATATGAATTAAGAATACCATAATAATACAATTAATGCAAACAGATTTGAAACTAAGCACAAAAATGAAATGGATGTTACTTTTTCCAGTTTTCTGAAAACAAGCCAGATCTTAATAATTCTTAAGACTGAAGTAACAAGAATTACAAAGGAGCATTCCAAATGTCACATTATCCCAAAACATACATTTTCAAATAGATACCTCTACAAACAGTAAGCTTGTTGATGTTACTTTTTTTACAACTAATAAGAAATGCAAGTTTTTATTGTGTTAAATGAAAAGAATTTGAATTAAAATTAATAATGGTACACAAGACTTACAAGAAATGGATCATCAATCTGCTTTCTAATTTCTGGCCAAATATCAACAACTTCACCCATCAGTACACCTGCCTGAAACAAAAATACTGAATAATATTGCACAGTTACACTAAAATAAAGAGGCTACTTATTAGTTTTAGTAACACTGTAGCACGTGTATTCAGGTGGAAAATGAAGCTATGTCTTTATTTACTTTTAAGATTCTATGTAATATTCTCTGATACAATTAAAAGAACCTTTTTAAAAGATAACAAAATTGTATAAATAAGGATTAGATGGGGAATTTGGTACAGTATATGTATTGCTATGTTGCAATTCTGCATTATTACATCATATTTGTTATTTCACAAAGTCAGCAAAACATTGAAACCTGGCATAAAGCCATTTTTCACATAAAGTCTTTTTCATATAGCATAAGCATACAAATGTAGTTTCTGTACTCCTGTGTGTATCACCAATACCTAACAACTGTGTAAGGAAGTCAACTCTTCAGTTCAGTGGTTAGGTTATTAGGTACTCACTCTGTCACACTGTTTGAGAGAATTTTTTATTCATGCTTTTTAACAGCTTTCTGTTATAAGATTAAAAATACAAGGTTTTGAACTTGAGATAGAGGTTGTAATGCTAAATGTTTTTGTTCTTTTGATCGAGCTATTACTGCTGGAGGCAGATCCAAGACAATTGACACTGGCACACCACTGGCCAGCTGGATAAATACCCAATGTGGTCAGGGGCTTAACAGTAATAATGCACAACTATAACTGCTAGGGACTACCTTCAAAGAAGATTAGTATATCTACTTATCTACTTACCAACATCAACTGGTCATCTTCAGAAAGGTGGGGCACATCTGGTCGCGGTGAGACTCGACGACGAATGTATCCAGCAAGTTTGTCAAATGACAATGGCTGGCTCTTGATCTCCTCCTGTAAATATGATCATCAAATATTTATCACGACAAATGTCAGACCAACTTATGAGCCGGTTAACAAAATCTTAATAAGTAAAACACAAGATTACTGGATCTTTAACATGCAAATAAATCTTGATCAGAACACTGTACAGTCTTTGAGTACATGCAGCCAATCAATAATGTCATGGAGAAATGTAATCGGCAGCTGCTTATAAAAAACACAGCATTTACACTCTCACAATCGAACTGTTCTGTTCAATACCACCTTGACAACTTATCTCAAAGATTTGAAGATCAGTCAAGTTGACCCAAAATGAATTAGGAAATATGACGAAGTTCTATGAGCTGTACAACATATAATAAAATTTGAAAAGGCATTGGTCAAAGGTATACACATACAAGCCAAATGTAAAAGTAAGAACAAGTCTGTGATGAGTTATTAAACAAAAAGAGCTAACTCACCTACGTATATTACAGCTTGATGTTTCTTACAGACTTAATATGAAAGTTTGTTTGGGTGTTAACCAATGGATAATTAGCCATATGTAATACAGAACAAAGAGAAATGTATGCTGACTGCATAATCACTGTTTGATTATTATTGACTTCCTGATCACAAGGTGATCACTAGTGAGGGTAGACATTGGCAAAATGAAAATGTTACAGCGTGCTGTGAGCACAATTTTGTTCTTTAAGTTGCCTCTCGATCCATGACTGGATTCAGACAGTATTCGAAAATGTAAACTCAGAAAAGCCATTTCGCCTTATGAGTGAGGTAGACTTATGCCTGGGGATATATGGTAACTGCTGAGTTTGAAGTCAACAGGCTTAGATAAAGTATTGTAGATCCATATCAGTCATTTTCTGTAGCGGATACTTTTGACAGAAAAAAGCTGGGGGGGGGGGGGGGGGGGGGGGGGGGTCCAACACACCAGAAAATATCCTTATAAATACAGCCTAAAAAAATACAATTTGATTTAAATCCCCTGAATATTTTGTTATGAAACATTGTCATGAAAAGGTGCACAAAAGCATTACATGCACTCTTACCCAGACATCTGTTATTTCAGTAGCATCCTTACCATACAATGTAGAAAGATAGTAAAAATGGAACTTATACTTACATTAATGGGAGTGACAGGTCGTTCCAGATCCAAATTTGGTTCCTCTTCATGCACTGTAATTAAAACCATTAGCCTCATCAGCATAAGCTGCATCAGTAACATTACCCTCATTAATATTGTCAACATTTTCACATTTTCATTATCAACCTTATTTACCTTCTCCTTTTCTTCTTCTTAATTATTACCATCATCAATATCAGATTTATTATCCTTTTCCTCCTTATCCTTATCATCTGCATCTAAAACAGGGATGTTAACTAACTTTTGTCATAAGGTACTTCTCTGCCACATAACATTGATACAGGAATCTGAAATCAACTTACTATCTTCATGAGAAAAGGGGGCAAACAAAGACAGCGGACCCAAAACACCATTGATCCTCTTCTCTACGTCAGCCTGAAAAGTAAATACAAGCTCTTAATATTAGCAAGCATAGAAAACTATATCTGAAGATTGAAAATAAATATTCAACAGTTGAAAAGGTAGATGTTGAAACAACAACATTATTAAAATGATTACATTATCATGAGTTTTTATCAAAACCTCTTAGCGAAACCTAAGTTCATTTTAAAACACAAGCAGGTCAGCGTGAAGATCACCCTACATAAATCCTTGCCCTAAAATTTGACCCATACAAATATAAGCTCAGCAGTTAAATGTCAGTAACTCTTGCTACTTGGCTATTTGCCCCCAAATACATTGAAATTATAAAGTCATGTACTACATAGAGTGTACTCCATACAACTTCAAGTGATTTTTCACTTTACATGAACAGGTCACCATAAAAAATCTGTTCCCAATGCTACACGACCCTTTCACAATGAGGGAAATGGATTTCTGAATATTAAAACAATCAGTTATTAAAGATTGAGAATAACTTTCACACTTTGCCAGTTTTGTCTTTATTTGAATTAACAATTTAGGGAATTGTGATACCTGAACCCAGTAAAGTTAAAACACTGGACTTACATTGTCATAAGGGGGCCACTGGATAGGATACATGTCCTTCTGTTTGCTGAAACTGTGTTCCAGAGCTGGCACACGCCGGTGGCCACTATTCTGGCGCTGACCACTCCCAAGCCTGTGTCCTTTAAACAGGATGCCTGCACTTTGCTCGGAAGGCATCCTGAGGATTATGTGTTAAACTCTGGAAATAACAAAAAAATTTAGTTAAGGCACTTGTCACAGTTTGATTTATTTTTAATTTTCTTAAAAGAAAAATATTTGTCAGACGGAATCAAGACAATAACTAATGATTCTGTACACTGCCCGATGAAACAGACATAAATAAGGGAATTTACTGTGGACAATTTAAAACTTTCTTATCGGAAGTGTTGTTTTCACGGTTCTTAATTGGGTATCAAAATAGTACATGTCTGAGTGTTGATTGAGTCTGACTTACGATCAGTTTACAATATCAGCTCAATAGCAGTGCAATAATTTTAAAAACTATGAACTTCAGAACTCATGGTAAAGTTCCTATCCAATCTGAGCAGAAGCTAACCTATGGGCACTTCATTTTAACACTATGTTAACTCAAAAATAGTAAAAGCAACAAAAAGCAACATGTGAACTTATTTTAAAAATAATAACATATTTTCTTAACTAATACATATAATGAGTTTTTGGTGATTCTGCATTGGGACCCATTTAAGTTAAAACTTGACAAGACTTCATTAGTTTTTCTCCGTTTATCTAAAATAAAAAGAATACAAGAATGATTATTATTATGTCAATGCTTTATAGTAGAACTGTTAGTACATGCTTAGCTTCAAGCCATCTGGGAACTTCTGAAATGAAAAATAGCTACAAGTTCCTGCATAAATGTAAATAAACAATGTTTGAAGTCTAAATGGTGTAATGCTTTTAATAATCTCATTAACTCTGCAAGTGATGTAAACCACATGCAAGCTCATCGTACTATACTCTTACATTAACTCGATAAGAGCACATCCATGCAGAAGAATTTTCACGAAGAAGACGATAAAGCAAATCATCTGCAGTTTTGTGCATCTTGTCACATTGTCGCGAAAACTCATTACAAATTATTCAGGTATATGTGTTCTCCTTCCGCGATGTGCAATTGACAAAATCTTTTAAAGGATTGATCTTACCGTCGGTAACTTCTATTTTTTCATTTTCAATTGAAGATAGCGTGTATCAGACCTGGGATCATTTAAATGAGGTCAAATGGTCTATAAAGCCGCCATATTTGTTTATCCTGGCGACGAAGCCAATGTCATCAGTGCCTCGTCGACTTACCAGAAAAAAACAATATAAAACATCAAAGTTAAAATCACGAACATGATGTTAAGAGTATCATTAAAACCCACCTGTTAGTTAAGGATGGCATAACAAAACATAAATATGTCCGTCAGAACAATACGATAGTTGCTATGTAGTAAATTCGGTGTGTCGTGTGATCCGCTGTAGCCGTCAAAATTCACATACAACACATAGATCATATAAACAGCAAAGTAAAAAGAAGATTTTAGATAATCGTGGTTTTGAAATTCAAAACACTAACGAATTCAGCTGGATTGTCCACCTTTATTTATATTTAACTGACACTTTAGTAACATTTTGTAGTTAGAAAATTGGGATGAATTCTACAGCTCTTTATTGATAATGATATAAGGGAATTAACTCCGCAGGCCCTATATTTCATTGTATTGTCTGAGTTACATACCTTTGATACTTTAGCGGGCTTGTTGGCATGGTGTCTATTTTAAAAGACAGCGTCAAGAGTTCTGAGAAAGCTTAATTTCAGACCACGACGGATTAACTCTGCATGACTTTGACCAACCGCGACCAGTGTCCGTGCCAGGGAAAAAGTAGTGCGTGTACAGAAACCAAATACATCAAATACAAATGCAAATATACATGAAATACCAGGTTTGCAATCGGAATTTAGATTCAGATCACAGAAGAAATATATAAATGGGAGTAAATTTAGGACTTAAGTCAGTATTCACCAACTGTTCTTAAATAAGATTTTTTTCCAGTGTCCTGTAGTACTTAAACATTTGTCAAGTGCCCAGTCTAAAAAACTACAATTTGATTTAAATCCCCTGTACTTAAAAGCAATTATTTAAGGCATAATTTTACGCCAGCATTCAACAACCATTCTTAAGCCTAAGCCATGACTTAAGCCAAAGTCACAATTTTCCACAAAAAGGAAGCTTTTTTATGAAGTTTCAATATGATTTTAAGCTCAAACTAGCAAAGTTAAAAGTTCATGTAAAAATACAGGCGTGTAGCTAAATACACGATGAAGTAATTGTGGATTGAAATCCATGACTTGAGCAATTCCTACTGAAGAATAGTTGGTGAATGATGGCCAAGGTCGAATATATTTTTAGGACAGTATAAGTTGAGTTTCATCTAAATTACTTTACATAGGATGAAGAATGTTGTTTTTTACGATAACATCCTGATTCCTGATATTGTCAAATGTTTAAGAAAAGTGAAAACATGTAATTAATCTTTAGAGCTAAATGGGAATATTTCAGCCAAAATATAGCAAAGTAGACCATACAATCCGTTTTCATACACACAATTTTTATGTAATCGTGTGATCATTTATGATTAAACATATTAATCAAGAAACTTACAAGAACATCACTACAGTATATAAAACAAAACAGATTAAGATGTTTTAGTGTATAGCATTGACAAAATTTCATCGTTATTTGTTTCGATTGAGGATGCCTAAATTCGGCATATACTTATAGCCCGCCTTCAGTTAAATCAGTTTATATTTCTTACTGCAAAATAAAATGAATTACATCAGCCTGACCTACATATTTCTTCAAGGAAAAAGTTAATTAAATGATCTGTCAATCTTGTATGCATGAACGAAGCGACATGATTCAAAGAACATCGAACATCTTAACCACTGAACTGTTTAGTTCCAAACTAAGCACGAACTAGCAGACGTAGGAAACTCGTCAAGATCAAGACTAGCCGTGGGCTCTATGATTTGGGTCTAGGAAAATGCAGTCTAATCTCTAATTAAAAACAACATCTACTTACATTTGCAGGAAGATGTTGCAAGCATAGGGAAAATGACTTAGAATAAGAATATCTAATTTAGGAAGACAACGAGTTCAAGGTTTTCATTGTATTGGAATTATATTTCATATCCTTTAACCTTTATACCTGAAGCAACTGAGAATGTAAGCAATAATAAATATAAAAATACCAAACAATGAACACCTTGTAAAATAAATGTTGTTATTAAATTTGAGTTTACATGAAAAAGAAATGGTTGCGCTGATGTGATTCTATCGGACATTTGGAACAACGTAAAATACATGCAAGATTTGGTTTGCATCTGTTTAGCCTGGTTTATCTTCCCCGTCCCTGTACCAAAAAACACGATCCAGGACACAAATCCGATATTGCATTAGCATGAACATACATCGATATCAATGTTGGCCTTTTTTTGCTCCGTGTCTTGGGAAAGATTCTTGAACGAAGTGTCAATCCGGCTGCATTTAAGATCCTTAATTTAAAAATTGGTTGGGAGCATAAAGCAACAGCAACAAAGGGCATTGAACTGTAGTAGGGTATTCGATAAATAAAGGAGAGACATGGATAGAACCTTGGTAAAAAAGACTATTTTTCACGATGTGGTCGATATAAGTTAAAAGGGTTCATCCATTGACTATATCAAGATGTAAACATAATAATGGTCCAGACTTTAGACTTGCGAATATAAAAATCTCGTCTGGTAAATAAAAGTGAGATAAATAAAAGTGATAACAATTATGTAGCGATCTTAATGGAATTACTGTAAATAAAATAATGAATAAATATAGATAATGTACATATTCAAATTAGTAGGTATGTTTTAGCTTTACAATTTGTTTATGTTTGTTCGAATATCTCTAGCCCAATAATCCCTACCCCAAAAAGCCTTGTTGAATTGATTTATCCTTTCTTTTTCTTACTTCTAATGCAGGCCAGTGCAAGAAATCGAACAAAGTAACGTAACACTATAAATGGACACATGAATGAGTCTCGCGACTGACAGTTAGACGAACAAATGTCGATCAAAACAACAACACACAGCAAAAACAACAAAACAACGACAACATTGATGCAGCAATAGCATATAATGATACCAACAATTACAACAACAACAACAACAACAACAACAACAACAAAACAACTATAATAATTATCGTTCAGTATAATTATGTATCAGTTTTTTGTCGGCAGTCGTTGGAGGTAGCACAACAAAAGTTCAACACACAATGTCAGAGAACAGACCCAAATTGGCAAACATTCTAGTTTCTGGGAATAAGCCAAATATTGACAGAGAGTTCTTCGTGCCTTACAGCATGCCAATAGTCTGTATCGACATTTTCCCGAGATGCCTTTTGTGTCTGGCTTTTATCTTCGACTTCTTTTCTCACAATTGTCAATCAAAACCGAGGCAGTTATCTTTTTAGTTAATTGGACATTTATGTACATGTAGTCACCACATATCAATTTTTTTAATATAATTTATCAATAGTATGATAAAGGCGATTTTTTAAAGAAAATGTAATTACAGAAAGTTGTACACAGTCGTTTGCAGGTTAAAAATTAAAAAAAATATTATAAAAAATATTCAAAAATATTTATTGCTTATCAATTGAAATATCAAGGTTAAGTTTAAACATACAATGGATAATAACAAATACCTATGATACTTTTACAAATCGTCGCATTCTTAAAATTGTACATTGTACACCTACTGTTCTGCTAAAACTTCTCTGAAAGCATCGAAGGGAAAACTCCAAAAATGAAGTAGCTTAGTAAAATACAATGTTGTAAATAGTTCCATAAGGGACCTTGGTTTTCTCATATTTCAGCGCCCATGGATGTTTGCAAATTTGCAGAGACAGGGATTGTTTGTGTTTAACTCTTGAAAAGGCAATTTGCCGAACATTTAAGTGTGAGCGTTTTGAGAAAATATTTATTTGTTAAGTAATAGAAGCCGTTAACCACTTACCGGAGCAGACCGTAGACATAGTAACAACGTCATGACGTTTTGATGTCGAGTAAAGTCCCGATCACAATTGGCATCTCCCGTTAATATCTACAACCTTTCAAAGAAAAGCCGGAATACAACGCTGGTTGCGATACATCCGGACATCACGTCTCCTCCTGCTCTTCGATAATCTATTGTATAGCTTGTCGAAGTTCATGTACAAAAAAAAGACAAAAAACAACAACACAACAACAACCAAAAAACAAACAAAAACAACAACAACAACAAAACAACAACAACAACAACAAAATCAACAACAAAAACACAAACAAACACAAAAAGGAAAAAGGAAAGAATAGCAAAACAAAAATAACAACAACTTCATAAACAAACAAACAAACAATCAACAAACAAACAAAACAAATAAACACGAACATATATCCTCATAACCAGGATTTAACTTGATACAAATATGTAAATGCAATATTAAACGTCGCCTTTGCAAATCAGGTGTGTAATAGTTGTTTTCTATTATTTTATTTATTAGTTTTGTCATTTTATCATTATTCGGACCTATCCCTTTAGATATCTGTATTTTTGGCAGACAAATGAATCTTTTAATACTATGCAAACATAATCTATGCTGAGCAATTAAGACTTTAATATGAAAATGTGTTATATATATATATATATATATATATATATATATATATATATATATATATATATATATATATATATATATATATATATATATATATATATATATATATATATCTTTGCCCATTCCCCCAGTGTCGAAGCTTTAATTGAAGGCCGTCCAGGACGCTCATAATCCGATATGCGTACATGCTTGAACCACTTGAAGACGGTCGATTTATTATTTTCATTTGTATGCAAATATTTTGCATTTTTTTTTGATACCGAATGCGTTGCAGAATGTCCCATCAGCAAGAAAACTTAACGGTCGTACTCGTTTCTTGCTGTTCTTGAAGCTCTCTGCGTTAACGCTACAGAGGATCCGGCGCAAAAGATGCGACGTGGAAGTTGTTAATGCGTTATGACGTCATGACTTGTATCAAAATCAGGCGTTAACATTATGTCATAAGCTTATATTCTTTTTAAAATTCTGTACACCAGTTTTAATGAAACTACATATAACTCATGTATATAAAAACGCTGAGTTGTTCTGGATTACAAATTTGAGCACAATCGAAATATTTATTACAATTGTAATTATATGAGCACTTAAAACCAACCTCACTGCTGGTTTTATAGTGAAGCTGGTTTAACTCTTTAGCGACGCTGTTTAAGCAGCTTCCAAGTTGCGCGATTAAGCAACGGTTACTGTGACTGGATGGATGGGTGACCGTTGGAGAGTACCGGCATGCTATTTCAATGACGACCTCATTAAGATTTAGTTTGCAGATTTAAAATACATGTATTTATATTTAAATTAATTTAGTATTTCACAGTCATATGACGTTAAATAAAAGAGAACAACAAAATTCTACGAACAATTTTAATCACCACTTCATTAACGCATTAATTCAAAACGCTACGATTATACCACGTTTCACATTCGTGTTGACCAATAATAAACCCTATTTATTGTTCTGATGATTTTTAAAGATGGCAAATATGCCTCGCTTACAGCTAAACCCGTTAATCTAATCACCATAAGTGATTCTTCATAGCATAGCACCAATTCGCATTGCAACATAATAAGATAGAAAGCACTACATCAACATGACCTACAAAGTTCTTCAAGAGAAACGTTCATTCATTGACGTGTCAGTCAAAGCTGGTATAAACGCAGTAACATGATTATTAGAATATCGACCTTTTCAAGTCCTTTACCTCGTATCTCGTAATCCAGCACGAACTGTCATAAGAAGTAAAGGTTCGACGGAACTTGTCTGATTAAGACCTACACAATTTTCATTCATGTTGCTTAACATGTCTAGCGACCTTGTCAAGCAGCTGTTTTAGAATAGTTTTTAGAATGAAGACATAAATTTAGAATTAGTATAGCGGGATTAGAAAGTAAGCAAGAGTGTTTATTAAGGTATTTAAAGCATGTGGTCGTGTTTTAGCATTATTTTTTTTTGGAATGAATAAAATAAATAAAAACAACAACAAAAACAACAACAACAACAACAACAAAACAACACAACAACAATACAAAAACACAGCAACAAAAAATCTGTAAAAATGCAAAAAAAACAATAGTTGCAAGTAGTATTAAGGTTCAATATAAAATTATGCTGAAAAAATAGCATTTCATGTTCACAAGAATTAAATAAAATACCAGTTTTCCTATTATCGAAACACTTTGCTCTGGACATTGCCTTTCTGAAGAATCAGGTTAATCTAATAATGTTTTAAGATTCGATTTCTTTTTACTTAGCATAGCTTATCTCATGTTCTCAAGTGTACCAGGAAGTTGGCTTAGGGAAGTTAATACAACACTGCTTTAACCTACACCGATATCAATGTTTCTTCGGTTGTTTCATGTCTTGGGAGAGATAATTGAATAGAGTGTCAATCAACTTTTTACGTCTAACAGAAACTGGGTTAATGTCGTCTTCATCTGTCGTAATACAATGAAACTCAATTATATATCAAATGTCACTTTCAAAGCAGTGTACTATTAGCAAGAAACAAATGATACGAAGCATCTAAGGCGACGCAAACAATTAAAACAAATTTTAAAGAAATTATGACATACATTTTTAAAACTCAATTAAGGATGGTATCACGCAGCTTTCTTTATATACATGTATATAAATAATAATAATAAAAAAATAGAACACCATGTACCGATTTATGACCAATATTTGATCAGGGTTACGAAAGTCAGCAAAACAAACTTTCCCCATGTGCAAATTTCAGTAAGCATTCCATATCTGGATGTCGCGCTCCAGCGCGTCGCCAATAACATGTGGACTATTAAGACTATTAGACTAATGTTCGTGTTTTTCTATAACATATTTTCTGTGATGTAAAATACAGGCTATGCAATTACATGTTCAGTACCAGATACCATTATGCTAATACCAGTCATAAAGCAACACTCGTATATCAGATCAAGCAATAGTTGGTCACGTAACGTCTTAAAAGAGTGTGTATTAGATACAAAAGCAGATAAAACACGACTCGGTAACTGTAAGTATTTCACGAATTGTGTATTGCTTCAGTTTTTTCTATGTCACTAAAACATAAACATTTCATTTTGAAAATGTCATGTCGAAAATCTCGTTAGACCGTGTCATATTTTCGTTTCAAAAAAGCTGCTGGTTTAGCTATGATGTCAGATGTTATTGGTATGGTATTACATGGAAGACGAATGCAGGCTTAAGTATTCATCGTCTGGTACAAGGATTTTCATTTGGACCGTAACCTAACGCACACACAAAAACAATTTTACACAAATTAAAAAAAATCCTTCGGCAATGTCAATTTCGCCTTAACCTTAGTTTTAGAAGAAAGATGAGATTTATAATATAATCGTACATAAACACTTGTTTTTAAAGATATGCAATCAGCCAGTAACAATTCACTTTCGTGATATGTGATTTAAGAAAACCCATTACCTTAAAGAGACTGGTGTACCACAAGAACGACTCGAGATATTTATACAATGATGGGCAGAACAAACGCTGAGCAGGCACAAAAAAGTTATGTTTAACTATCAACGCACGTATCTTTAATACACTTCGTTATTCAAGTAAACTAAATTTAAATATCATACAGGAACGAATATGGTATATTCATAAAAGATTTCTTTAAAATCATAGCGGATTAATGAAGGAATTTATTGTCTTTGTGAACATCGATTCTAGTTGTCTTTAATTGCTCAAATGCTGTTAATTTACCAGAATAAGTTTCTAGGATTTGATACAAAACATGAGGGTAGCTTTAAGAATGTTTCATCATATGATTAAAAGCAGAGGCAGGACAAAATGTGCGGTAATCTTTTGTCGAGATCACATATAAGATAAGGGCATGACACAGTGGTTAAAAAAAACATTGCAACATATACTTAGAGGGATTGTCGAGTACATGTATATTCAATTTGTTGTTTTAATATTACGAAACAAAACATTGATAAGTGTTTCTTTCTTGTTTATTAACGTACTTTCGACTTTTGCACAACATCAGTGCACTTCCGCATGGAATTAGAAAATCAGGTTGGCAATGCAGATAAGTTTCCAGCAACCGAATTAAAGTATGGCTAAGCAGTGAAACGAAAATAGAATTAAAGCTACTTTTTTTAATAAAAACATTCATGCTGAGATCTCAGAATTCCTTGATTGTCCCCATTGCATATTGACGTAATAATTTAATTCATTGGACAACCTTTGTGCACTTGCCAAATACATCAGGCGGATAAGAATGAGGATCCAATTCTGTAGTTGGCGTACACTGTAGACCGGGCCCACACGGACAGAGACCAAAATAATTAGGTTTATCCGGAGAATACTGGAGCTGTAATTCACACCAGTCGGCTAATTCGTTCTTCCAGGGGAGACAATAGTGAACAGTTCCATCCCAGTCAGGTGGTTGCCTCCCTTGAATTTCTCGTCTGCCAAGAGCAGGGGTTATGGAGCAACACAGATGTTCGCTGTTGCAATCATCATTAGTGCGACAGTGCTCAAGATCTGTAGGGTGCCAAGTTGCTCCAAACTGCAATAAAGACAATGTCAACCTGCTCAATACTAAGAATAATAAAACAATAAAGGCAAATAATGCACACTGATAAGCTTTGTATAAAACCGTTTAATGGTAAAGAAAGTAAATTAAGTTCTTTGGCAACGAACCCTCTGAAGCACTGAGCATTTAATGACAAAAATCATCCACTCCTTCTACATTGATGAGTGGAGTCACGAAACAGAAAAATACAGGGCCTGGTACACTGAAAGGAATAGAAAATCCTCGATATTGTAATTGCGTATTGATGTAATTCAGGCGCTTGAATCGTATTTTACAAGCAAATTAATAGAAGGTTATCACTTTCATCCATAGACACATTTCAAGTTTTGTAACAAAATAAAATAAATCAAGAGACTGTCCATGTACAAATCGAAATTGAATAAGATTAAAATATCACAATAAATCACAATTAAGAGCAATATAATGCAATACTGCAAATGCAAATAAATGTATGACAAACTTTGATCGAATTAACATTTACATGTTTGCTTTTAACACATACCTTTAATACAGATTAACACTGACGAAACTGATAGAATAATGTACAAAAATATGTCAATCCTATCAAAGTTCACAATGTTATTTAACACATTAAAAATTACCACAGCATGCCCAAAGTTCCAAACACACAAGAAACACAACAAATAAATGGTCTTCATTCGTGATTTGTCGATGTTGAAATGGCCAGAAATAGTCACGAATGCTGTACTTTCTTCGTCCAGGCTTTTAAAGGGAAACTTTATAGGTTATTAACGAGGACACACATTGATATGTAAACCCTAACGTTTATCTCAAGAGTGTCAACTACGGAATACATATAGGTGGAGACAGTCTTTGACTATGAAGATAAGACTTTCTTCAGGTCGCACTGTGTGGAGATTTTCATGATATCGATTTTAATAACAGAACAAACCGAGGTCAGCATAAACAAAATTAAGCTGTAATTAAGACATCATCAAAGAATACATAATTGATATACATAGCCTATTTTTTAAAAGTTGTTTTAAATATTTTTTCTTGACAACAACAGTCTTTACATTCTGCAGGTGTAATTCAAATTGAATGAGATTCCGACTCTATGTGTCAGACAAACAAGTTACATTGAATGTGTGACCGTTACGCCCCCCCCCCCACACACACTTCTTGTAAAAAATAATATGACTAGAAAAAATCATTTGATTATAATATACATAAATTAGAAGAAAGACTATACGATTCGGGATGTTCGATAATGCACTGGAAAATACAATTTGTTTCAATCTATTTGATTCCAATCTATCAAATGGAACGTAAGTAATCTACAGAATTGATTTCACCAGGTTATTCGTTTTATTAAGCCAGTAAGATGTCCAGAAATGAATCATGGGTCAGTAGCCTTTTATGCAAAGACGTAAACAGTTTTGTTAAGGATAAATAAGGGTAAAATACGCTAAAACATGCTTTTTTTAAAAAAAAAAATCAACAAATTGAGGCATTTCAATTACATCTACATCTCGTATTTCTTTCGAAAATAATTTTAACAAATATATGATCTAATTATTGACGATAATCTTGTGAATATAATTGAGTAGCTGACTTATATAAACCAAAGGAATATCAAGGAATGCGGAAATATAACTATTTAGACTGAAACCTTCCCTTAACCGACAGTTCAGAAACAACAACAACTTAAGATTGCGTTTTAATAGTTATTATTTTTCAAACATTCAGTAAGAACAAAAAGCTGTTTTATCATAACTGCAAAATAAGACCACACATTTTACTAGCCAACCCCACCCCTCCACCAAACCTTTTGTTCTTTCAATTTCTGCCATTGCATCTTTAGTTAATAAAGTACTCAGACTCTCCACAATTACCGCATCAATGTGCTTTTTTAATTTTCGCATTATAGTTACCCTGTTTATACAATGCAAATAGTCTTGTACATGACATTTGTATATTTACTAATAAATATCGAACTGTATCAGTGGGACTGTAGATGCTGAGTTTTAAAACATTTGTTGGTCAAGTAAACTATTTTGTAAAAGTATTCATATCACGTGCTTTATAACAGTAATGTGTAAATAGATTTTAATTATGTTTTTGACAAGACTGTACATTAACTTAACTATATTGGAATGAATATAAATAAGTAGGAAAGCTCTAATCAACGTAGTAAAACTTGTAAGTACACAATTCAATTTATTATTTTAAATATAAATTGGGTATTGTTGAAAAAACAAATAACTGTTTCCTTTACAATAAGCCACCATCCTGATACGTACTTGAAACTTACAAATGTGTTTTAGCCATATAAAGTGTGCCAGTCATCATCGCACAATAAAGGAGAAACGCTATAAAGCCATGTTATTCGCTGTTCGATAAATTTGATAAATGAAGTAGTCTAGGGTCTGACAGCTGGAAGAAAGCGAGTCAAGCATGGAATTCGAGCAACAAAATACATCTCTAGAATACAATCTGAACAATTTATCATGGCAAAGCGCCAACATGCCTTTGGGCCTTGACTTGTGATCATAAATTTAAGTAGCTGCGGCTGAAAGAAATTTTATTCCATTTTTATCTTGATATATAAACATAGAAAAAGAAGCAACCAATTACTTGCATATTTAAAATGTAAATTAAAAATAATGAATCTACTTGGATACGACAACAAGAGAAATAATATTAAATCTGTTGTTACCACCCGTACAGTTATTAAAAGTCTGGTTTCCATGAATGCTGTGATAGCAAAACGGACAGTTTGATCGAATTATGTTCACGTTACATGTGCATTTGTATAAGATGCTGCCTAGAACATAATCACAGCAGCATTATTGACATACTTGCACAATATATCATCTGACATTCTTTTAATAACACGACAATCAAATAATTTCTTAAATTTAAATGGTGCGACAGTCACCAAAAATCCAAATGTCTTTTGTTTCTACAAATAGAAAACAAAAGAAATCTATCAAATCGATCAAACATTTTGATTTTATATTACATGTCATGCCTGTATGTAAAATTCGATTTGCATTTATTTAGACTGTTTTATTTTCAGTCCACTTTGTACTCACAAGCAGGATAGAGGCCAATCCAATTTGGCATTACCACACAGCGACATCACTCTTGTCAGGTTTGTTCAGCGTATTATGAAAGATAGTTACATAAAATGCCGATCAACTTGTACATAGGCAGCAATGCGTCTAACAAGAGATGGCTGGCTGTCCTATTTCTCAGCGTGTGCTATCGGGACGCTATGGACCCAATCATCCAATAAAACACATTTAAAAGCAGCGCAATACTTTTATGACTTTATGAAATATACAATTTCTTCTGTTAAAATGTCTGGTCGATGTCTGTATTTCCATCTTCGAAGATAGTCGCTCTGAAATATCTTCAATGATGTGCAATAGAAATTTAAAAACACAACGGTCAGTTTTATGTACCTATACAATCACAATTTGTAATTACTAATTCGTAAATGAATTACGTCATTTGACATTGTTTCATTACATGCTGTCTTTGAAGATGGCGCATGCTACTGAAGAAATATGAATTTAGTAAAGCAAACAAATAATATGGTTGGTTAGACGAACCTGTCAGACGTTAAAGATATGACATCCATTTAAATAAAGGCCTTAAATTTTAACTGTCCTGCACAATGGTCTGTAATGAAAAGTAAATCCCTAAACAATAATTCAAAGCAAAATAACAACAACAAAAACAACAACACAACAACAGCAACAACAGCAATATTTTTGTTTGGCTAATGATAATTTACGGTCGCGTTGCAGGATTTGAGCAAAAGCATTCAATTAAAGTGCGTAACGTACTCTGTGTAGATAAGTAAGAATTATAAAATAAGCATATTAACTGTAACAACCATGCAAAACGGATTTGTTTGCAGAACATATTGTGGAAAATGAAATTCTTGTCTCGTTCCCGTTGTAGTTGTGATGTGTATATATCTTAAAATGATACTAATGCCCAATGAATAAACAGTAGTACCAATGACTTTAAAACGTCTCCAATAGATTAGCTAAAAATGCATAGTTGTCCTTCAGTAAATACATGCCGATGTGGAGTATCAGGCATCGAAAGAGCTGACCAACTTTTAATACTAGGAACTTAGTTGAAGCAGCTTAATTCTGTAGTCAGGTAGAAGAAAAAAAACGAACATTACATTTTCTAATGAATTATAATCTTTTGCATACAGATCTGAAAATATACCAAAATTTGACTAGGCACAGGACAAAGGTATACACATGCAAGCCAAATATAAATGTAAAAACAAATCTGTGATAAGTCATTTAACAAGAAAAAGCAAACCCGACTGTAACCTTCTTGGAAAGGTCAGTAGGCAATATGGATCGACTGGGGGGCTTAAACCGATTTTACGGGGCTCTAACCTCGCACTACATTATGGGTTTCTCAAATGTAAGCAATAAAAAGAAAACCGATCTATTTTAATAAAAAATGTCAAAGCGCTGACGTTTTCTTTGATAAGTAATGACGAATGTAGTGACGTAATTGAAGAATAATGTCCATATAGTGTTGAAGAGATAGAGGTTATTATTTCGATTAGAAGAATTACGCAAAAATTCTTGATTTTAAATGGAATTAACTTTAAATCAAGAAAGAAAAATAACTAAAGAAGAGTAAATGGTTGTAATACAGTGAATGCAAATAGAACATAAATGATCGATGTAATTCAGTTGATCTTGTAGCTTCTTCTTTCGGATAAGTTGTCTCTCCGCATTGTCATTTTAAAAGGTTCAATCTCTATTTCTGATGTTGGTTTGTTTAATCGAAGTCCACTTTTTTGTCAATTTTATCAATCTCAATGTATCATTTAAATAGAAAAAAAGAACAAACCAGTGATGGAATTTAAAACGTTAAAGGTTTGTACACTACTTTTGCTATGCAAATGAACAAAGCTGACGGAAGGATATTGTATAGAAACTTTAGGTAAGTGAAAAAAAGAAGTGAATAATACTTAAATGCGTTTGTCTTGGCGGGAAGTTCTCTTCACGTGTCACATGAATCATCTTATTAACCAGAGATAACATTCAATCAATCAACCTAAAGAAAAAATACAATCATTAATAAAAAACACACACTAATTTGCTAGTGAATGTAATAAACAGACATGAATAATATTTTGGTATTTGTTCACAGAAGTATGCTTTTGGCTCTAGGAGTGAGATTAAATTGTAATTTTGTACTTTAAAACTGTACTTGTTTCAAAGTAACAGCACAAACTACACTATTTTTAGCGAGACAATTTTAGCGAGTTATGGTCATTCTATAAAACACTAAGAAAAACTGTATGTAGTTTGTCCGTGTTCTATCACGTGTTAAGAAAAGAATGAAAAATGGCTGAGCTTCTTAGTTATCGACTTATAACGTAGGCCATTCTCCATTTACAGGAAATCGAAAGTCGTAATAAAGTTGTGTCTGTTTAGGCAGTTTGATTAATGAAATAGTCTAGCGAATTTCAGAAGAAAGAAGCAAACCTTAGAAATCGGGTAACACAATACCTTTCAGAATAAAGTCGATGCAATTTATCATTTTCAGGATGTCATAATGTAAATGTATACAAGCCAGACTTAGGTAAACGGACATTATCCGATTGTAACTAAATAAAGTAAATAAAATGTCTGTTTGTGATATCTATAACATAGATTTTAATAAAATAAACCACGGGATTAAAAAGGTGAAAAAAGAAACAACCGTTATCTATCTTTATGAAAGCAAAATCTCAATATAGTAATGTTGATATTTTCTGATTTGTATGTCTTTTCAAGATCTCAAGGATTCCTATAGAGTCTTGCTTTCAAACAATAAAATATTTGCAAAAACATCTTGCCTCTGCTTTAACGAATGTTGTTTTTGCAATAGAAGTGCGGACTTTTCAAGAAGATCGCTTTTCAAATGACCTGCTGCCTTGAAAACAATCACATCATCATTGACAATAAGTATTCAAAATCATGCGCTATCCATCACATGGAGATCTCTCAGGTGACATGAAAAAATTGCCAGAGAACATAACTTAGCTCAGTTGATTTATAGCTTGGCAGCCTTGGTCTAGCTTTTAGAGTCACTGGCTTGTAACTTCTCAGCCACTTAGTGCGTCGGTTGGAGTTTCAAATGAGAATGTTTCTAGACAAATAAAAAGTTGAAAAGTGTAATATAATCCTAATGATGTCGATGTGTTGCAACACAAACAAACATCTTAAGTTATTCAATATTATTTTAATATCCTTCAAATCCTCGAAAGATATTAAACTAATGCTGTTTTATATGATTAAACTTCTCATTAATGTTATCACCAGATTCAAGTTATACACGTAATTTGTTTTAAAATGAATCTGGCAACGTGTCTGAATCACTAACAATTGATTTACATGCCGTACACAACAAAAACAGTGTTCAATTCTAAAATGTGTGGGGTGGGTGTGGCAGAACGCAAATGTATGCAATGCCAAATGATAACCCTACCTTGAGATATTATTTTTTTAAAATGTTAACTATAACTTAACAATATGTATAATTTCTTGATTTCCTTACGCCATTTTACGTCGTTCAGAAAGAAAGATTAAGAAACTAGACTGAGAATGACCGAAAACAAAGTGTTATGTTTCTGTCACAAATAATATTGTTACAAGCTTTAAGTGAAATAAATCAATAGGTAAATAAGAAAAGGTCCTATCAAAATTTATACAGATATTTAAATTTTATCTTCCAGTAGACAAAGGCAAACAAGGTTAATGTAAATGTGACAAAAACACAGAGACGAGACATAACACACATAAAGAAAAACCATCACTTACCGCCTTGGAACGGTCAATCGGCAAAAGGGCCGACTGGGGTGCTTAAACCTGGTTTGTGGAGCGCCCCAACCTCGCACTTCCTGAAGGTTTTTCTAGCAAACAAACAGTGTAAATTACAACATCCCGTCAAAGTGAAACAACTAACATTAACCACCTGCATCGGGAGTTAAAACAGATACATTGAACTTATAAACATACATAATAACTAGTAATAAAAAAATTATAAACGTATGTACAGTATTTACAGTAGATAAAAGCCTCGGCAACGTAAAAATAAAAATTCCAAACGAGAGATTAGTTTGAAATAAAACAGGCCAAGCGCTGATATATTATAAGATATTATAAGAACAAACAAAACAGCCAAAGCGCTGATATATAATAAGATCAATTTAAAAATGGAATATAAGGCCATGACATCATGTTCCAAAAGTGAAATGTAAAAAAATACGAAAGAAAATTTAGAAAACAAGCTACCAACAAAATAAAATGTTGTATTGTTAAGAGCTAATAAGTTAAAAAACACAACAGTTCGTGAAAAGCCGAGGATTTATCCGCAGTTGGCATATTATATATAAGAAAGGTACTAAAAATCCCGAAAAAGGTATGGAGACTGCTTAAGTTGTCTCACCTATATAGGGCACGACTGGAGAGATGAAGAGACAAGAATTCCAACAGTAACTGTCCAATTTTGGCTTTAAGTCACTGTATACATATAGTTTTAACGACCTGTCCGGTCATCGTGTAATTCAAAACCAATGCAAGTTCTTAACTGTTAAAGGGTCAATTGCAAGCAATGCAGTACAACGAAGGATTCCCGGGTTGTAACCGTCTGCAATACATTTTCTGATAAGTTTTGTAAAGTGGTCAGAAATGTTATTGAGACCCTTGATTTTCTTTAACGTGTATAAAACATTTCCATAAAATGCAGGATGGCTTATGCCTTTCTGCATCAGTGTTTTCATACTGCTATTATACTTAGAAGCAATAAAATCATTGCGGTAAAAGAATTTTGAAAACGACTTTCTTAATTTATGAAAACGAAAGCCTTGCTATAACAGTTTAGAAGAAATAAACAGGTTTCTAGCATTGAAATCTTCTACTTTAGTACAAACTCGTGCAAACCTTGTAAGTTGTGATATGTAAATACCATAAGAGGTAACACGAGGTGAATCACCGTCAAGGTATGGATAATTCACGATACTTAAGTTGAAATCATCTCTCTTATCATAGATTTTAGTAGAGACATTGTCATTGGGAATAGCGATCTCAATGTCTAGAAATGCTGCATTTAAATGTCAGATATTTGCTTTATTAAGAGTAAGTTCTGGAGGGTAAATCAGATGGATCATCTGAGAAAAGAAAGGATTATCTATAGTAAGAATATCGTCAAGATAGCATGACGTTAAATTGAAAGCCTCTATAATGTGGCTTTGGTTAGTAGGGGATAAAGTTAACATGAAATCACGTTCAAAGCAGTATAAAACAAATCTGCAATCAATGGTGCACAGTTGGTTCCCTTAGGAATACCAATTACTTGTCTAAATAAAGTGTCACCGCATTTTATGTAATTATTGTCTAACAGGAAACATAGAGCTTCACAAACATCCGAGCATGTCCACATAGTAAGCTTTTCTAGAAAGTGTTGGTAAAAAATGCATTACTTTCATGACATGCAATATATAGACGTTGCTCTCGAGCAAATATTTTCTCAATAAGAGTAATCAATTTGGTCTTAATTAAATCATGAGGTAAAGAAGTGTACAGCGTAGAGAAATCGTAAGTATTAACTGCAGAGCAATGAAAGTGTAAAGTACGAAACTTGTCTAAGACTTCTGAATAATTTTTATAGACCTAAAAATGTTAATTCCTGAATTTTTATACACTTTTTCACAAAATTTAACAACGTGATTGCGAACGGCTGTAAGGCAAGACGTTAGTAGTTTAGATATGTGAGTGGTGGTGCTAGAGCTGGCATTATCTATGAATCGTGACTTGTATGGTGTTTTGTGAAGCTTAGGAATCCAGTACAGTGAAGGAAGTTTTTCTTGTTTAGATTCTATTTTGATATTAAAATTAAACAATACACAACGTAAATACAATACGTTTACCATTATATCATTTATGCAATGCAGAAGTCTCGCGTTTTGCAAAGGAAGGAAGTCAAGCATGGAAGCAAGGCAATAAAAGTAATTTTTCAGATAAGTCTATGTAGCATTATCGTAAACATACAGATTGACGGGATTTGGGTAGGTAGATAGCATAGGCTTTATGAAGGAGAATAATTTAAGCTTAGTCGAAATAGTCAATAAAATTAACAACAGATCTAAGATATAGCGGAATTTTGAATGCAACATTTTTTAAATGAACAAATGTTTTTGTATAAACTCTGTAATATTTCTCTATATTGTGCCAAACCCATTGCTTGCAAATTTGAACGTGAGTGGTCATGTAATAACGAATGCTTTAATAACAGATCAGTCTGGCTTTTGCCTTTTACTTCACAAACTTGCACGCACGCTGTATAAAATAAGAACGTCTTTTTTAGCATTTTTCTTTATGCAGTATATAGATATTTTGCAAAAAAAAGTTACTTTGTTATCTGAATGTCTTAAAATGACATGAACGAAACTGCAGTCAAAACATTTTAGATGATTGATGACCATACAGACTCATGCATCACATGCCGTTGCATAACCAGTCTCTGTGGACTCCTTTATACTTGAAACAGTCATGGAACAGTTGTGTCAAAACTGTTTGTATGATCCGGTTTTAACGATATTTGCTGTTTAAGAGCTAAATTTATTCAAGGATATTGAAAACATGTAGTCACATGTTTATAGTATAAAACCCTAAACATATTAAATATTCCATGTGGAAACATTCTGCCGATTAATACGCCTCGATCAATTACAACAATATTATTTTCCTTAATTGTTAAACAATTTAAATCGATTTAATTAAAAAATATGAATGATGTATAATATGCAAAAAGACTGAAACAATATTTACTTACTTTCATCTTTCGTAATATATTTGAAAAAAAAATGCATTTGTTCATGCATTTAGTCTCCTTATTAAGATGATTAAATACAGAAAAACAGAATATACATACATGTTAATATAAAACATTGCTAAATTCTCGATTCTCCTGGGAGCCATACCATGGCATGCTTGTATCTAAGGACACAACAATTTAGCTATTTAATATAGTGAAAATGCAAGCGTAAACCAGACAAATAATATTCCTGTAGTAGGATATAACCAGCATATAGTAAACATATAGTAGTACGCAATTTTTTAAGGAAACAATTTTAGGCATGGGAAGGTCGGACATGCTTTAATAAAAGAACAATATCCCATTGACCGATGTTTTCATTTCGTATTCACCCGTTCAGTTCAGTCGGTATATTCTCATTTATACATAAGCTAATAGGCATCATTTTTGTGTACAGGTATTATTAACAACTATGTTTTACATGTAAATCAATCTACAAAATGAACTATAAGTCAATGTTATTGAATTCTGCAGATTGTCTGGCACTGTATGGCAGTATCATGAAACAAAACATTTTCTATCGCCTAATTAAAATTTATACAAAACGAACTTATAAAAGCAGCGTATGCAGGTGATCAATGTACACGATAAAGTATATAAGTATTACAGATATAGAATACGTATCGATTTCTTACTTATAGCATATGTTAGATACTATTGATTACTATTATTGCATTTATTATTATGTACATATTTTAACCATTACATTTATTACGATTTTGACCGCGACATTATAGCAGGGTTTCTTAAGTGTCAGCTGATGATGACCCAATATAAACAAACCAAGCTGTAGCAGAACGATTTACCTATGCTAACACCATCTGGTCTTTAATTAATATCGTTAGAAGGTTAATTTTACGCGCGTAAAGGGATTTCCTGTTCTAAAATTCGAGTAATTGTGGATAAATTTTATAGGTGTTTGCCATATCTGCTTAACTAGTTAAATATGCCTAACCAGTGAAGCCATCAGGCATAAAAGGACAAACCGGTGTAAAGCATTTAAATGAATAGATATGTAACAAAAGGTCCTTTCAAAATTTCCACAGATATTAAAATTTAATCTAACCCAAGACAAAGGCAAACAGGGTTAATGTAAATGTGACAAAAACACAGAGACGAGACATCCGACAGTACTCTAAACAACTCGAAACACCTAGGCTGTTTTACCTAAGATACAGACCTTAAGAAAAATCCCAGGCAAGATGGTAGCTAAGTTCAAAGACTATAGTGCACAGTGCTTGTAGATTTACTAACGTGTTTATTGGCACATATATGGCAATATAAGTTGAAAAAAAAATAAAGGAAAGAAGGAAAGCGAGTTGAAAGAGAAGGAAGGACGGCATATAATAAGTTAGATTTCAGTAACATCCGAGGTCTACATACAACAATTCCAAACAATGGAACTATCATAAAGAGTACGTTTATTTATTGGGTTTTTTTGTTACACAAGGTGTAAACTTGTTTTACAAGGTAACCTTTAGACAGCCTATACTGATTATTTAAGCTATTTTTACAAACAGCACGGCCCATACAGTACAGTATTGTGTATTTTGTCTAAGGGTTTTGGGCTAAAACTTGCATTTAACAGCTAAATTTACCGTGCATTTCCATAGCGGCGTCATGTTTGTCGTGTTTGCTTCCTTGTTGACAGCGACTTGCACAAGGTACTGCAAATAAGCTAAGCTAGTCCAACTAGGAGCATTTCCGGTGTATTTAACCAATTCTTCTTGAGGTTCTTTTCCGAAAATGTGTGGAAAGGTCTGTCGATCCAGACCTGTGTATATTAAAATGAGCTGGTTCCTGCTGAATCAGGTTAAGAGAAAGTTTTCTAAGCAAGCATTGGACATAATTTGGACCTACGAATTTCTGAAGAAAAACAATTCGTACTAAATATCTGAACACTTTTCATTTACAGAAATCGTGCAGACTGAACGAATAAAGGACATGTTCAATTGAATATCATAAATAGGTAAAAAAAAATTATGTAAAAAGTCTAAAGCAACATGAGAAGATGTGTTTTTATAAGATAATTATATTCCATTTATGTCCTAAGGATTTTATTTGCTTTAGGCGTAACCACCTAACCTAAAATTGAATCCATGTCAAATATCATAGCACATCCTTCACACACACGCTGTCCAACTGTTTCCAACAATAGTCAAGCTACACAATAAATTGTTTCAAAGGTTTGACGGTCAACTCATGTTGACAAGTAAATAAAAGAAAAAAAATAATATGTCTAACAAGTATACAAATTTGTCGGTTAAAACCGCGCAATTGATAACTGCAATAAATAAAACAATATTTAGAATTGATTAAATCTTTTTTTCTTAAAATGAAAAAAATACATATTATTCCTAAAACAGTTATAATAACAATTTCTCTAACTGAACATCATTTCAATGACATGACTTTCCATTTCACTGTTGTTAAACATTGAGCGACAGTGTCTGTGTTTCGGCTTTGCTGTTTAACGTCACGTTCGACCGTCTCAGCTCGGATCTGAGTATCAGAGATCCCATATAAATAGAAATTGCCTATTGTTATACCCATTTAAATAAAAGAAGCACTACTTAACCACCGACAGCTAATATATGTTGTATGCAAGGGTCTGCCGATAGCTCTTTTCCGTGTAATAGTAAGTTAATGGTGATTTGACCGTGTTAAAAAATATAAACTATTTTATTTTTCGACTGTGTTCATACACGTTGATTTTGGTTTAAACGCACCAAATATTGTAAATATATATATATTAATTCTGGTTCCCTTGTTTCATGAGTAAACAATTGCCGGCTTTAACTGCTGTTTTTTGTGTGTTATGTCTCGTCTCTGTGTTTTTGTTACGTTTACATTGACCGTGTTTGCCTTTGTCTAGAGGTAGTTTAGATTTAAATATCTGTGGAAATTTTGAGAGGATCTTTTTTATTTACCTCTTCAAGATGTGGAGATTTAGTTCTTGTAGTTCATGTTTTGAATAACGGACTTACAGATGCATTATTTTTTATAAAGGCAGCTACAATCAACCAAAGTTAATAATATTTCTTGTATAACCCGCACCATGGCCCTGCCCTTGAATAGGGCATGCAATTGGAGCTATGAACAACAAGATAATTTACAAACATGCAGCATCCATCAAGTGAAGGATTTTAAACGACAAAGAAGATTGCAGACAATACAATTACTTTAAATGATCGATGACATAAAACCTGGCGCAATTTAAAATATCATAAAACCTCGTGTATTCCCTACAGTCCTCTTTTGCCAAAATAACCATAAACCATATGTACGTGCATGATAATTTCATTTCAGATAGACATACATAATTTTTGTAAAGAGGTTTATTTGTGTGTGTGTGTGTGTGTGTGTGTGTGTGTGTGTGTGTGTGTGTGTATGTGTGTGCGTGTGAAAAAGTAAATTTGTGTACCTCAATTTTGATATTTTTAACAATATATATAAAGTCAATTACAATAACTTACATACAAATACCTAAACAAGTTTGCGATTGTTGCAAAACCACTCAATTGCTTGGCTGGTATAAATATGAACGTTAGTTTGATAAATGAAGCAGTCTCCTGTCTGACAGTAGTAAGAAATGAAGTCAAGCAGCGACTCTAGACCACAAAAACTTAATCATACGAAGACATAAAATGCTTATAAAAGACTATTCGGAAATAAAAGGTTGATTGGCATGCCACTGAAAAGAATAAATTATTTGAATTTTGAAATTTGAAACATATTTAAAGTAAAACATTTTTGAAAAAGTTGTTTGATCGATTTAGAATCTTTACATTTTAAACTAAAAACAAAGTTTTCAGATCTCTTTATACAAATATCCCTTAACTGTTGTAAAACTTTAAGAACTACTTTTACACCACACCTTTCACATACATTTTTACTCTATGAACTACGTAAAATAAATCTATGTTTGGCGAACTCTCATGCTAAAGTCTCATTTTGTTATTTGCATTTATGTTATAATAAATACTATTACTATAACACATAACATTACTATAGTATCTCTATTGCATGGTTGTACTTAAATGAAACCATTTAGTATACATACATACAACAACAACAACAACAACAACAACAACAACAACTAAGACAAACAAACAACAACAACAAAAACTAAGACAAACAAACAACAACAGAACAAAAAACAACAACGAAACACCACCAACAAAAAAAATAAAAAAGCAATAAAAAAAACAACAACAAAAACAAGCAAAAAACAAAACAACAACTAAAAAACTACCAACTTTGTCGTTGTTATTATAATCTCAAGTTTATGAACAGCTTGCCACCCGAAGCACTTTTAATGACATTTAGCGAAACTGCTCACACAATCATTTGAAAAGGCGCATGACCAAAGGTTCCATAGATTATATTCATTCTCTGTGTCAGTTCCTTTTTACGTGTACAAATGAAATTTTTGTCATAATTTTCAGAATCATCTTTCAAGATTGAATTTATTGTTTCTTAATTGTAAAGTCCTTTGTATATTTTAAAATTACTTAATATCAATTTTAAATATTACTTAAATAGAGACAGCTAAATAAAGTTTAAGACGGCAGTAAGGTATTCTTACTGACTATGAGACCGCCATACATGCATGCAAATATAACAATTGCAAACTTAATGTCTTTCCTCCGGTTGACTTAGTATGATATGAGTAATTGAATATCAATTTCAACGAAAGAGGGAAAAAGGACAACTTATAGCAAATGTGACAATAACATTTTAACAAGATCGCATATTGATAAGAGTTTGTGTCAGAAACCGATGCTGTTCATCCACTAAATCTCTAAAAAATCACTTTTTGAATCGCGAAGAACAATGGCGACCATATTACTTCAAACAAGCATAAGTATGGCTATGAACTTTTCATACTACGTATATATGATTTGTGTATTTTTTAAACTTGGAAAAGTTAACTTTGAGAGACGTTTTTAAACTAAATAGGTAGTAATTGCACTTTACTGCAGCTTGCAGAAAATACCGTATTGAGATTTTAAAAAATACTATTTTGTAATTTACAAATAATGTTTAAAGCATAAAATAATAAGAATATTAGTACTTTTGTGCAAGAAGGATTTTTTTCTGAATTGTCTCTCAAAAAAAGCTTTTTTGCTGACCACTCTGTCAAATAACATTCATCTTACCCCACAAATCAATTGTTATCTTTATACAGCATTTGATATAAAACGTAATTCATACATCAACTTACATTATTTTATACTATATTTTAGTGACTTATGACTTGTTGAAATTTAACACCGCTTAAACGAAATTAAATTCTTACAAGGTCAAACTACACGTTATCTTATGCAGCAGGTCTCAATAATTTAACTTTCTTTTTATAGTTACACGTTTTGTTTCGTATTGCTAACTTGTGTTTGTCGGCTTGCTTGGTTTATTTTCCACAACCATTTTCAGTTATCCAAACACCGTGTCCACCTAAAGTAAGTATTGTGGTGTCTTTAATGTGCATAACATGTCGTGAACACTTGGCATGATACCTTTCCCGCACTGACCCACCAAGTTGGTTTCGTGTACACATGTATTTATACTTACCGGTATGTACATGCAACTACTACATGTAGTTGAACGATCTTGGAATTTCGTTGTCCGGGTTAAACCCGAATCCTTTTATCTTTACCGACTGCGCTATTTTTCTTTTAAATTTTGTTACATCACACTGGCCATACTGGCGAGATCCATCTTAGGATTAATGGCGGAGGACCCGAGACATAGGTCTGTAAAAGAAGCCACCATCTGACCGCTGAATAGTACTGCGCTACGAGGTTATGTAAAACTTATCTTTAATACGAGGTTGTGTAAAACTTTTGTTCAAACAAAAATTGTAACAAAATCTTCCATCACATAGAAAAGGGACATATTTTCCATAACATTTTAAACATGAACCACAGCTTTAAAATTAACCACAATCCAAGCAAATTGCTCTTTGCGAATATGTGCTTTAGCGTTTTACTTCAGCACATATCTGGTCATTTAGGTGTGTGTAACATGTGATGTATTCCTGTTGGTATGAAGTGAAGAACGGAACCCATACATCTGACGATAGTAACTAACTAGCAACACCCTACAATAAATAAAAAATCAACTTTTTTTGTACAGAAGCTTTAGTACATGGCTGACCTTCTATGTAACTGACAAATTTCCATGAATTCAAATGATGGACTTCATTTGTTACATCTAGTAACTTGACATTTGTATAGATTCCGTTAAATTAGTTGTTTTAGAACTTTTTTAAAACCATTTTCTTTCTTCTAGACAGCCCTTTAAGTATGTTTACATACAAACTTTGCAATTTGGTTTTGATGACGATGCTTCTACAGGATAAAAATTGTAGGTCAGTTACCTTGCCGATCAATTAACCTTATTAAAGAATTCAGACTTTCAGACAAAATTTTCGTTCGGTCTCAGTGACAAAATTAATCAGACAAACAAATATTCTAAAAACCCGCACATAGACATTTTCAGCATTCTATCTTTACAAAAAAGCACTAGGCGAGCATATAGATTTTTTCTTATTAAACAGCCCATTCAGGACATTCACGATACACTTGTACCGACGGATAAAGCCTCTAACAACGTAATTGTTGTTTGTTGAATAGATTACAAAAATGTGGTTAAGTTATCCTCCACCAATTCTAACATAAGCACCAACGTTTACATTCATACAGTCATAAAAAGATGTTGCAGAAATCAATATCAAGAAAAGGAAGACGATTCTTATCCTATGCCAACTCAAGTACCACTACCTTAAAATATAAACTACGTATGTCTTGTCTTACTGCAGTTTGTAAGCACTTTGTTAAATATTGTGAAAAAGTGAATGGAAAGTCAACAAGTAACGTTTATGGTCAATGAAAAATCTTCAGAGGTCTTTAACAAGTTTCGTCCTTTAATTTTTTTTGCTCTGCATTTAATGCAGTGCACTTATAATTTCTCCACGCTCTTTACGTCTTTACCTCATTATTTAATTAAAAACACTGACGACTATCACTGATTTCCACCACCCCATCGTTTGGGACTGTAAGTTTTTTTTATACATATTGTCCCATTTTGATTGTTATAATAAGTATTATTCAGTTCCAAACAGTCGATGCAGGTGATTACTGTTATTGCCTCACTTTAATATGATATGTTTATTTACACTGTATGCTTGTGAGAAAAAACATGAAGAATTGCAAGGTTGGAGCGCTTAACAAACAAGGTTAAATATGTAATGTCTCGCGTCAGTGTTTTTGTCATACTTTTCCGTATGCCTGTGTATCGTAGTCGTTCAAGTTTGTATATTTTTGGTAATTTTTGTATAAACTTTCTTATTTTCCTGATTCTCCGGATTGAATGTAGTGATTGTTGAATGAAACATTGCAAGCAGTTCGAAAGTTGTCCCTTAGTTATAATCCATTTAGTTTTGACTTCGATCTAAAAAAAATTGATTGTGTTTTATAAAGATGTATGCATAGTTAACTACAAATGAGCCAATCATTTTTAATTCTAAGTCTAAGTCCTAAGATATATTCGATTTTCTATCTTGATGTTTGCGATACTCGAATTAAATCATCTGCATAGATAAGTGACATTTTATTACTTTTGACTAAAGAATGGGTGGCTTAATGTTAACACATGATTAACCTCATGTGAAATAAGGTCTGTGGAGGAAAACGTACCAGACATTTAAGTTGTTGTCTGTTAGTACATATTGAAAGAAAAACAATCTGCTTACTGATTTAGAGATAAAAGGTTCCAGGTTTCTTGGATAAGATACCATGATCTCAGCGTCGAATGACATCTAAAGATTTGGCAAAACCATTCCTATCATCCAAAAACATAAACTTGGTTAAATGAATGAGCTCGTAAGTGTTAGATGAAAATGCATGTGAATCACCAGACTGATAATTAAACAGTATTTTGTTTTTTAAAGGTAACATTTATTGTTGATTTAATATCAGCTGAAGTAAATTCAAGAATCTTTGAAATAATACTTAACAAAGAAACTGTCCTATAATTACCAACATCTCCCCTGCCATAGTTCTTTTAATGCTATTAGCAAAGGAAATGAAATCAATGAAACAAAATCATTGACAACCCTAAACAAACGACTAGTTTCTTTCAAAAAAACTAAAGTACTTAAGCGATTAGGACTATGCTTTACTGTTAAACTTTGTTTACTGGTTACTTTGGCATTGCTTCACACTTTCTACCAAAATGGCTGGTAAATGATCATCGCCGTCTGTTGACCTACTGTAGCTTAATGCAAATGCATTTAAATGTAGTTTAATTCTGCGATCCGTTCCATTCACAAATCATTTCCTACAACGAATTTATGACGAAGATAAGACATTGTTTAAGACCCATCACGTCGGCAATTGCTGCTTTTGCCATAACTTAATCTTTCTTTTTTACACAATTATCTAACAATTAGACTAATCATGCTACAAAAGCCTTTTAAAACTGCATTTCTGTTGTTGTTAATCTTGAATTTCGAACTTGCACGTTATCTTATTAATTTAAACGAGTCAAGTAGTGGCCATTTTACCACATCCATATAGGATATCTATTATTTTAGATGACTGGATTATATTTTCGACTACCTCTTTTAATTTGCTAACTTATAAAAACACCAGAAGCAACATGTGTTTGTGGAATAAATTTGTTTCGACAAGGAAGAATGAGCAACAGCCCTCCGCTAAATACCAGCGACTGGCATTAAAGGAGCTAAAAGACATATTTTAGGAATGTTACTATAGCAACAAATGCAAATGCTCTCCGCTTATTGAAATGAATTACCAAATAAAACAAGACTTATTGATCCCTTGATGTGTTTATACACGAACATGATGTTTATCCTCCTAATGATGGTGTATCATGGGAACTTGTAATTTTAATTTTGAGAATGAAAGAAACCGTTTTTTTTTTCTGGTACAGAAACATGTTGTGGGCAACTAACGTTGTCATCTAGTGAATGATATTTGAATAGTGGTATGAGTGAAATGGTTGGCTAATGTATAATGGCCAATTATTATTATATTTCTAAGGGAAATTCCAGTTAAGATATACTGTATATGGATGTTAACCACAAACATAGTTAAAATACATCATTTCAATTAAGTTATAAAACACTTCTGTTTTCATGACATACACGACGACAAACAATCCCTCAGCACTAAATAGTTGCACTTCTCTTCAATTTGTTAATGAAGTATTCTCCCAGGAAATCAATGATTGAATATAGCAGAGATGTATTACATATGCCAACTGTGCTATACAACTGTACTTTGCTGAGGTAAGATTCCATCGTAATAATTTGTCTATTAAATAATTCAACACTTCAGAGTGCAAACGGATTATACGTGACATTTAGATATCAATGATAAGCAACATTGGGCGTATAGCATACTTGCATATATTTTTCTTTTAGTAGATTCCGGGATATGTGTCTTCATAAAACAATGGTAATACCGCTTTTATGTATATAAATAAAGTCATTTAGTCAAAAGCATACACCGGACAAGGTAAGGACTTGTCAAGAACTACACTACTTGCAGATCTCTTGTTTACCCTTTTTCATTTATGTACCTTAATGAAAATGGTGTCAGATTAAACATAAACAATAAGTGCAATTACATTGTTATATATATATATATATATATATATATATATATATATATATTTATATATATATATATATATATATATATATATATATATATATATATATATATATATATATATATATATATATATATATATATATACATTTTTTGTAAACTGTCAGGTTGTAAGCATTAAAAAAAAGAGTATCATAACAAAATGGACATCTTGGTAGGTTGGTAGGCATCTTTATTTTAACTAAAAAACGAGTATCAGCCTTTTGCCTGATCTTTCCCCAAAAGCAATTAATTTGAGTGTAGTGCCTTCTGAAAAATTTCTTTTTAATATCCCATTAAAGTGTATGTACGTTTGAACGGTATTCATTTCATATGTGAAAATAAACTTTAGTAAGGGAAGACGCATGACCTTATTGATAAATTTATCAAGAGTGAAATAAACTTTTAATTCAATTACCCTGTTTTATTTATTAGCAACGACTGATGATGTCTGAATAAAACAGACACGTTTCTGGGAACGTTGCCGTAGCAACAAATGTGTATACACGTAAACTGTGACTTAGTGATCCATTGGTAGATTTATTTCACCACTTACTTAGTGTGTGTATGTTAAGTAAGCATGTTCAATATAAAAACGGGTGTTGAATAATGTGTATGAGAATCCGCAAATGCCATTTACTGTATTCAGAATGTTCATTAGACTAAACCAGGTAAGAATATTGTGTGAAATAATAGAGCATATCGAAGGAAAAAACGACCATCGCGCAACACTTCGATGCTTATAAGGAGAAGTCTATGGTGACTCGATTACATTTAAAAAAATCAGTTTTAAAATAATTCTTATGTCGATTTGTGATTGCTTATTTTTAATTTTTAAGTTTAATATATTATTTAAAATGAATGGGCATTATTTACAATTTGTCATCAGTAAAAAATCAGGGATTATAACTTGAAGTAAAACATGGCATAACCAAAATTCACTTGGTTCGACATAACATTACATATAGTAATATTATTATTCCAAGATTTTATTCCTTGATATAAGCTATTGTAAGACCATACATTTTCTATTTCCCGTGACACAGTTAAGGACAATCGACCTTCACTATTATTCTTAGTTTTTAATAGTTATTTAATTATTTGCATGGGAAATAATTTGTCGTATGAAGCCGAGCAGTGGATGCAATTATGTCAATCTATTGTACTGACCTGAGATCCCGGGTTCTTGTATTGAGTGTTTCGTTTGAAATGTTCACAACTATTAAACATGATATTTAGATATTTTCCCCAAAATAATTTTGATGAAAAGGTAAATAAGAAAAAGTCCTTTGAAATTTTCCACATATATTTAAATCTAAACTACCTCTAGATAAAGGCAAACAAAGTAAATGTAAATGTGACAAAAACAGAGTGACGAGACAAAACACACAGAAAAGACCAACCAGCAGTTACCACCTTGGAATGGTCAGTCGGCAAAAGGACCGACTAGGGTGCTTAAATCTGGTTTATGGAGCGCTCCAACCTCCCACTTTCCGGTTTTCTTTCTATCAAACAAACAGTGTAAATCAAAATACCCCATCAACGTGGGACAACTAACAGTAAGCACCTGCATCAGAAGTTAAAACCTACACGTTTGGCTCAAGACAAATCTTAGTATTTATAAATGAAACAGTGTAGTTTTCTGTCATAATTGCTGTAAAACAGTGATGGATGTTTTTTCACATTGGGATCGGTCGCAAAATCATATTTAACAAATTAAAATTTCTACACACACTTGTTTCTCACATAGCAATTTTAATCTATGTTTTTGGAATGACACATTGTGACATGAACTTACAAGTTAATGCATGCACCGGTCGATGCATTTTTTCCACTGAGAGGCTTGTGAACGACGAGAGGAGTCCTCACTAACGACACGACTGAACAACTTGATGTGCCTTGTTTTGTGTGTGTTTCCGTCATCGTGACCAGGTTGTGGGGACACATTTGACCTTGCATTTGCACGTTTGGTGATGCACGCCTAAAAGTATTTTGTGGAATACTTTACCTACGGAGAGTAACAATGGATGTAATAACCTCATGTATATGGTACAAATCGCTGGATGTAGTTGGATAATAAGCGTCTTTGATGAATAAAATGAAGATATATATTTGAGATAAATAATATTTTTATGAAGTTTTTGCACAGAACAATTATCTCTTACACGGTACATGAAGGTAGGAATGTATTTGAAATGCAGATTCGTTTCTTTTACGGTAAATAAAACATGGATTTCCATGCTTAAAATAATCAACTTATTTTAAATATGTCGAGCTTTGTGAAACATTGTCTACAAAAAGCAACAATGGCATATGCTGAGGATCGTTTGTTAAAACTGGATAAGTCAAATGTAATGCCCTGCGCAAACAAAGCTGGAACAGGTGGCAAGTTCACATTTGTTAAATGACTGTACCGTTTTCAGTATAAAAATCTGAGAAAGCGAATATACACCAGATAGTACACAAACAAGAAATGGAGAAAAGCAATTAATGCTATTTAGTAACTATATGTTTTTGTTTGCATCAAACAATATAATCTAAGTAATGTCATTACGTATTAAGATCACACTAAGCGTCAAAATGTAATGCGTTATTGTTATAAGTTTAATGACAGCTGGTCTTCTAATTAGTGTCATATTGTTTAAGGAGCAAGACAAAATTTCATTAAAGGACAAAGTATGTAAGTATTTACAGCAAACACCTACACATTGATGGTCGTGTCAAAAATGAACATTTACATTTAAAACTGACAATTATAGCTTGGCAATTGAAATGTATGTTAAGGAAATGTTGAGTAACTTGTTATGGTAAATGTTTTATATAGGTTCACGGGCATGCAGAGAAATTAGTTATGCATTTAAAACACCATGCGTGTAGAAACATGTTTCTAATAAAGAAACAGTGCACTGATATTTTTATTCTTAGAGATTCATTGCTTTTATGTAAATAAATAAATAAATAAATAAATAAATATATATATAAATATATATATATATATATTATATATATAAAATATAAATAACCCGATAATTTTAGAATGGTGACATGTTTAACGCATGAATCTGAAGACGTTTAATCTTTGTGAAAGCTGTTCAATTCGTTATAGCAAAACCCATCATCATGAGATGACATCCACATTTTGTCATTTTAGTCGCTTACATTGATCTGCAGTGATGTCATCTCACTAAGACAAATATGCACTTTCGTCTGACATCAGAATGATATGATCTTTTTTCACAAATTTGAAACATGGCTGACAATATATCATGTCATTTTATGGAAATGGTAAAAACTTTTGTTGATCTTTGCAGTTTTTTATAGTTTAAAAATGCAAAAACAAATTTCCTTTGATATAGCTGTAGGTTGCGTTATGTACAATCTCCGTGTAGTTTTTGTGGTGTTTGACTAACACTATTTATACGAAGAGATAGAATACGAAGGTTGACATGGCTTTACAGTGAGTGATTTCGACATAAAATTACTAGTGGCTTTGATACGAAAATGCAATTTAAATATAAAATTGACAAGTAAAAATATGAAATTCATAACACAAATAGAGAAAAAAACACACAATAAAGACATTTTTCGGACAGGCAAAAAGTAGGTCATCCTTTTGCTCACATTAGGATTTTGATGATTCTTGAAAACAGCATGTTGCTCATTATTGAATATAAAGCGTCAGTCCACACAGCTTTTTGTTTTGTTTAATGATATAGGGAAACACAAAGTCCAAAACACAGATAAAACTGTCTTACCAACACCACCAAACTGAGCGAGATACTGTAGTTTGTAACATCTTATCCAAAAGACAACAAGAATTTAATTTAAATAATAATAATGATGATGATGATAATGATGATGATGATGATGATGATCATCATTTTTTATCATTTGTGTTAGAGAAACAGACGGGGTTTTCTGTAAGTTACCATAGCAACGAATGAAATTATGCCAATGACGCGTTAACAGTTTTATTCCACCATTACAATAATGCTACTTTTGAAGGATTAAGGAACATCTGATTGAAAGGAAATAAGTTTGATACTTGTTTATTGACTGTGTTTCACTTATTAAAACTTTAAGGTTTTCATGATTTACGATAATGATGGCAACGACTACACCAGACAGTAGATGTATGCTCGTTAACATACATCGCGCGTTTTCATTAGCATATGCTACAGTGAGCGTTCACTGAAACTTTATTAGATGTCATTGCACAAAAAAAGAGAAAACTTGTACAGCATGCCACTGTTCATGTTAATAATACAGAGTCTTATAAAATATGAGTAGGGTAGCTCAGAACTGACCGAGGAAGATTACTGAGGCTGGACTTTTATCCATGTTGACATGACATGTGAATGATCGAGCTATTCAATCTTGGCTGCTTTGTCGACACCGTAATCCAGCTGCGAACCCATTAACACGTAAGACAATTAATACAAGTCGGCATTTTATGTTGCCAGCTTCAGACAATCGGGCAGCTCAGTGTTTCCTTCGAATGTCTTCGTGCTATAAGAGAAGTGGGAAAACATGACATGATTAGAAAAGACCCCCTAAAAGTTGACATACAAACAAAGCCCAGTTGAATAAAATGAAAATTAAAGTTTTATTTCTGACTCTTGTCAATCCAATTAAAAACATCATCTTTTTAAAATATGGTCTTAAATCATTATCCTCTCTAGCCAAAGAATGATGCTTCGCAAACATTATCGACATTGCTAGGATTAAAGGCTTCATATGCTTTAGTTCCTTCCATATTAGATTTTGACATAAATCAGGTCGGAAATGATTATTAATAGCTTGGTTGTGTGGTAGGATAATTGTTCATTATAGGTGAATGAATGAGAGTATCCAAGAGAAAAAAAAGAAAAAGTGGGCTGCAAAAGTTGAAAGTCTAAAACAGTTCAAAATAAGAGATGATGTTTAGAATGATTAGAAAAGAACAACGATATATGTTAATATTCACAGCCCTAATCGTGAAAGAATTAAAACAATTTCAATATATAACAACATGACAAATATATATATCTTTCCAATTGAACGATATATTGAATTGGTAAATATTATAGATAATAAATAAAAGGCACAATACGCTATAATTAAAAATATAATTAAAAAAGATGAAATAAATCACAGTAAATTTAAAAGTAGGTCAGTTGTAAACGCTTGTTGTAATGAGCGTGACACCCGTGGCCTGGCGATTAGAGTCGCCAGTTTGGAACTAGTGTACAGAGGTCTTACAGCTGACCTGCAGTGCGCCGGTGGTTCTGCCCAGACATTTGTCTTATACACTCGCCAACGAAAAAAAAGAAATAAGATGCAAGGAATGCAGCATTTAATATATTAAAATTACTTTGAATCAAATTATTCTAGATTTAAGGACTTTTACTACAAGAAGTGTCTGTAATATAAACAGAGCAGAGAACATACACGAGTATTTAATGATAAATAATAACTATTTTACGCGAATTTGAAGACGTTTCCACTTATATTTTCCCCATTTATCTAACATATCCACCAGCTCTCTTATAACGTTTGTCAGTGCTAATGTGTAAAAAATAAAATACACCTCGCCTACAGTACTCCAGTGATCAAAAAAGAAATTTTGATAATGAGACAATGTCCTTTTCTGAAACAAAATCAATGCGACATTTAAAAAAAATAATTTTACAAAAATTAAAGTATAATGTAACAACTAAAATAATTCTATATTGTTGAAGTAGTGATACTGAATTATATAATTATATAAATAATCATTAAAGCAGAACGTATTTTTAATAATTTCATGTGAAATTAATATCTCATTCTAAAATAGATATAGATCATGGTTTTATATGCATGCATGTATAATGTAGATTGTCGCTAGAAGTGCTTTTGAGGCGAAAATGAAGGACGTGTCTCTTTATAATGTAATGGGAAATGGCAATGGTTCTGTTAATAAATCACAACAACCATAAAACACTTTACGAGCTTTGTTGTAAATTTGCCTCTTGAAATATAGAAATTATTTTTATTACAAAAGAAGACACGCCCATTTAGTCATTAACATGTTGTTGTTTCAAAAAGGGAACGATTTTGACAATTCTACAAAATGAATTTTAGAATGTGTGAAGTATTTATAAAAATGAGATCTTAAGCAAACTGTAAGCAATTTCATTTGAAAGCATAAGGTTGTCATAAGCAGAATGCAATCTATACATTGCCATGTTACACAATCTGATGGAATGATGAATTTGAATTGATTGATAGTTCTTTTATGTCAGATTAATTTGTTGTTTCTTTTTTTTAAATTTGTAGAATAGTAAGCAGTATCGGCGTGTACAATCCTGGTCAGTTATAGTACAAATTCCATTATGGTGCTCTGGCTGGATGGATCTTATAATCTATCAGTGATTAACTTCCTCATCTCATCAGTCAGCACCTAAAATCAAGTCCTGTTCTGTGGAAGTGAGGTAAACATTACGCCTGAGCATGCACTTACAGAAATCTCTCTCTCAAAGACTATGCTAAGGAAATTGGCGATCTGCCAAATCTAGTATATATCAATTAACCTTGCGTCGACAATTTTGTGAGCATAAAACAATAACGCCCTAATCTCTCGGTAGAAATAATCCATTCACAAAAATCCTAAACATGAGGATTAAGCCTGAACACCTAGTTGACATCTGATATTTAGTGTGACTGAAAATTTTCTATGACTGCATAGATTGTCATACGTGAGATTTCATAGTAGGGAAAACATCGGGATTTTTTAAAATGTTTATCATATATAATATGTCAACTGCGGATAAATCCTCGGCTTTTATGACATGTTTTTTTAAACGTATTAACTCTAAACAATACAACGTTTTATTTTGTTGATTTGGGTTGTTTTCTATAATTCTATGATTTTTTTCGTATTTTTTTACATTTTACTTTTGACACTTTTGGCATATGACGTCATGGCATTGTATGACGTCATTATATTGTTCTTATAATATATCAGTGCTTGTACTGCTTTATTTTATTTGAAACTACTCTCTCTACTTTGCCGAGGCTTTTATCTACTGTACATACTGTACATATGTTGTTATCCAATTTTATTACTAGTTATTATGTATGTACATTAGTTCATTATATCTGTTTTAACTCTGGTGCTTACTATTAGTTGTTTCACTTTGACGGGATATTTTTTATTTTCATTGTTTGTTTGGTAGAAAAACCTTCAGGAAGTGCGAGGTTGGAGCGCTCTACAAACCAGGTTTAAGCACCCCAGTCGGCCTTTTGCCGACTGACCGTTCCAAGGCGGTAACTGATGGTTTTTCTTTTTTGTGTGTTATGTCTCGTCTCTAAATTTTTTTCCATATTTACATTTACCTTGTTTGCCTTTGTCTACAGGTAGATAAAATTTAAATATCTGTAAAAAATTGGATAGGACCTTTTCTTATTTACCTATGCAGTGCTACATTTTATCTAGCTCATGAATCGCTCGAATCACTCGGCACCCAAGTGGGAAAGGGTCCATATTTAATTTTATCAAAAGGTTATAAATACCCATAGAAGTTTGTGATGCCTTACTGGATAATTTGATAGGTAAGAGGAGCGGGAACTTTTCATGTGGGCAAAGATGGAGAGGTCATAATAAATAAATAGTCCTTGATGCATTAGTATTTGTAAATCATAGGAATTCGAGCAGATGTCTACAAAGTTACGGTCATTAAGGTCAAATCGTACAAATGATCTTTTTATCTAATTGTCCCTCTCACAACTCAAACAAAATTTAAGTGGTGTTACATACGACAATGCAAGCCCAAACATTTGGAAAAATTGACAAGAAATCATCCAATATCCCAGCAGCACAAAAAATGTGTAAACTCACTGCTACGTAGTTACTTCAAGGTAAAGAGCAATGTACATGTATATGTGTGATAGCAAGAAAGAAAGAAAATTCATGTGTACTAAATACTAAACAGCAGGATTATTGTATATAGATTTATAACAGATATCTATCGAGGATGTATATTAATACCGACTCTACGTTTCTGGTTGTAAAGTTTTAGTAATATGAGACAGACACATGCGTCAACATGATTGTATTATTTTATTTAACTGTCCTGGGAAACCACTAGACTTGAATAATGCCTTTCGTTGTAATTTGCAGACAAAAATGAGCAGAATGTCTGTATAATAATAAGTAATTTTTACATTTGAGATGAGCAAGTAATCAGTAAATACAAATAAATAGGAAACGATTTATTTTAGTACATGCCCGTTTAAATATTATTTTTAGATTTTATGCAGAGGCTATTAACCTATTTGTGGAAATTAACCACAAGGCGGCCGTGCGCTTCGATATTGTGTTATGAAATACGTTCACTTGCAAAAATAGTTCTCTTACTCTGACAGATTGGCTGATGTGACCGCACAGAAAGAGTTGTTGCTTTAAATGAGCATGTACTGATAACACAAGGTCATGAATACATTAATAAAATAATCGACACATTTTGTAAATTGTCGTATATTGCCATTGCACATGTACGGCTTTGATTTTTTATATTTAAACACGTTAGAAAAATTAAGCAAACTATTATTTTACATAATTCAGTTGATTATATAATGCGTGATATTGAAGTTTTGTTCTTGATTAATTTTACAAACCAAAGACATGAATAACATATCACCCTTTTTTGTGTCGCATCATATATCTATTCCAGTATTAATATCAAGTTATGTTGTCAAACGTGTGGGTGAGAAAAGTAGGATGAAAAACCACACGACCAGTGTTACCAGTGTCTAGACAATTGTTTTTCAAGGTTCGCTGTTTATTGATATCTTTTTAAAGGTATAAATTATGTAATCTTCATATGTATATATGCCACCATAAATCTTTTCATTTGTGCAAAAATACAAAGAATGATGTATAAATATTTACCCCTATGCTATTAAGCTCTTTTCCGGATTACATAATTTCTTTATGTATAAGACATGACAAGAAGTTGAAAGTGTAAGTCCGTAGTCGAACGGTTAGACACGCTGACTTGTAAATGTTCCTGCTGTTACTGAGCGTGTGTGAGTCCCGGTCCTCCATCTGACTTGCAGACCAAGTTTGGTGGTTACCTCCTCTATTATTTAGACGCAGTCAATTCCATGATTGTGTCGGTGTCGTGGAACAAAAACAATAACGAACAACCAGCGATAATTTAAATTAAATCAAAACAACAACTATAATGTATTAACTTCGATGGCAGTTTTGTCTATACTGTGAACGCCGTCTATGGGAGTAATTTTTGAATGTACCACTTCATTTCTGTAAAGAATGATCATTGCCTTTGTGTTTAAAAACTTCAAAAACACGAAATGCTCCATAAGCTTTTTAATCTTCGCTTGTGAATCATGTAAATGTAAATTTTAAGTAGACTGAACATCTTTAAATACAAAGTACGAAGTTTTTTCTTTCATATTTTCGAGAACTAAAATACTATGAATGTTTTTTATTTTGATGAATTAAAATAAATAAATAAAATTCGTGAAAATGAATACGCTGACAGAGGTTTTGAAAAGAAAATGACTTGTGCGCGCTTTATTGCCAAGGAACTGTATACACAATTATATTACTTCCATTCGTGTCAGCAATTCAAGTTCAATATAACGGATAAATGACTTGTTTTATCACATAAATGCTTTAAAAAGCAATCAAAATATGCAGATTTCTACTTTGTGAAAGAAGCATTTACATACACACCTAATTAGCAATATTCCTTGCCGCTCTTCTGTTACTGTAACGATAAGGTGATGTTACCTGATATTACAGACGTTTTTTCGTTAAAGGTTAATTTTAGTTATCTAGTCAAAAGCTTTAATTTATATATTCTACACAAAAAGCGCTCACATGAACAAAAGTACATACAGTTTCACGTGCTTCTAATAACATTGTTTTGCTCAAAACAATAATGTCTACATTTTGCTATGTAACTTTGTTATTTCCATGATGTACTCTCAAATACATTTTATGTAAGAAACAAAGAATTATATTCGAAAACCCGAGCGAATTTCTAAAGATCTTAAATTTACAAACAAATAAATAAAACACACACCATTGTATCGAATGAAATGAGATACACCGATCAAGCAATTTAATGTTTGGCCTATGTGAATGTCTTTTACTGTTTACATAGAAGTTTCTTAAATCGGGACTAGTACATGTAGTCTTGGGCTCCGCAAAATAGACAAAACAAGTTTCTGTACGTCTCTTATTATTTTTTTGTTTATTGATATTTCCTTTCGACCAGTTTCGTTTAAGTTTTTGTGATGTCGATTTGAATATGTTTTAAAACTCTTTGTGTTTTTGTGTGATTACGAGTCATTTATTATTTATTGTTTATTTTGTAAATAAAAAACAACAGAACGTGTGCACACGTTTCTTAATAAATTAGGTTAAAAACATTACAATCATGTTCGGTATGTCAAATTGCAAAGTTAAAACATGAAGAAATTTACAATAAACCCTTTATAAATCCAATTTTTCGACAATCGCCGAGGTCAGATAACATTTCCTCACAGAAGTGACATTTACCTGATACAAATCAACACTGGTACGTCACTGTGACATATGTGATGTCAATTTCGTGGAATATTTTGCGATGATTAAATACAGAGATAGATTAACGAGAGCAATTAAATTTCTGTTCGATCTTGGGTTGGATAAATAAGAGTGAAGATGGGTTTGTGTTTTTATATGTTTTATTTAATTGAATACAGTTTCAATTACATACATGAACTAAAATTATATCATTTTCCCACAGTAGTGACATTCACGTGACATACAAATCAACACTGATATGTTATAAATATATTATTTATGTGTTTAATTTTATTTTATGCAGTTTCAATTACATACATGAACTAAAATCCTTAACATAAACAACAACAAACATTAACATTTGAATGTGTTTACCACATCAAGTAGTTATATTTTATGACAATCAATCGGATTTTATTGCTTCATCAAAACTTAAACCATTTTAATGCAATTTAACAGAAATTAACACAACATTATATCAAATAAACCTAACATCAGCTGTTAATAAGAGCACATTGAAAGAGACACATTAACTTTAGCACGTGGCGGGTGTGTGGAAAGCACCTGGTAATTTGAGAGCGGGGTGCTTAAACATTTTATCTTAAGTGCTCCAACCGTGCACTTCCTGAATATTGTATTCCTTCTCATAAGCAAACAATGTAACTAAATATATCTCATCAAAGTGAGACAACGAACAGCAATCACATGCATCGAGAGCTAAAACTGATACAAGAATATTATATAAAAACAAATTCTTTTTAGGAACTAAGCTGTCATGTTTTTCCATTATCTTGAAGTCTTTACTTCACACGAACTTTCTGTCTTTTATTATTTGCGAGTATTTTTATAAACGTAATATTTGTTGCTTATTTATTTATAACAGTTGCGACTGCAAGTTATGAGTAAAAAACAAACACTTCCTTTTAATAAGTGTTCGTTGGTTGTCTGGTTTAAATAATGATTTCGCGATATTTGTTATCATTTTGCAATCGAAGAAAACATGTATGAAAAAAATGCTGGATAAAACACGGAAAAAAGACTTTGGTCCGTGATAGAACAGTTTTTGTCTATATAAATAAAAATATGCAATACCATTAACTACAACTACAGTACGTGTCATGAGACTGGCTTCTGAGAGACATGCATGTAAATTCTGTACTCAAGCATACCATAGCTAACAGTTACAACGTTTGTAGACTGAAAAATCGATGTAGTGGTTTGATCTTCTCTAGGGTTACAGTGCTTTGACCGCATTAGATGGTGAAAGTGAGTCTAGAAATATTTACACGATAACACGTATTGACTTAGTCTTTTAAAAAATACCGCAGCGATCTGTCTTGAAAAGGATTAAATTTATGCTAATAAACAAAATACATGCAATTTTCTACATAATGTCGGAATTGTGGTAACACTATCTGTCTATAACGTATCAAGTAAATTGCCCATTGCCAACATGCACCTGCGCACCGGATTGTACTGCTGATGATAATAGATTGGTGAATTGAAAATTTACGCAGCACATTTAATGAAAAATTGTTTTGTGTATTTATTGAAGTTACACATGTTAACAGTATATCGTGCGCCTTACCCGGAAGTGTTCTATAGAGTAATTCTCTTTTTTTTTCTCTTAGATAATAGCAGTATCAGAAGAACAAATGGTCATTGTGCCGTGTCAAAAAGTACCTTTGAAATACTCTCGGAAGTAAAACAACACCAATGACAAGATGGAATATAGAATTCATATTGGTTGCAAAATAAATTACATGTTTAGTTGTTTTACTCCATGTTCTGGTGCTTACTCTTTCGTGTTATTTTGATGGAATGCTGTCCCTAACTCTGTCTGTCATTGTTAAACCCTTCAGGAAATGCGAGATTGGTGCACCCATTTAACCAGGTTCACATACTCTTTTTGGTGATTTGGCCAGCTGAACGGTCGAAGGCACTAACTGCTTTTATCTCTATTTATGTATTGCCACGTCACCATTGTTTAACTTTTACATTAAAATGACGTATATATATATATATATATATATATATATATATATATATATATATATATATATATATATATATATATATATATATATATATATATATATATATATATATATATATATATATATATATATATATATATATATACAATTATCAAATGACCTGTTATTATTTTCTGTAAAGACAGGTGTAGTCTGGTAAAAAACATATCTGCAGACAAAATTAATACACAATGCTTTTCTTTCATTGTTGATCGCACATTTGAAGAGCATATTTTTATCTCTGGGCGATGAATGTCATACCTTAAATACTAATTGCATGTCGAAGCAACTTTTGTAAATATATTTTCAAATGTGAAGTAAATGATAATGATATCGACAGCCACTTTTTTATGCATTGTGCTTTGTTGAAAATCAGCCTTACATTAAGATATGACTATAAATTAAAACGGAATTGATACTTCATAAACTGAATAAAAACGAATAATTGTTACTAGTAGGTTAAATTGAGTCTCCTGTTTTATGTGCTAAGACGACACATGCAAATTAGAAAGTGTGATCTACCTTTATGATGTTCGAAGGCATCTTTGATTATGTGTTTCATATCAGATAATACATACAAAATGTTCCATTAGCTCTAATATGCAAGCTACTTCATACTTAAAACACGCAAGCTGATTCCAATTTAAAGATAATAATTTTCAAATGTAAAGATCTTACAAATATTTCACAAGCTTATTTTAATAACCTACAACAAAAGGGACTTAATGAAACTAAAATTCATCAAACAAAACTATATCACCATAATTGTGCCTAGCAGCTGTTTTGTTTGAGGCAAAAATTAAAATTAGTTGTCTATATTGTCTCTTTAAAACAAATGACCTACTCAAACTAGCCGATTCTAACCAATTATAAAGCGGTTATTTATTTACCCCTTAAACCTGCTTATGGACAAATGAATGGTATCCCTAAAATAATCATGCACTCTAATTTAATAGTGTTGAAATAGCAATAACATTGACATTTTCTCGTATTCAAGATCACAACTTTTGTATCTGTTCAGCGTATGTTATCATTATATTTTGTTTCTATCAGGATTGTTTCGTGCATTTTCCTTTGATAAATATTGGACCTTTATTCCTCAATTCCATCTTCACATGAATGAATACAATGCCCCCAGTCAATTACACTTTTACTGATTTTTGTTCATGGTTCAAATATCTTTTCACAATTTACAGATAACAGACCTCCGTACACCCCAAAAACAATGTGGACATTATTATTTTTAATTGCCTCATAACTTTTGCATTTTATGACGAGTACACTTCATCAGTTGTTTGGTTTCAAATAGACATGCTTCCGTCATTCTACTTGTCTTTGAATAGACCCTCAAGAAAGGCTAGGTTGGACCTCCGCAAACCGGGTTCGCCACAGTCTGCTCTTTGACTGACTGATCGGTCCAAGGCAATCTCCGTTGATTTTGCTCTGATTTATGTAATATACCGCAACAGTTTTTTTTATTGCCTGTTGCATCTGACAGGCGTAGGAATAACACCGTCTTTAACTTTTCAAATATTAAAATATGTTGCAATACGCATACATGTAGGACCTTGTCAATTGTTCGTATGTTTGCTCAGTGCTGTACCTGTGAAACTAGCTAGGTTTTGACCTACCGAAGGGATCTTAAACGGATAGATAATGCATGTTCAAAGTACATTGCAATTATTATTTTCTGACTTTGGTCACAAACTAGTGCTCTATTTTTAAACACAAAGCACATTAAACAGAGTTTAAGCAGATATCAGACACATGAGATAATACGATCGTAGATGAACTCTGGTTTTAAAATTGAAAAATAAAATCGTTATGTTAACAGGTTTTCGCCACTAAGTATTACACAAAATAATGCATATAAATCAAAACCTTTTTTTCAAACAAAATAATCAATAATATGGACAACAAAGAAAATATAAGATTCTTCGTGTGTAATGTGTCAACTTTAACAACTTTAACATTTAACATTAAATCAAAATATGGCAAAATGTTCTGTTAAATCTCAAGTTAATTATTTTTTTTTGTAATAAACAAAATACAGGCAACAAATCAGTGAACAAAGATTTTAAGAAATTTCTCATTCAAATATTACCCAAAAGGATAAACCATTGAAATACGTGTTAACATTATATAAACACTTTGTCGGATTATAAAGCATTGTAAAATGTTGAATTTGTAACCATTGCGCTAGAAGTATAGATACGATTTCGATATACAGTTAACATTTTGTTTAAATTTTTCCAATATCTTAGTTACAAATTAGGTACGCTGATAAAGTTAAATGCATATACATATTCCAAACAATCATGACATGTTCTGCATATATATATATATATATATATATATATATATATATATATATATATATATATATATATATATATATATATATATATATATATATATATATATATATATACATGCCTAGAAGACTTTGTCTTTGCACTTTGCATACACATCGGTAGTTAAATATGACTGTACATGCACAACATGTCATGATTGTTTGGAATATGTTCACTTTATCAGAGTACCTAATTTGTAACTAAGATATTGGAAACAATATATATATATATGTATGTTTGTGTGTGTGTGTGCGTGTGTATAATATTACATAAATGTAGTTTGAGATAAACATACTGAAGAGCTTAACATCTTACTGTTTTCACAAAAAGTCTGACAGTGAATGGCAACAACACGCAATATCCTTGAGTTGTTTCTAATAATTATAGTTTGAAAGCATCAGCGTGGAATACAAATAACCAGTCTGTGGTTTTAAGCATTATGTACAAGCTCGTAATGACATATATCATATGAAATAAAATAAGATCTGATATTTTGCTTGTTATAGATGACAGATAAAACGGAAGTTTGCGTGCTGGTTTTTAAATTTAAAGACAACTGGCCTTGCAAACGTTATCGCTTTGCACGCAACATTAACCTTACTTGACATTTTACAAGTGACTAGCTTTTTCGGTCATGCTTTAAATACTTGATATTTAAATGACAGAACTAATAACATATTTACTATTTATATTGTGTGTCAGTTGACACTTATAACAACGGACATCACGTATCGTTTTGTTTTAAGACAATAGATAATAAAGATTATTTTATTTATATTACAATGAATCAAGCTTTCATTGCTTTGTTGCTATTAATGAGGTGTATATGTAAACAGCTTTTATTGTTTTGTTCTGAAATAGTCGGCTAGAGAGATGTCTCTCTGTCTACTGTATTGCTATTGCTATTTGATTAATATCAATAATATATTTTCCGACATATAATACTATAAATCCTTATCAAAAGAGAAAATTAGAAAACAGTATGTTGAAAAGTAATACTTTTTCAGAACAACATTATGTAATTTACTAAAGATCATTTAAATATGTTCCTTATATTAACGCCAAAATATATTAAAATTGATTTAACATACTTACATAATTCATAAGCAACGCCATTTAATGTGGTTTATGGTGCCACTGATGACTTCTGAAACCACAAACAAAATGGCTTATTGGTTTGAATATATCGTCTTTAAAGGTAAAATTTACATGCTAACAATCTGGCACGAAATTAAACCACTTTCGTTTTTATTGTTGCCAATGTATTCGAACGACTTAATCGATTTGATCAAATGCTAACGAATTTTATATTTTCTTCTATGAAGTATTGCATGAATCAGACAGGAAATAAATAGGTTACAGAATTAATAATAAATCATATACAAGTCCTCAAAATTCACACTTTGACGAGAAATACATTCCGAGTATTAAAGATCAGTGATTGCTTGTTTGGAAAGCCGTCATATATAAAATGGCTTCTTAGGCAACTGCTTATTTAAGAAAATTGGCCTAATTTGATCTTTCCTAAAATATTTCTATACATTTAATTTAGTTTTAGTTTAGGATTTAACAGTCGATACTTTTCTCCCTTACTGACTAAAACGTCATTTTGTATATGGATAATTCATAATCTGCGGACATGAACTTTATTCACAGTATATGTAACATAATGCAAATAAAGCAAAAATTTTGAAACACATATACAGAAACCTTTTTACCTTCCTTAGACATCCCAGTTATATTTTCTACTAAATGCAAAGATATAATACAAAACAGTGTTATTGATTTCATTTCTTTTACATAAATCATTATGTTTATGACAAGCCAAACTGTTTTGTAGGATAGAATTAGAAGAAAGAGATATGGGAGAGCTGATTAGACCAGTGTTGCTTGTGTTCAGCGAAATGGCCAGTAACATGCACCACACAGGTACGCTAGCTTTATAAATAACTTACTTGTCCAAATGTTAGAGATGGTTCCACGCGGTCCCATTATTTATTAACAATGTACATTGTATATGAGCCGTATCATTCGAACCACATATCTAAGAAAAAAAACTCTTTTAAATAATCTGATATAGCGCTGGATTTGTTATAGCTAGTTTAACCAACATTTACATTTACATTGTTTGCCTTTGTCTACTGGTAGATAAAATTTCAATATTTGTGGAAATTTTGATAGGACCTTTTCTTATTTACCTATTTACATTTCCTGTGAAATACATCATGAGCACGATAATGCTATTAAAAATATGTAAGTATCAAAGAATTAATATGTGACAATTCATATTGTGTTAAGTCACCATAATATACGTTACGTTACGCTACCACGTTCAAATAGCGCACCCAGGAGGACAGCTTTTAATATTTTTTTAAATAAATGAATAAACTAACTAACTAAATAAATTAATAAAAAAAAAATAATGGGTGTTCAAATGTCGTCAAATGGTATACAACTTTAGCTTTCTGGGAACGCAACAGATTGTGATAATTCTTATTTTTTATTTTAAATAATTAAATTTTCTTGTTATGTTTATTCATACTATAACGTCAAAAGAGGTGATGTAAATTTCTTCGAAAAACTACATTCATCTGTCTCACTCAGGTTTAAACCACACAATGACTTCGAAGTTAGTGTGATCTTGTTATGGATTGTGTTTTGTACGTCGCTCTTGAAAACATAGCCGCATTTAAAAAGCGAATATCATTTTCAGACTTCTTAAACGATTGAAAAGAAAGCCATATAGATCTAAACATTTAACAATAATTTTAGTAATAAAATCGTAGAGTTAATGTAATCCTAGGTTGGTGTTGAAGAAAGAAACCGTTTTCACAAACGCAACGAAAATCGAAAACCGCCTGACAAGCCCCGCAATGTAGATTCTTTTAAGCGTCATGTGATTACAGTTATTACAGTTTATGTATTCAACACCAGCCTATGACTCCCTATGTAACACGCTCGATTAACTCACGTCAACTTCAATCATACGCGGCATAAGCCAATCTGCAAAAATGACAAAAGCTATGATTGGAAAGAAACGCATTAAGTTCTATATTCGTTTCTGTTGTGCATTGAAATCGGGTATTGTAATTGGAAGCATGATGCGTCTGTAGAATTAGGCAAACGCTAAGACTCAATGTTGTTCCAGAAAGAGGCATAGACTTCTTATTCACTTGGATGATATACTTACATTATTTGCTTTCTGCATTTGTCGGAATTGGAAAAAAGTAGTATGTGATGAAATTCCTTGGCCCATTAGCTGACTTACCGTCGCTATGTGGTAACTGTTGGCCTTACCCTTATTATGTAATGTATACTCTAAGTGTATTGCCTCTTTTACATATAACTTTTAAGTGAATTCCATTGTACTGTAATACAGGTTGCAATACTTTAATTTTCTTATTTATGATAATTCCAATTTTACCACCTATTTTATGTTATAATTCACAATACGGGGATATAGAATGTCGATTATAATCACACACACACACACACACACACACACACACACACACACACACACACACACACACACACACACACACACACACACACACACACACACACACACACACACACACACACACACACACACACACACACACACGCACGCACGCACGCACGAACGCACGCACGCGCGCGCGCGCACGCACGCACGCACGCACGCACGCGCGCGCGCACACACACACACACATCTCTCTTGTTTGTTAATTTTTTGTCAGTTATTGTTACGTGTGTGTATGAATACAAATAACAATTTGGCTTTCATCACATACACGTCTAGACCTGTTAACGTATATTAATTATTAAGTTGTGGATGTTTATCACTCATGAAAATTTATTTGTTACTAATGTTAGATTTGTTACTAATGTTAGATTGGTACATTAATTCAAATGCGGCATCTCAATTAAACCTTTCAAATCAAAAGCGATCGTCTTTATTTTCAGAAAAATGATTATTTTTTTTTTGTCAGATGTTGAATCGGCGGTTCTCTTGAATATTTTTTTAGATATTGCGAAAAGTCTATGAAAATACAGGAATTAATATTTTTGGTGTTTTCTTTTCAGAAGTCTTAGATATAGTTCGTAATTTAAATTTTCATTGCTCTGCAGTTGATACGTATGATCTCTCTACATGGTACACTTATTTACTTTATGATTTAATTAAGGATACGTGAACCACTCTAATGCAAAAAAGAATTTCCTCGAGAGCAACGTTTGTACATTGCATGTCGTGAAAGTAATGCATTTGTACCAACGCCTTCTTAGAACAGATAGTCTTTAAATGTGCTATGTGAATTTAAACGGATGTTTGTGAGGCTCTATTTTTCAGACAATACGATATTTATATAGGTTGCGGTGACACTTTAATTATTGAAATAACTGGTATTTTTATTGAAACCAACTGTTAGTATTTATACTTCTTTGAACGTGATTTCATGTTGACTTTACCCGATTCTAACTAAAGCCACATTATAGAGACTTTTTATTCAACATCACGTTATCTTGACGATATTCTTACTATAGATAATGTTTTCTTTACACAACCGATCCATCTGATTTACCCTCCAGAACATACCCGTATCAAAGCAAACATGTGACATTTAAATGCAGCATTTTAGATACTGAGATCGCTATTTCCAATGTTAAAGTCTATACTGAAATCTATGTTAAGAGGCACAATTTAAACTTCAGTATTGTGAATTATCTTATTAACAAGGTTTGCACGAGTTTATACTAAAGTCGAAGTTTTCAATGCTATAAACCAGTTTTTTATAAACCAATTATGACAGCAAGGATTCGATTTAAAAAAATTAAAAGAAATACTTTTTCAAAATTCTTTCACCGTAATGAGTTTATTGTTTCAAAAAGTAATAGCAGCATGCAAACATTTATGCAGCAATGCATACGCTATCCTGTATTGGTATGGAAATGTTTCCTATAAGAAAAAGAAAATCAAGGGGCGTAACTTTTCTGACATATTGAAAAGACTTATCAGAAAATTTATTGCTGATAGTTACAACCCTGGTATCCTTCATTGTACTGTTTGCAACTGACACTTATATAGTCAAGAACTTGACTTAAATTTTAAATTACAAGATGACGGAGAGGTCGATGAGACTGCAAAGAAACTGTGACTTAAAGCCACAATTGGACAGTCACTGTTGCTGTCCCTTCATCTCCACAGTCGAGCCCGATATATGTGAGACAGCTTGAGCACTCTTAATGCCCGCCCTTTACATGGGATTGCACAGTAGGTATAGCTATTATAATACCAATAACAGATAAATCCTCGACCTATTATAACACAATATTTGGACTTATTTCCTATTATTCAATCACAATACTGCAATTGTTGTGTTGGTTTAGATTGTTGTCTAAATTTTAATGGTTTACTGCGAGTTTCTTTCTATTTTCAGATTTTAACGCCGACATATGACTTCACTGCATTTTTATCGTATGACGTTATTCAACTGTTCTTATTACACGTCATCGCTTGGACAGGTTTGTTTTCAAATAAATCTCTCGTTCAGACCCTCTAGGTTGCCGAGGATTTGATCACCTGTTCATATTGTACATACGTTAATATTTGATTATGGTGAGAGTCCGCTTGTTTATATATAATAGCCTTTTACCAGTTTTAACTCCCGATGCAGGAACTTGCTGTTAGTTGTCGCATTTTGATGTGTTATTTTTTTATTTACACTGTAAAGTATATATATATATATGGGGACTTTTGTACAAAGTAAACTGAACATTGTTGCTATAAACAATCCGGAATATATTAATTAATATAAGCTTGCCTGTACATGTATAAGGTCATTGTATCTTCTTACATACGCTACTGATTCAGTGTCAAAAATTTCTTTATGTAATAAGCCCAACTCCCTTTTTGAGTCATTGTTTCCTTGCGCATCCTGTTTACAGTGCCAGAATCCAGATCTTTTTATCATTTATACATAAAAGTAAGCAATATGAAATACACACACATTTAAAAATAAATTGTTTGCACAATATGTTTGTACATAAAAGACTAAAAACAAATACACAATTAAGCACATACATATAATCATTTTTATTGTAATAATTGAGAAAAGTAAGCAAAAAAAATAGAAATACACGCATAATTAAAAAAATTGTTAGCACACATACATGTACATACAAGACACAACATTTATACAAAATGAGCATATAGATTTTTATGTCAATTATTGACAAAAGTAAGCAAAGTTACATTAACACACATACATTTAAAAAATAATTGTTAGCACATATTAAAGACCAGTTTTATCATATGGAACTATTGATATTCATAAACATTTAATGTGACTTCTTTTTTGAACGGAATAGATAATCCATGTATGACAGTAGTGAGAACAATTTGTGAAGAAGCTGTGAACTTTATAGGTCGGGAAAGTGAGACTGGTGAAATCTTAATGTTGAGAAATGAGACTAAACCTCACAAAGACGACCACGGGGACGGCGCATCCAGTAGACTTTAAGGATACGGAACATCTGTTATCGTCGTGCATATGGTCATCACACGTTGTCTGAAGACTTACACGATTATCGTATTTGTCTGGTAGCAATGAGTCAAGAATATAGGACAAAACTTTCCAATCCATTTTGGGGGTGAACATCACATCCTACATATTTTTGACAGGGTGGACAAAACATCCCGGTCCATTTGACCTATTAATGCAAAAATATTCATTTATGTCAGTGGCTACAAATAATTTTAATTAATCTATCATTTATGATACGGGTAAATATTCATTATACTTAAGGCAATTAAATCAAGCAGTATTAGCGGTTTTATTTTGTTTGAAAGCATGGTCAATTTAACTATTAATGTTTCATAATCATTATTTAATTGCAAGTAGTAACTGAATAAAATGGTGACCACAACAAGACTATGCAGTTCTGTTTTCATTTTAAAAGTTATATGTGTATAATATTTGCCTTCATGAAATGTTTTCTCAGTTTCTATTTATGTGTATCTCACCTAATTAAAACTTGACTTGATACTTACACTTTGTGTTTTTGTTTCTGTGTCAGACCATCTTTTTTCATTAAGCGCAATTAGCTCAATTTGCTGTGAGATCCGCATCTAATTGGCAAAACAAGATTGATTAGAGAACACAATTTGCAGGATTTTAAAGTTTCTGAGTGTCCAGGTTGACCAAAAAACAATATGAGATGTTCTGTCCACCCTGTCAAAACAAGTGGGATGCTTTGTCCACCCTGTCAAAACAAGTGGGATGTTCTGTCCACCCTGTCAAAAACATGTGGGATGTTTTGTCCACCCTGTCAAAACAAGTGGGATGTTTTGTCCACCCTGTCAAAACAAGTGGGATGTTCTGTCCACCCTGTCAAAAACATGTGGGATGTTCTGTCCACCCTGTCAAAAACATGTGGGATGTTTTGTCCACCCTGTCAAAACAAGTGGGATGTTCTGTCCTCCCTGACAAAAACAAGTGGGATGTTTTATCCACCCTGTCAAAACATGTGGGATGTTTTGTCCACCCTGTCAAAAACATGTGGGATATTTTGTCCACCCTGTCAAAACATGTGGAATGTTTTGTCCACCCTGTCAAAAACATGTGGGATATTTTGTCCACCCTGTCAAAACAAGCGGGATGTTTTGTCCACCCTGTCAAAACATGTGGGATATTTTGTCCACCCTGTCAAAACATGTGGGATGTTTTGTCCACCCTGTCAAAATATGGGGGATGTTTTGTCCACCCTGTCAAAACAAGTGGGATGTTTTATCCACCCTGTCAAATCATGTGGGATGTTTGTCCACCATGTCAAAAACAAGTGGGATATTTTGTCCACCCTGTCAAACATGTGGGATGTTTTGTCCACCCTGTCAAAACAAGTGGGATGTTTTGGCCACCATGTCAAAACAAGTTGGATGTTTTGTCCATCCTGTCAAAACAAGTGGGATGTTTTGGCCACCCTGTCAAAACAAGTTGGATGTTTTGTCCATCCTGTCAAAACAAGTGGGATGTTTTGGCCACCCTGTCAAAACAAGTTGGATGTTTTGTCCATCCTGTCAAAACATGTGGGATGTTTTGTCCACCCTGTCAAAACATGTGGGATGTTCTGTCCACCCTTTCAAAACATGTGGGATGTTGTGTCCATCCTGTCAAAACATGTGGGATGTTTTGTCCACCCTGTCAAACATGTGGGATGTTTTGTCCATCCTGTCAAAACATGTGGGATGTTCTGTCCACCCTGTCAAACATGTGGGATGTTCTGTCCACCCTTTCAAAACATGTGGGATGTTTTGTCCACCCTTTCAAAACATGTGGGATGTTTTGTCCACCCTGTCAAAACATGTGGGATGTTCTGTCCACCCTTTCAAAACAAGTAGGATGTTCTGTCCACCCTGTCAAAAACATGTGGGATGTTTTGTCCACCCTGTCAAAACATGTGGGATGTTCTGTCCACCCTTTCAAAACATGTGGGATGTTTTGTCCACCCTGTCAAAACATGTAGGATGTTTTGTCCACCCTGTCAAAACAAGTGGGATGTTTTGTCCACCCTGTCAAAACAAGTAGGATGTTCCGTCCACCCTGTCAAAAACATGTGGGATGTTTTGTCCATCCTGTCAAAACATGTGGGATGTTCTGTCCACCCTGTCAAAAACATGTGGAATGTTTTGTCCACACTGTCAAAACATGTGGGAAGGTTTGGCCACCTTGTCAATACATATTGGATGTTCTGTCCACCTTGTCAAAACATGTGGGATGTTTTGTCCACCCTGTCAAAACATGTGGGATGTTTTGTCCACCCTGTCAAAACATGTGGAATGTTTTGTCCACCCTTTCAAAACATGTGGGATGTTTTGTCCACCCTGTCAAAACATGTGGGCTGTTCTGTCCACTATGTCAAAACATGTGGGATGTTTTGTCCACCCTGTCAAAACATGTGGGCTGTTCTGTCCACTATGTCAAAACATGTGGGATGTTTTGTCCACCCTGTCAAAACATGTGGGCTGTTCTGTCCACTATGTCAAAACATGTGGGATGTTTTGTCCATCCTGTCAAAACATGTGGGATGTTTTGTCCACCCTGTCAAAACATGTGGGATGTTTTATCCACCCTGTCAGAAACATATGGGATGTTTTGTCCACCCTGTCAAAACATGTGAGATGTTTTATCCACCCTATCAAAAACATATGGGATGTTTTGTCCACCCTGTCAAAACATGTGGGATGTTTTGTTCACCCTTTCAAAACATGGGAGAAGTTTTGTCCAGCCCCCTCTGAAATGTAGTAATTTTTCCTGGGAAATGTGTTGCACATCATGAGTTCCTAATGTAGAATGAACGCGAATGCAAGCAAAAGGAATCAATATTTTCTCGTTTATACTGAGTGTCAGAAGTGTGCGTTCAGCGCTAGTTAAGCGTTTGTTCAGCTGTGTGTGCGGCGTGCGTTTTTTTTTTAAAAAAAATATAGTTCCACCCATGTAATTAACTTACGTCTGTGGCTTAAAACATCATCTGCAAAAATACTTTATATCATCTGATCATAATAATTTCTGACATTTAGCTTACTATAGATGCCAGATAAAACGAAATTTCGCGTGCTGGCTGTGCGATCAAATTCAAAGCCGGCCTTGAAATTGTTATCCTTATCGTCGAGCAATTTGACATTTATTTTACTTGACAAGAATTGTGTATTTTTGTCCTATTGTCGAAGCTTGCATAATCAAAGATAGTGCGCTTTATATTAGAACCAGAAGTAAATTACATACATTTCATTACTAGTTTACATTAACTTAAGACGGTATTTATAAATGTTTAAAGTAGCCTACAAGGCCCGCACATAAAACAGCTACCAGCTTAACTATTATAATAGTTAGTTTGATTTAAATGAACAACTAAAAGTATACAATGAAAATATTCTCACACATGCTTTGTCTTAATCCTCTTCTTCCTCTGTTTTTCTTCTTAGTCTACTTCTTCTTCTTCTTCTGCTGCTTCTTGCGCTTCCTTAAAATCCGACATTGATTCTTCTATATCCATAGGAATGAGATTTATTAGTCACTTTAATTACAATTAACTTAGTATATTAAGAAATATATAACTTTCGTGAATCACTTTACACCAGCTTATGACATCTGAATGTTACATTGTTGGTGCTGTTAATGAATATGGGTTATGATTCTGCTCTTATTCTTGTATTACTTTATGAAAGCGAAAACACTTGTCAAAATAAAGTGTTCGCTGTACAAAGACTGGGTTTAAAGAATTGCGATGCTTAGGTACATATGTTATTTAGGTCCGTGGATTGTGATGAGCTTTGGTTCATTCATGTGAACTATTATCTCTGTAGCTTTAGTTATTGAATTTATGAAGGTTAAACTTAAGGATATATATATATATATATATATATATATATATATATATATATATATATATATATATATATATATATATATATATATATATATTATATATATATATTATATATATATATATGTATCCTTCATAAATTCAATAACTAAAGCTACAGAGATAATAGTTCACATGAATGAACCAATATAAATATATATTATAAACTGATAACATTAAACGAGTTTGATGATATTATACGAAACGAGGCTCTGTCGAGTTTCGAATATTTTAGACAACGAGTTTTATCTAATGAACACGAATATTAGATTATATTTATCACATATCTGTTTTCTTTTTGTTGATAATGAGTTATCTTTTT